>CM053033.1:59038479-59488479 GCA_028564925.1 Lithobates sylvaticus
TATAGGTCTAGCTGTTACTCAGGCATATTTTAGTTCTAGTTTCTTTTAGTTGGCACACAAGATACCCATGCCAACAGTTTATTATATCTTACATTTTGTTAACACTGTCAGCAGATAGGTCACTTTTGGGAGGCCATTTAGCCTATAAAGAGCAGTGAGTGTATACAAGGTGCAGAAACCCATAGAAAGACGTATCTAAAATTCATCTAACTTCTTTAAACTAATGAGCAAGAGAGAGAGAACATCTCACCATGGCTGTTTTTGCTGCCTTATTACCTAATCCCTGGTATGTCTTCAGTTGTCATTCTGATTATAAAACTCAGCTCTTTTAAGAGTCCCTAAGCCTTCTCCATACCCAGTATCATCATTACCATAACATTTTTCACACATTGCATTGGAGAATTATGGAAATATTTAGATGCACACTTTTTTTTCCTTCTAATTCTCCCTTGAAACTAGATAATAGTGCAAGCTGGCCATAGTCTAACAGTTTTTAATAAATTGCACCATCATTTTTTGCAATCCTAATAAATTCTCAAATTCATGACTAATCAACCGATTATCTGCACTGCTATATTATATTATTCATTTTGATGTGGAGGCACAGCTTTTGTGCATAAGGATAAATAAAATACGTATTTATTCTATGGTTAAGTGCTTTATGACTTTTGTGCAAGGTAAGCATAGTGTATAGTCAGAAATTTAGGTCAGAAATTTGCCTTCTGACATTCCTAGTTACATTTGGACTTATTTAAACATGCTAAAATCAATGTGCAAATCGCTGTAGCCCATAGCAATTAATTGGCAATGAGCTATCAGTTCCCTGATTGTTGTCATTTGATTAACAGTTGAAAATAATTGGCTGATTTGAGTTCATCCACTTTGTAAATTAAAACTATAGCCTGCACTACATTTTTAAACCCCCCTACATGTATTCCAGGTTACTTCAGCTCTGTTGTATAACATATCTAAACTTTTCATGCAGACAGGGCAATGCACTTACAGTGATGGACATGTTTGACTGATCCATACAAATTCAATAATGACATTCTTTATGGCTTAGTTATCTGCTACAACAATCACCATGTCTATAAGGCAGTTAATATAGATATTATCACGCATCAGGATTCTTTTCTTTGAATAATCAACATGAATAAGAAAGCACTTATCAAGCTATATGGGGACAGCATACCTGGAAATCAATACAGGTCCTCCAAGCAATTTCCAAATTAGCAGTAATGACAAAATTGTTCATATAAACATTACCACTGCAGCGCCATAGGCTGCAGTGCAGATACAAGCTGCTGCATCTTCTTATAGAGCAACAGAGTGGAAGTGACAGACTGCTGTGAAAAGAACTCGTCCTTCCATCACAGGGCTTAGTTGCATGAGATTTACTGCAGCAATACCTTGTGATTGGCTGCAACGCTATCAAAGTAGAAGACAGCGTAAATGGTACACAACCAAAAAAAAACATGACTTTATGTAATTTCCAAGACGTAATGAATTCTAAATACCAATATATACATACTGCAATCTGCTACTTGGAAAGAAGCAACAGGCAATATATCTGTTAGAACTAAATAATCTTTGTGTTTGTATGGTAGGCTCTTTCATGTATAAGAAATTACACTCTAAATACCTAATACACAAGCTTTTAATACTATTACACGTAGTGACATTAAATGTAGGAAAATATATTAAAGTATTAAATTACATATATTCTGTTGTTAACGGATCAGTCCACCCAAAAATGACATTTCATAGTTGGAGTCAAGTTCTGTTTCTGTCTTGGATAGTTTACCAGCAAAATTTTCTTGCCACAGTTACTGGTTCTATTTCTGTCCACCTGGGTGTTTGGAAAGTTCTCTCCTACATTTCAGTACCACCTGTTGCATTCTCCATAATAAAAAATAAACAAAAAAATCCATCAGGGATTGGGACCCCCACATTGTGCCCGTAGAACACAAGCAGTCTTGGAAACTTGTGAAGAGCTCTCAGATCTCCGTTTTGGGTGGACTGGCCTTCTGAGATGGTAATAAACTGTACAAATAAATCTCCTTGTGCTGACTATTTTTGTATTTGTTTCAATAACAGAATCACTAATGTGCATATTAGACCTCAACGATTCCTGATATGTTTCTTACACTGGGGTAATTGGCAGGAGAAGTATTTAGTCTGGGTGAAGCTAATAAAAATGTGTCTTAAACATCTAATCATATGCAGAAGAAGTTCCAATTGGGTCTCATGCACATGATTGGACATTGCCAGTGAGCACAATTCACTTCTCCAAAGTTGAAAATTATTTAATAAGCCCATTTCTCATCCTATACACAATATCACTTTGACTGACAGTGTGACTGACGAGCAAGAGCTCAAAGTCAGGAGCAGGGAGCTCTTTTTGTAAGTAATAGGGCATAGCCAGCATCTGTTTAACATGAGCATAGGTTAAGCCCTAAGTGATGTATATTTTTAATGAGCCCATGTTCCTAAACCTAACATAATAGGTTAACCCTATTATGGTTCACTTTATGATTCTTGTCTCATTACAAGGATTTACTGGACTAGGAGCTTTAGTAATCTGTATTAACTGGATTAATGCGGATGATGCCTTGTTTATTAAAACACAAATAACTTTGTTGTTTTATAGCCATTCTTTTGTATTTTGGTTCAGACTGGTGAGTATTTGCACACACGTGACCATCCTGGGTGACATGCCTTTAATTGTTAAAGTGACAGGGTGCCCATAAACATTACAATTTTTTTGTTCTTGACAGATATGGCATTTTCCTAACATTATAATGGGGTTATATTATGTAGTGCAGGTAATGATTGGCAGAGTTCTTTTTGAAATGGGCAGGGTTAGCACACATACGCTTGGCATATTTGTGAAAATGAGCACATCAATATGTCAAAACAGTTTGATTCTGTTTGCAGAACATGTTTTAAAGTAAAAATGTTTTATATTAGATATGTATCTTTTATTGTGAAATGCACATATTTTTAGGTGCACGGAATAGATCTGAGAAAGCCTTGATTGTCTGGTGCACTAACAGAAAACAGGATCCAATTTGTACAGTTTTAGAGAGTATTTCACAATGTCAAAATAATCTGGCTGCAAAACATAAGTTTTCAGCATGACAATGTAAAATGCAGCCCACACATGTCAAATGAAATGTCATCATGCAGTTGTCCTGAAAGAGAAACTGGTTTTATAAATTTGTACTGAATGCAAAATCACTATTTATTATAAGGCTGGAAGCTAGGCTATGGTTTTAAAACAAGCTGCAGATGGAGCTGCTGCGTGTCTGCAAAAAAAAATGTATTAAAGGCTTTGAAAGGAAATGGCTGGGGGTGAATTTCCTATGTTTATTAGACAAAAAGACTAACTTTCTTAAAGGGAATCTGTAATGAAGCAAAATACATGTGTGTGTGAAAAGTCTCAGATTAATGCCAACCATTTTTAGTGTATCTGCTACTATTTTACATGACCCCCTCGCTCTTACAGACATTTAAATTGGCATTTGAAAATGGCTTAAATTCAACTTAATCCTGTGTTGCCTAAATTCACTAGGAGATAAAACAAGCACAATATACCTACCTGTGACCCAGGCAGCCTAATGCTGCAGCTGGTAAGACAACAATGTGAGAAGAAAATGTGTTGATTGGTTGCTCATGTAGAGACAGTCAATTAATGTGGCTGCCTCTCATTTTTTGTCCCATTAACATAGTCATTAGGCAGGAAGTTTAGAGTCAAAGGTAAGTATTTTGTATGCTATTTTTAGCTTTTACAGAATCTAGGAAACATGAGAGGGCCACCAATTCCTATTCATTGCCTATTGCAGAAAAAATACATCAAGGTTGATTTACCAAAGGTGAATAGGTCACTTGCTTTGCAAAAATGCTGTGGCCATGCATAGTTTGGGTTGCCGCTCTAGACATGCATCCAAAGAGTCCAGTAACTCCTACTCTCAGATGCAGGCAGAATAAAGAGCTTGTTCCTGTGGTAAAGGAAATCCTAGTAAGAAAAAATCTAACCACGACCCACCAGCTCACTCTGAGTCTAAACTCCCTTGCAAAGTGAAAATCCTATTTATCTTTGTTAATTTAACCCAATTGAGCTGAATTATTCAATACATCCAAGAATATAAAAGGAGAACCAAATGGAGCTCATAGAAGAAGACACTTAAGTTTCATTGTTTAAATCCATGCGTTTCTTTAGCCATTACTAAGGCCAGCCATACACAGTTCGAACCTCGGCCGATTCAGCGGAACCGGTTGAGATTTAAACCGTTACTGGGCAGACTGAATGTACCAAGTTGATCCATCGATCCAGCCTGCCATATTATCTTTTGATTATCTCTAACGGCTTCTATAGCCACTAGCTATAATCACCGTCTTCTCCCGGCAGGGATGGCTTTCCCCACCTGCCCTGCAGGGAGAAGACACTTGCTGATTTCCCTATCAACACTGCCTGTGTTGATAGGGGAACTGTGCAAATTTCTTTCCTGCTACCCGTGGTTGCATGAAAGAAATTTTCACTGCGCGTTGCCTGTCTAATAATAAACCTTAGTTTAAACCTAAACCTTAATACCTTTAGAAGATGCCTTGGCAAAGGTTGCCTTGCGGAGGCCTGGCTCAAACTACACTACCATATCGGTGTACAAAGAGATGACATATACAGCAGATGGTTCTTTGAGTGATTATAGTGGTATGACAAGGCTTGGAAAAACTAGCGTTAAAGTCTAATGTATGTTTAAATGTAATACTTAATTTTAAGTTAGAATCATATGAGTGGTAGGATCATGAACTGCAACAATGGGTTTATTTTTTTTTCCTTCTTCATTTTACCTTTTCTGAAACGTGAATAAATAATTAAAACCATAAAACCATTAAACTTATTTGCTACAAGTTCATATGAGCAGAATAATGTAATGTAATGTAATAGAGGGAAACCTCAAACCTGCAGCCTTGAAAGGCAAAATCACTGTGCAGCTGGTCAACATCTGTGTGGGACAAGATTGAAAAGACACAAGACTATCCCATATACACAATCCTATACCCACAGTTGATCCAGAGGAAGGCAAAAAAAACAGCAAAGCACAATCCAATTCACTCCAGCAGGGGAAAAAATTCCTTTCTGATCCCCCGAGAGGCAATCGGATATTACCTGGATCAACTTTACCTATTAATGTTAGTATCCTGTTATATTATGTACATTTAGAGAAACCTATTACACATGCCTTGTATTTTAAGGATAATCCTGTGCTTATTTTGTGTAGTGCCTTATTAATGTGAGGTTCCCCCTAAAATCAGATCATTATTCAGAGATGAAATCTGGGTGGGTGAGTAGAAGGTGCATGCCCCTGCTTCATGAACAGCACTAGGCCACAGGAACCCCCCCCCCCCCCGGAAGGCACCTTGGCTTCATGTTAAGGGGGCTATTGGCCTCTTCCCCATATCCAGTTCCCAGAAGGATGTGGGGTTAGTAGGGGCACTTATAAGAATCAAAAAGCCCCTTTAAGTACAAAGGGTCCCCCAGTAACCCACCCTCCTAGGGGTTTTAGTATGAAGTACATTAGTACCCTTTTTACCCATTCAAAAAACAATGTCAATGCAGACGATACTAAGCTAAGCAGGGCAATAACTTCTCCGCAGGATGTGGAAACCTTGCAAAAAAAATCTGAACAAATTAATGGGGTGGGCAACTACATGGCAAATGAGGTTTCATGTAGAAAAATGTAAAATAATGCATTCGGGTGGCAAAAATATGAATGCAATCTATACACTGGGGGAGACCCTCTGGGGGAATCTAGGATGGAAAAGGACCTTGGGGTCCTAATAGATGATAGGCTCAGTAATGGCATGCAATGCCAAGCTGCCGCTAACAAAGCAAACAGAATATTGGCATGCATTAAAAAGGGGATCAACTCAAGTTCTGGGCACCAGTCCTCAGGAAGGATGTACTGGAAATGGAGCGAGTACTAAGAAGGGCAACAAAGCTAATAAAAGGTCTGGAGGATATTAGTTATGGGTAAAGGTTGCGATCACTGAACTTATTCTCTATGGAGAAAAGACGCTTGAGAGGGGATATGATTTCAATATACAAATACCATACTGGTGACACCACAATAAGGATTTTGAAAAAGGGAGTTTAAAAAGACTCGTGGCCACTCATTAAAATTAGAAGAAAAGATGGTTCTTTACTGTAAGAGCAGGCAAGGATGTGGAATTCCCTTCCACAGGTGGTGGTCTCAGCGGGGGGCATTGATAGTTTCAAGAAACTATTAGATAAGAACCTGAACGACCGCAACATACAGGGATATACAATGTAATACTGACATATAATCACACACATAGGTTGGCCTTGATGGACTTGTCTTTTTTCAACCTCACCTACTATGTAACTATGTAACTATGTAACTGTGTCAAAAGTAAATAAAGACAAATCTTACTGTTCAATCTAACTGTTCGATAACTTTATGTGCAGCTTTAAGGCATCGTCTAAGCATGTTATTTAGAGGATTAATGTATTATCAATGTTGTTCTTTAAGCTACATAAAAAAAAATCCTCTCCCTATTAAACAGTATTTTTTATATTTTTTCTCCCAGAGCAGTGCTCAACTACTTATGCCCTTTTTAGCAATAGCTTGCACATTATCCTTGGAAAAGGGCAGAAATGTATGTAATTATTTGCCCCCATAGACTTGAGTAGGGCTTATGGCTATGCTTGGGGTTTGCAGACTTTCTGATGGGTTCACTGTACCTCTTACTATTCGAGCTTTGCTTCGTTCACTCATCCCTAGTATACACCAATCCTATAAGTCACTGAAAGTCTTTATACTCTATATTTTTAGGATAGATGCAAATTGATTATGGTGAACAGAATTAACCCAACTCCAAAGTATTTTTTTCTTTTGTTTTGGACAAAGTGGGAATAAGATAGAACCTCTGTCAGGTTTTTGTTTTACGGTGTTCCCATTGGTAGTTTCTTGTGATAATTGTCTTGTCTACTGCAGTAGTGTAGCAGAAATTAAATAAAATATATGTAGTAGTGAGATAAAATAAGGGAATTTTATCAACAGAACTGAAGAAAAAGATTATAGTGATGGGGTAGTGACTATAAGCAGAAATATTTAAGAGACATGATTTAACTAAAAGGAGAATTATTGTACAGAATAGCCATATAATTATTAAAAAGGTAACATTTTGGTAGGGCTTTTACGGCCTTGAAAATATAATAAATTATAATAAAGTCAAGTACTAGACAACTGATTGTTAAACATGGTCTATCCAAATGCAAATTTGCAATAATAGAGTTTTAAAAGAAAGGTAAAGTTCCATGAATTTGTCCATGAAGTGAAAATGTTTTTTATTAAAAGTTTGAGGAAAACAGATAAGCATACTGAAGGTCATCAAATGTTTTGTGAATAACGTTTCTAATGGTATTCAGTAAGTCACAGTGATAAAACTTTCAGCATAAATCACAACCTTAATATCTCAGTTTTCTGTCTCTCATATGTCCTGCTTTACAGTTATACTCCATGTGCACAGTTAACTTTTTTAAAACTATGTTTGCAGATTTTGGGCAAAATTTTTAATGGATTTCTCAAATGTTTTTCACTTATTACAATGCTGGAACTATTCATGTAGTTTAAGCAGATATACCCCACCGCTTCCCTCCATTTAATAAAATGGAATTTCCTTTCGCATTTCCTCACAATAAAAGTATGGCTCTTCAAATACCAGTACTTGTATTTTCCAATCAAGAGTTATTTAGAATTTTGCTAGAGATAGATCCACAATCTGCCCTGGACTGAAATGTGCCCATGATAAGAGCAGTTGTGAAGAAAAGGCATCACAAATATATGTTAGTCTTCAGATTCTTTTTGGGTGACTTTTGATTCTAAGCCCTGATCGTACGAAGGGCTTTCATTTTAAATCCTGACATTTATAATTTATCTGCCAAATGCTAGAGCCCCTACTGCCCACTGATGCTCTGGCATTTGATGGTAGAATAATTAAGTCTGTGGCTTAGTGCTTTGTGGCTTACTGGATAAGTGGCTTACTGGTTAATTTCTACACGAAGAGCAGTTGACGCCCTATGTACGCCTGCGTCTATGATCCAAGGGGCACCACATGATCATAACTCACATGGATGCATTAACACAGACTAACACTGACATTATGGCACTGTCTTTTTAGGTCAGATCAGGTTCAGCATTGGAAAAGCGTTTGTATTGTATAGGAATGTGAATATGTGTACCACCAAATATAAGTATATTCAGTCACATGTATATACCTCTGCTACTTAACTGGGTTTGTTATTAAAAACAGTGCCAGGAGCAAATCACCAAATTAAAATGCAGTAATCCAAAGCCATGCTAGCAGAGCCTGGATTCTGATTGGCTTCTAGATGCAGTGCTTTGTATTATCCAACTTGCTTCTTACATTGAATGTTCCCTGATTACACAGTGCTTCTTATTAAATGATTTGCCAATCTTTAAAAGTACCCAGCATTACCTATTCAAAGCCTTACTGTAATACTAAAAATATTTAGAGAGTTATACTAAGCCAGAAATATGAAATGGCATCTGGGCATTAACTGGACAACTAAACATAAAAAAAAAAAAAAATAGCAATTTCATTAGATGGCATAACACCAGCTATAATGCTGCTAATGCATAGCAAGCTATATAAAATCAACTAGCATTATTTATCCCATTTTAAGTTACTAAAAGGTTGTAACCTTTAAACCTTTTAAAGTCCTTGAAAGTGGGTAATATTAAAATTAGCTGGAATATTTGCCAATGACATTTATTTTTGCAATCACCAGTTTAACTCGCTTGTGATTAAGACACTTGTACTTCAGAAAAAGTGAGACACTAATTATTTCTCTAGAGATGAATACGAAGAAATCATTTCTAGTTTAGAGAATCTGAACTTGTAAGGTTCTGATTAATATGCCAGTGGTCTATGTACATTTCACTTAATTTGATTCAGCAAAAAAAAACTACTTCAATTTGCATAACATAACAGATAACTTTAGACACTTTTTAGCATGTAGACCAATAAACAGCAAGTTCAGCAACATGACAGCAAAAGATAATTAACTGTCACATGCTGTACAGAGTTCCATTCTCTGCACACTGGCAACAGATGTGGTCCTTAATTTTAGTTTTCATTGAAATTTTAATCATCTTGAGTCTTGTAGTGTGTTAAGCATCTTAATCTTACAAACATAACAGCAATAGTTGAAGTATTGAACGCCACTTGGGCTGTGTTGATGTTCAAATATACATATGCTTATTCAGGAAGACAAAGGATAATGTACAGGATAACATGCAGTGACTCATAGAATAAATAATATTTCATTGATCTGGATACATAAAACTACAATATTTTAATAAACATATACACCCAGCGGCATTCTTTTGTGAGCCACTGCTTTGCTGCTGCACACCAGGCCCCATGCTTCCATCTTACTTTCCTATGTCATTGGGAGCCAACTGCCTTTTCTGGATTCTTGCAGCCAGCCCCTTGATATCGCAGTGCTGGGTCTATTCTCTAGCAGCAGCTGTGTGGAAGTCAACACCTACAATGGTTATATAACATGGATATCCCTGACGGAATCAGTCGCAGGGCTTACATTACTATTGCCTAGCAAGAATGGAGGCAGGAGGTAAAGGGACTGAAAAATAATTAAATAAAAGTATATAAACACACAAAAAGTGGCAACATGATTAGGATGCATGGGAGGGAGGGGTGGGGAGCATCATTAAAATAGGTATTTTTATGTAAAGGTCTCCTTTAGGCTAATGCAAATTGTATGAAAACCAAATTCTCTGTTATGACCTTGAGAATAAATTAGCAATTGCAGTTACACAGGTCAGTGAGGGTATATTTTGAATCAATTTAACTGTTTGTTATAAGTGCTGTAGTCTGGGAACAGGTATATTTTAACCAATTCAGCCCCGAAAGATTTTACCCCCTTCCTGACCAGAGCACTTTTGGCACTGCATCACTTTAACTGACAATTGCACAGTCATTCAACGTTGTTCCCACAAATTGAGCTTTCTTTTAGTGGTATTTGATCACCTCTGCGTTTTTTATTTTTTGCGTTATAAACAAAAAAAGAGAGCCAAAAAACTATATTTTTTACTTTTTTCTATAATAAATAAGCCCCAGTTTAAAAAACAAAAACACATTTCTTCATCAGTTTAGGCCAATATATATTCTTCTACATATTTTTGTTAAAAAAAAATTACAATAAGCGTGTATTGATTGGTTTGCGCAAAAGTTATAGCATCTACAAACTATGGGAAAGATTTATGGCATTTTTATGACATTTTTTACTAAAACTAACTAAGTTAGAACACACTGTTCCCTCAGTGTGTTCTAACTGTGTGGGGATGGGAGTGTCAAGGAGAGGAGACATATCATTTTTCCTACTTAGTAGGAACAAACAATATGTTTCCTCTTCCCTGACAGCACAGAGATTTGTGCGTTTACACACACAAATCCCCATGCTCGCGCTTGTGCACGCGATCACGTGTGGCCTGTGGCAATCGTGCCCATCCACCACACGCATGGGGACCCCCGCCGTGCAAAGGGCACGTGAGTGCCTCCGACGATGATCGTGCGTCCTCTGGTGGCCGAAAAGCGGAAGGACGTACCGGTACAGGAACCGGTTAAACAAAAAAACACAACTATTTGTATTGTATCATTATTCTTGCAGCCTAGAAAAACGAAATGAGAGACTGCACATTATTTAAAGATGTGTGTCCCCTCTCTGTATTATAGAGGTCTCAGCAGCCAATAAAGAGATAACTGGATGAGACAGGAGATTTGTGGTCCAATCAGCCTCATGAAAAATCTGTCTCCTGCCCTTACTTTAATGTCTAGATTCTGCACTTAAAATTGTGATATGCCATATATAATATGCCATGCCATACCTACTATAGGCCAAAATAGGAGGCTTTTTAATATAGTACATGGCAGAGATAAAGGGGAAGCTTGTATCCACATAATTAACTATCCCATACATTTCCCCATAAACAGAAATTAGTATTATCTCATATAAGCTTATTTAGACGTCAAAATATACTAAGCCAGATAACAACTATCGTATTTATCGGCGTATAACACGCACCCCAAGTTTAGGAGGGCACGTTTAGGGAAAAAAAAAAACTTACATTTAAGCGTCATTTTCAGCTTGCCCAGCGTCATTTGCAGCTTGCCCAGCGTCATTTGCAGCCTTGCCCAGTGTCATTGCAGCTTGCCCAGTGTTATTGCAGCTTGCCCAGTGTCATTGTAGCTTGCCCAGTGTCATTGTAGCTTGCCCAGCGTCATTGCAGCCTTGCCCAGCGTCATTTGCAGCCTTGCCCAGTGTCATTGTAGCTTGCCCAGTGTCATTGTAGCTTGCCCAGTGTCATTTGCAGTCTTGTCCAGGTTTAAATTTCCGGCCGCCGAGACGCTCTGTCACGTGCGCCAACGACAAAGACCGAAGCGCCCCCGGAAAAGACCGAGCCGACTGTTCGGCTCCGCTCGCGGTCCCGCCTCCCTGCTGTTTCCGGAGCGAGCGCAGGGAGGCGGGACTACAAGCGGAGCCGAACAGTCGGCTCGGTCTTTTCCGGCGCCGCTTCGGTTTTTTTCGTCCGCGATTCTTTCTTTTTCGGCAGCGCTCGCTATTTTTCGGCGGCGCTTGCCATTTTTGTCACTTTTTTTGGGGGGTAACGGCGTATAACATGCACCCACGACTTTCCTCTGATTTTAAGGGGGAAAAAAGTGCGTGTTATATGCCGATAAATACAGTATATATGCTGTAAGCGTAGGCATAGAGCTAAAGTTGGAGAAAGAGAAATAGATAAAGACAGAAATCCACATTGTCTCTCATTTACTCTTTTTTCTTGTTTACAGAATAAAGGTTGAAAATATTTCTTAATCTCCTTCAGGGACATTTCTCAATCGCCTCCATCCAGACCCTTTTAGCAGAGAAATTACATTTATCAAATATGTATCCATTGTGTATTGCTGATGTGGTAATTATGTATCTTAGACTCTCAGAAAATATTTGGAATTCTCAGAAATGATCTTAGTCATGTCCAGTATCAAGCAAGGATGGGCTGATATTTCTTAACATATACAAGGGTATATATAAAAGCTTTGTATATTAATATCAGGAGTATGTCTTGATACATGTTACTAGAACCTGCAGTGTATTCTTGCACATGCAAAATAAATACACTTTTTTTTTTTTTTCAATTAAGCTGACTTCATCAATTTTTGTTTAAAGATAATAGAAAGACATTGTTTGATAGGATCAAAAAAAACAAAAGAATGTTCTGTGTAGAACAGGTGAGCCTAGCAGAGGAGTGTTGCATTGGGCACTAAAAGCTGTGTGTTTACAGCCTTTAGACCCCTTTCACACTGGGGCGTTTTTCAGGCATTTTTCAGGCGTTTTTCAGCGCTTTAGCGTTAAAAAAAGCGCCTTTAAAGCGCTTGAAAGAAGCCTCATCTGCAATCCCAATGTGAAAACCCAAGTGCTTTAAGAGCCCTTTCACACTGCCAGCGTCCGAAAAATGCTCGTAAAGAGCTGCTTAAACTAGCGGCACTTTACCAGCGTTTTTCAAGTGCTAGTGGGGCGCTTTTAACCCCTGCTAGTGGCCAAATAAAGAGTTAAAAGCGCCCACAAAGCACCGATGCCAAAAGCACTTTGCAGGCGCTTTTCAGGCGTTTTGCAGGCTCTTCCCATTGATTTCAATGGGAAGGGGCGCTTTAGGAGTGGTGTATTCACCGCTCCAAAAGTGCTGCAAAGAAGCTGCTTGCAGGAATTTTTTTGACGCCCTGCCAGCGCAGCGCCTCAGTGTGAAAGCACTCAGGCTTTCACATTGGGATTGCAGTTGCGGCTTCTTTCAGGCACTTTACAGGCGCCTATTTTAACGCTAAAGCGCCTGAAAAACACCATAGTGTGAAAGGGGTCTCAGTGTGAAAGCACTCAGGCTTTCACATTGGGATTTCAGTTGCGGCTTCTTTCAGGCGCTTTACAGGCGCTTTTTTTACCGCTAAATTGCCTGAAAAACGCCTGAAAAATGCCCCAGTGTGAAAGGGGCCTGAGGCCACTTTCACACTGAAGCGCTTCTAAACTGCCAGTAAAAACAATGAGCGCTTTTGAAGAGCTTTTCAGGCGCTTTTGCAGAGCTTTCCATTCATTTCAATGGGGAGGGGAGTTTTTCACAGCCCTGCCAGCACACTGCCCCAGTGTGAAAGCGCTCATTGATTTTAATGGAAATAGTTTTCGTGAGCTTTTTAGGCGCTGTTTTTAGCGTGAAAGCGCCTGAAAAGCGCCTCAGTGTGAAAGTGGTCTGAGTGATGAAAATCAAGCCTTGCATGTAAGTAAGAGTCACCCCCCTGTTCTTCTAAGACCAAATTTGAATGCCACTTACACTAAAATATGCTATTGTGGCCTGATCCCTCATAAGTTTTTATATATATATATATATATATATATATATATATATATATATATATATATATATATATAGTTTTTGTATTATATGAGTATATATCTAGGTAATAACAATTGTAGTGTAAGTTTCAAGTGTCACTTGCAGGTAGTTTAAGTACCATGTCAGATGGCTGATTGTGACATTGTGCCAATGGCAGAATTATTGAGATTTAACCTTGAAAAAAAAAGGAAAATAAGGGATGTGGTGTCCTTACACTTTATCTGGGGACTGTCCATTATAAATTGAAATTTAACCTACTTAATCACTAGTGGAAATCACTAATTGTTGTTCCAATTGCAGCTGAATCGGATTCGCTAGTGCGGTAGCAGTAACATATTTCTGATTTAGGCAAAAAGAAAGAGATTGCATAGAATGTGAGCTGAATGTTAATAAGGTGTTGCCAGCAACAGAATAGCCCATGTGATAGTAATGTTTAAAAAGCAATTAAAACAAATCTAAATGCTCATCATTTATTTGTAAAATTTTGATCTATATATGGATGTTCAAAGCAAACACAAATTTGCCTTGTCTCATTTAACATTTAAAGTGGAAGTAAACCCCCCTATCTTTTTCAGCCAAGGAAGCTGCTATCTTTGCCTCTGTTTAATCTTCAACTGCCACGGTGCTGCACATGTGATCCGTTATGACACCAGCCATTGGATGGTTTGACTGTTTGGTTGAGAGCACAGCCAATGTGCAGTTAGCATTCCCGGCATGCTTTTTTTTTTTAAAAAACTGTTAAATCGATAGGTTTACTTCCGCTTTAAAGAGGAGCTGCACCTTAAACAAAAATATTAATAATATAAATATAATATTTAATAAATGGACACTTACCTGTTCCAGGGTCCAGCCATGTCAGCAGCAGATGACGTGCAATTGTTGCGGCTTCACTGCCCGATTCCCTACTGCGCATGTGCGAGTCGCGCTGTGCCTCTTCACTGGTCCCCATTGTGTCCTGGGAACTGTGTGTTTCCCAGAACACAGTAAGGGGGGGGGGGCATCTGCGGCTTGCTGCAGCAAGCTTGTCCCGGAAGTGGGTGTAGATACCTGGATTATACAGGTATCTGCACCCCCCTCCACCCTGAAAGGTGCCAATTGTGGCACCGGGGGGGGGGGGGGGGGGTGGGGGGGGGGGGGGGGGGGTCCGATGAGCGGAAAAACTTCCACTTTAGGGTGGAGGTCTGCTTTAATAAACTACAGCCATATACTTATGGGGTATATGAAACTGACTACCAACCAAAGAGCAGTCATATAAAGCTATTATTATACTTGCATTTATGTGCAGTTACATATAAACAGTATTAAATTAGAACATTTTGCTATAACCACAAGTTTCCCTTTCCTAGAAATATGTACAGACTTTGTTTGCAAAAAAAATATTTATGCAAATAATTCAGTTGAAATACTGCAACAGTACAATGATTTATAGTCATGCAGAATTAATTTCACTACTTGCGATAGCTCCCAGCTTTATTTCACCTTCATCAAAGAATTTCACCAGCCCTATCATACAGTTATAGTGATAAAATATAGATAAAAGGTGCTGCAATTGTAAGCTTTGACTGGCTTGTCAGTGATCCAAGAAAAGGAAAAAAAAAAAAAAAACTTATATAAACACAGTCAGTCCTATTTTTCTATGTATGGAGTACTTCATTGATTACTTACATGTATTTGCAGGTCTACTTGATTACTTGTCAGTCAGCTAAGCCAGAGTTTCAATCCACCAATAGTTACCCTGGGGAGCCTTGCAGAGAGTATGACTGACAGATCCCTGTCAAAAAAAAGTCCTCCAGTGCTTCCTGCTGGCTGAATAGGCTAAACCCCCCATCAAACCCTTCTTTAATAGTTCTGCGGAAAAAGTACAATTTTGTCAGTTCTACAATAAACAGCAGTCAGGGATGACAAAACATTACTGAGTAAAGTAGACTAAAGTACATTATTTGATTAAAGAAAATTTGAGAAAGAAATCATTGTAATGTTTTCAGAAGGAAATCATTGTAATGTTTATTAAACTCTTCCTGCAACATTTCTACTACTGATTAAAACAAATTATCAAAAATGTAATTAACTATGAAAACCAACCAGAGTAGATTAGCTAGTTGCAAATGAATTTTACGTTGTAATGAATATTGGATACACGTGAAACATATGCAGAAGATTGTAAATCATTTTATGAACTGTCAATTTTTTTAAATTTTTGTTTCTTTAGCTGTAGGGGAACAAGAAAGCAGAATTTACATATTTTGTGCTATTAAATGACATATGTGTACAAAAGCTGATGGGTTTACTTCCTCTTTTTCGGAGCCGCAATGACGTCACTCCCACGCATGCGCACGGGAGCCGCCACTCACGGCATATCGCCGTTAACAGTGGCGCGCTCAGTGCGCCTGTGCACCGCTGTCCGTGTAGGTTTAGGAGATATTTCTTGAACCTACAGGTAAGCCTTAATCTAGGCTTACCCGTAGGTCAAAGTGGCTTGTAAGGGTTTACAACCACTTTAGCTTTGAATGTATATAAAGAACCTAATAGTTTAAAATTGTTTCATTGGATACACAAGTGAGGCACTAAAGACACATCTTAGGTTTCAGTTTAGGACATAAGGCCTGATTGCCATGGCTTCTAGTATATATACTGTATATACAGTATCTCACAAAAGTGAGTACACCCCCTCACATTTTTGTAAATATTTTATTATAGCTTTTCATGTGACAACACTGAAGAAATTACATGTTTCTACAATGTAAAGTAGTGCGTGTATAGCTTGTATAACAGTGTAAATTTCCTGTCCCCTCAAAATAACTCAACACACAGCCATTAATGTCTAAACCACTGGCAACAAAAGTGAGTACAACCCTAAGTGAAAATGTCCAAATTGGGCCCAATTAGCCATTTTACCTCTCCAGTGTCATGTGACTCGTTAGTGTTACAAGGTCTCAGGTGTGAATGGGCAGCAGATGTGTTAAATTTAGTGTTATCGCTCTCACTATCTCATTCTGGTCACTGAAAGTTCAACATGGCACCTCAAGGCAAAGAACTCTCTGAGGATCTAAAAAAAAGAATTGTCGCTCTACATAAAGATGGCATAGGTTATAAGAAGATCGGCAAGACCCTGAAACTGAGCTGCAGCACGATGGCCAAGACCATACAGCGGTTTAACATGACAGGTTCCACTCAGAACAGGCCTCGCCATGGTCAACCAAAGAAGTTGAATGCACTTGCTCAGCGTCAGATCCAGAGGTTGTCTTTGGGAAATAGGTGTATGAGTGCTGCCAGCATTGCTGCAGAGGTTGAAGGTGTGGGGGGTTAGCCTGTCAGTGCTCAGACCATACACCGCATACTGCATAAAATTGGTCTACATGACTGTCATCCCAGAAGGAAGCCTATTCTAAAGATGATGCACAAGAAAGCCTGCAGTTTTCTGAAGACAAGCAGACTAAGGACATGGATTACTGGAACCATGTCCTGTGGTCGGATGAGACCAGGATAAACTTATTTGGTTCAGATGGTGTCAAGCGTTTGTGACGGCAACCGGGTGAGGAGTACAAAGACAAGTGTGTCTTGCCATGGTGGTGGGAGTGTCATTCATGGTCTGGGGCTGCATGTGTGCTGCCGGTGTCCTGCGGAGAAAGTTCCCCCACCAGATTAAGACCCACCTCTACTGCGCAGGTGCAGTGCTTGCGCAGTGCGAAGGACTAGCATCTTCCGAAAATTGCCGAACCTAAACAGCTGCGAGTGAAGTGTACACCGCGCACGCGCAGTTAACATGTCAGTGTATGAGAGACGATGCCGCACGCTCCCGATGCTCACGCTACTCTGCAAGGGGCGGCCCTGTAACCAAGGGCCAGATTTGTAAGTATTGCAAAACCCGCCTTTCTTTTATTTAAACAAGCTTTTGCCCCTTGCTTAGAGTAATAATAGACCTGCCCCTTAGTTAGACTCTCCTTGCAGAGTAGCGCGAGCATCGGGAGCGTGCGGCATCATCTCGTACACCGACTGCGCCTGCGCGGTGTACACTTCTCTCCCACTTGCTTACCTTCGGCAATTTTCGGAAGATCACTAGTCCTTCGTACTGCGCAAGTGCTGCGCCTGCGCAGTACAGAGGGGTCTTTATCAGCCGAGGGGAACCATCTCGGCAGAACAGCACTGGGGAGCTACAGTTCATTGAGGGAACCATGAATGCCAACATATACTGTGACATACTGAAGAAGAGCATGATCCCCTCCCTTCAGAGACTGGGCTGCAGGGCAGTATTTCAACATGATAACGACCCCAAACACACCTCCAAGACGACCACTGCCTTGCTAAAGAAGCTGAGGGTAAAGGTGATGGACTGGCCAAGCATGTCTCTAGACCTAAATCCTATTGAGCATCTGTGGGGAATCCTCAAATGGAAGGTGGAGGAGCGCAAATCCACCAGCTCCGTGATGTCGTCATGGAGGAGTGGAAGAGGACTCCAGTGGCAACCTGTGAAGCTCTGGTGAACTTCATGCCCAAGAGGGTTAAGGCAGTGCTGGAAAATAATTGTGGCCACACAAAATATTGACACTGTGGGCCCAATTTGGACATTTTCACTTAGGAGTGTACTCACTTTTGTTGCCAGTGGTTTAGAATTAATGGCTGTGTGTTGAATTATTTTGAGGGAGCAGCAAATTTACACTGTTATACAAGCTGTACACTCACTACTTTACATTGTAGCAAAGTGTAATTTCTTCAGTGTTGTCACATAAAAAGATATAATAAAATATTTACAAAAATGTGAGGGGTGTACTCACTTTTGTGAGATACTGTACATGATATTTAATAGGCTAACTATTTTGGCAGTGCCCCCCTCCTCCCACTGTAAGGATCAATGACTTGTTAACGCTAGGGGATGAGAAATAAGGCAGTCACGTATTGTACACGTATTTATTAATATCATTTACAATGCAGGACCAATAGCCCTGCAATTTACATGATAGTGAGGGGCCACCTACAAACTCTGGAGTGGAGGAGAGTGTCAGGGCTTGCCAGAGTGAGGAGCAAGGTCTGTTATACATCCTATTATTCATCCTCTAGATGAGTAGCTCTGCTACTGTTAATAGTATATATAATTTCAGTTACACTTTTTGCTATTCTACTTTTAATTCTTTCCCTTTTCTTTTACTTTACCTTTTAAATAGTATAACTACCACATCTTGTCAGCTTCTATGTCCTAATTTCCCAACTTCATCAACTTCTCCCCAATTTTAGGAACAATGTGATGGTTGTCATAAAGCACCATAGTATCTGTATGGTCTCACAATAAAGCTTAAAGAGGGAGTAAACCCGCTGACTTTTTGTATATACCTGTAAGGGAAAAGGCATAATGAGCTAGTATGCAGCGCATACTAGCTCATTATGAAATACTTACCTTAGAACGAGGCGTCAGTAACTCACCTGGTCCACGTCGAGGTAGCTGTCTTCCTGTCTGCCTCGGCATGTCTTCCGGGTATCGCGACTCCAGCGCTGTGAGTGGCTGGAGCCACGATGTCGTCACTCCCGCGCATGCGCACAGGAGACTTCTTCCCGGCAAGGTCCGGATTCTGCCGTCCTTTCAGTCGTGAATCCCCCGTGCGCATGCGCCGCTGCAGTCAGCGGCGCATTGCACGGGGAATATCTCCTAAACCGTACAGGTTTAGGAGATATTTTTTTTACCTACAGGTAAGCCTTATTATAGGCTTACCTGTAGGTAAAAGTCAATTTTTTAACTATACAACCGCTTTAAGTTTGCCATACAGTGTTGCAGGTGAAAATGTAAAAGCAGAGCTCCTCTTTCCCAGTTCCTGTAGAGTGTGGAATTAGCAGAGGGGTCACATTTCCTGATCTTTAAATCATCTGCAGTGCCACCCATTCAGAGGAGTGACTGGAAGGCTAAAAGTGTATGTCAGAATAAAATAATAATTCAGTCCATAGCCCTTTCTTAGCTTTCTACACTTGTTCAGGAAAAAGTCAAGGACTTAACAGCTGCTGACTCTGAACAAAATGCTCAAACAACAAAACAAAGTCTGAATGGGCATCTGCAGTTATTTTATTGAACTACTTCAAGTGAGGCTTGTGATTTTAATGGTTCAGAGCATAAACCTTTAAAAAGGGTTTTCCATGTAAACGATAGAATTGAAAAGCCTACAATTTGTGAAGAACCACATTTTTCCCCAAAGACGCTTTAACTTGGTGGAGCCTCAAACCTGTAAATCATACATCTGTTATTTTATGTTGTCCTGAAGACCTCAGATTGTTACATTTGATAATGTTTGCTTTTTTCCATGTCACAGGAAAGATGAAGCCTTTTATGCATTATTGGGCAAAGCTAAAAAAAGGTTGTTATCTTCAACTGTAGAAAGCTAGCATAGGTATTTAAGAGACAACTTTAAAAAAAAAAAAAAAAAGAATATCATATGGATTTCATAATAAAAAAACACAATTTCTTGTCCATTGGCTGAACTATAGCTTATTTGCTATAGCAGCCCACACAACTGCTAAGGATCTCAGAGTTGGGAGGACCAGTTGAGGCCCAAGGGATGAGGAGTGGTGAGTTCCTCTGCTCTGCAGATGCAGTGACAGCTCAGCCATTAACTGTTGTCACTTCTCTCATGTAAACAAAAAAACACTAGAGGAAGGACTTATGCCGCGTACACACGGTCGGAATTTCCGATGGAAACAGTCCAATGGGAGCTTTTCATCAGATTTTCCGACCATGTGTATGCCCTTCGGTCTTTTTCTGTTGGAATTTCCGACGGACTTTAAATTGAGAACCTGTTCTTAATTTTTCCGACGGAAAACCTTTCTATCGGATTTTCCGATCGTGTGTATGCAATTCCGACACACAAAATTCTGATACATGCTCGGAAACAATTTGACGCATGCTCAGAAGCATTAAACTTCCCTTTTATAGTGCAGTCGAACGTGTTGTATGCCGTGGTGTTATTGACCGTCGGAATTTGGTGTGACCGTGTGTAGGCAAGACAGTTTGAGCGAAATTCCATCGGAATTCCGATGGGAAAACCATCAGAGATTTTTCCGACGAGAATTCCGACCGTGTGTATGTGGCATTACTTATTTAAATGCCAGGCTGTGGATTAGATAATGTCATCAGTCACAGCTAGGCAGAGTGAGTGAGTAGTGATGCCTTCTGCTGCTCAACTGAATTTAAATAGATGGGAGCATGGGATCTGGTTAGAAAGATGTGTTTATTCTGATAAAAACATATGCAAACTTACATTTAGGCAGATGGATGACAGTATGGATCAATAGGACAGAGACACACTTGACTGTGGCAACGATCTTAAAAAAGCATCAGCACCAACTGCAGCAATGTAAGCAATCATGCAGAGAACATCAGTGCAGGCTGGAACCCACCCAAATGGCTGGATTCCCTAGAAACACATTGCCACCCCCTCACCCGATGCACGGGTTCGTTTGCAGAGCACATTGCAGCAGGGAATACTGTTCTGAGTCAGCCATTCGTGCAGGTTCCAGCCAACACTGATGTTCTCTACCTGATCACTTCCATTACTTTAGTTGGTACTAATGCTTTTATAAGATCATTGCTACAGTCAAGTGTGTCTCTGTCTTATTGATTCATGCAGACATCCAGCTGCCTGAATGTAAGTTTGCTTATGTTTTAATTTAGAATAAACACAACACATCTTTCTAACAGGATCCCATGTCTACTTTTGTTTCATGTGTGCTAGAAACAACCATCCCAGGTCTACAGGAGAAGCCTGCAGGAACCGTCCCAGAGCCTAACCAGGGCACTTAAACCCCCCTCCTGCCCAGACCAATTTTCAGCTTTCAGCGTTGACACAGTTTGAATGACATTTGCGCGGTCATACTACACTGTACCCAAATGAAATTTTTATCATTATATTCCCACAAATAGAGCTTTATTTTGGTGATATTTAATCACAGCTGGGGTTTTTATTTTTTGCTAAAGAAACAAAAAAGATGGAAAATTTTGAAAAAAAAAATAAAAAATCATGTTTAATAGTTTGTTATAAAATTTTACAAACAGGTATTTTTTCTGCTTCATTGATATGCGATGATGAGGTGGCACTGGTGGGCCCTGATAGGCTGCACTTGTGGGCACTGATAGGCTGCACTGATAGGCACTAATAGGCACAGTTAAGGTGGCACTGATAGGCACAGATAATGTGGCACTGATGGGGACAGATAAGTCGGTACTGATGGGCACAGATAAGGCAGCACTGATGGGCACAGATAAGATGGCACTGATGGGCCCTGATGGGTGGCACTGATGGGTGACACTGATGGGTGGCACTGATGGGCACTGATAGGTACCACTGACAGATGGCACAGATGGGCACTGATAGGTGGCACTGATAGGTGGCACTGATGGGCACTGGTAGGTGACACTGATGGGCACTGGTAGGTGACACTGATGGGCACTGATGTGCAGCACTGTTCTTGAGGCACTGATTGTGGGCACTGACATGTATAATAGCCGATTACTGGCTGTGTTGACATCACATGATCAGCTGTCATTGGCTGACAGCTGATCAAGCGGTAAGGGGTCGGGATCGATCTGTGATCCAGCGGGTCTGCGTGCCCTTCAGGGGGCACGCAGGCTGCTCGTGCATGGGACGACGTCAATAGATATAGTCCGGGCAATGCAGGTCCGCACTGTAACCGACATTCGGCTATAGCGCGGATTTCAAGTGGTTAATATGGATCTTTGCTATGATGGCCACTAACTTCATTCTTTTCATTCTTTTCAGACGTACAATGCTTGTGCTTATTTTTTGTCATAGCCTTCCACTGCTGACTTTGTTTCCAAGTTACAATAGCAATCTGTCAGTGTGGCTGTGCATGTGCAGTTGCCCCTTATAAAATTTACTGTGTGAGATACAACAACCAATTTAGCAATACAGTATGTTGTTAATCTTGGCCTTTTTGGTATCCATCATATTATTAGAATTTGCATGAAGTAATTTTAAAATAATGGCTAAGAGGCATGTTCATCTGGGGTTCATACTAACCATGGGTATTTCTAGAGTAGGGCTCAAGGAGCAAGTTCCCTACATCTATTGCCTGCTGCCCCAGGTGCTGAAGCTGCTGCTACCCACCACTCTTCTGATTTCTGCACCTGTCCTTGCCCCTGGTGTCAATCTGCAGACTTAAGAAGGACAGCCTTCAGTAAGTCTTGAAATTCTGTCATACCACTTTTTCTTAGCATGCCCCCTTACTTTTCCGCAGGAGCAGCAACCCAAGAAAAGTAAGAGGCAGAGTGAGGAATTGACTGATAGAAATCTAGTTATGCTTTTCTATGATCAATCTGTTGCCACCTATAGTCCTTACTGTTGCAGAGAAGAGTAAATGACTGTTCATTGCTGCTATTGTTGTCTGTGTCAATTTTGAAGGATTCATTTAGGCTGTCCTGGTCCTTGAGGGCGGGTGGTAATTAAGTGATTAATAGGGATGATGTTGGCTGTGTATAAAATGTATATACAAATTCAAGATTCTTTGTAGTTGGTGCTGCACTGTGTACCCTAGATTGTGTGTTACACAGTCCTGACCCCTGCAAGCCAAGACTTTATCATTAAAATGTCTGGTCACAAAGAAGGTTACTACACCACCAGATATATGCTTGGGTGTTTATAGGTATTCTTGGGTGTTATAGGTATAAGTATTTTAGGGTTTACTGGTCTTTTTATGAATAGCTAATGTTGTTGACTATAATATATGCATAGCGGATTAGTTCGCCTTTAAATGAAAAACATGTTTTACAATAAAGGGGTCTTAGTGGGCATTCCATAGAAATGCTTCCCCCCTCATATGACAGAGAGAGAAGTTTGTTCCCTTGCCTCTACTGCCCATCTCTCCCTTCCTGTGCAAGTATCATTAAAAGGGATTATGGGACATGTAGTCTCATACCAAGGTACTAAACTAGAGTCCCAGATGATTTGGAGGCAGAAAACAGGAAAAGAAGCTCCTCAGATGCATTTTTTTAAAAACAGTCTAAAAACCCAGGATACCAGAACACATGGGTAAGTACGTTTTTCTATAAAGTGAATATTCTCTTGAGGATTGACTAGGCATAATAGCTGCTGAGATTAGAATTTGAGGTTTTCAGTGACAAAGGTGAACTAACTCTTTAAATCCAGACTCTTTTCCCTATAAGTCTACATTTTTAAACTTACATTTCATGCAGCATACATGAGTGGATGTTAAATGTTATACATAATATTTAGTAATCATTACTTTGCTGATATGTCTGATATTCAATATCACATTTAAATTATTGTACCAAAGACCTGTGATATTTTTTTAATCTTATATATATATTATGGGTAATGTATATATTACCCATAAGCAAAAACATCACCATAGCCTCAGTTTTATAAGTGATTTTGAAGTATGTTGTCTTTTTTTTTTTCTTTCTGATAGACATTCCAAGAACAACCAGTAGGTGGCCATAATGTATGATATTCTAACAGTACATGTAATAATCGCCTTTTCAGCATGCTCTGAGAATTGTTCTTTTTTTTTCATTGCAATTCTACAGTGAAAAACAGAACAGCATGTTTATCTGGATTTCGGTTATTTCAAAATGGTTACTTCAAAATCACAAAATACCTGATGTTAGTAATGATAGAGCACTGCATCCTATTTATTTAAGCACAGTCAATAAAAAGTATTGAAAGAAACAAGCTACTTCCTCCCGAAGATCCGATGCTTTTAATGAGTGAAAATATAAATACAATTGAGTTCAGGATTGTTTATTGGTTCTTTTTAATACAAGTGATAAAGTGCACTCCATATTTCAAATAACAATAGCTTTTTTTTAGTTTTTCCTTCTTTTTCGGTTATTATTTTGTTGTAGAAAGCAGGAGCCTTTATCAAGTGTTGTGTATAGGAATAAAGGCTTTTAGGCTGCTTAAGGCATTGTTCACCTTAGATATTACACAGGCAGTCACTGCTATTTCTACTTACATACCCTCTTCATACCTCCTTTACATAATGTAGTTACTGCTCCCCCTTGCCTTAGGTTACTTGAGTAGCATGCATAAAACTAGTAGCAAAGATGATATAGGGAATGTTTTTTTAGAAAGAAACATTTGACTTACTTGATAGTTTTAAACAATAATAGCTGTCTGCCAATTGAAATGGAGAGGTCAGTTTGAGAAACATTTAAAATAAAGGAAAAAAGCTTAAAAAATTAATGCTGCCACCACATCTAAGGACTGGTTGTGTCCTTAGATGTGGCTGTGATATATCACTGTTTTCAGTGATCAGTCCCAGCATAGATCATACCTCTATACCAGTGTTTCTCAACTCCAGTCCTCAAGGAGCCCCAACAGGTCATGTTTTCAGGATTTCCCTCAGATGAAACAGCTGTGATAATTACTAAGGTAGTGAAACTGATCAAATCACCTGTTCAAAATAATGGAAAGCCTGAAAACATGACCTGTTGGGGCACCTTGAGGACTGGAGTTGAGAAACACTGCTCTATACCATGTTGCTCTGTTGTCTGCAGATCCTCTGATATTGTGGGTTTAGCTGAGGCTTTGTACCATAGGACACTCTGGGGGTTATTTACGAAATGAAAATCCACTTTGCACTAGACCTGGGAGCCGTCAAAAAATTTGTTTTGTTTCGTTCCGTTCCGTATAAAAAATAATTCGTAATTCGTAATTCATGTACGAAATTGAATTCGGATTCGTACGAAATAAGAATTTCGTACGAATCATTACAAATCGTTACGAATATCGACACTCTACAAATAATAACGAATTATCCAAAAACGTATTAACGTTACATAAGTGACACAAGTCTATTGTCTATTGTTCACCAATCACTCAGAGGAAGTACTAAATTCGAAATTTAGTTTACGAATACGAAATTTCATATTTCGTACTTCCTCTGAGTGATTGGTGAACAATAGACAATAAACTTATGTGTTATGTAACGTTAATAAGTTTTTGGATAATTCGTTATTATTCGTAGAGTGTCGATATTCGTTATACTGAATCTCGAATTCATTCAAATCATTCATTATATCCGCTATAATTTCTTTCATATTAGTTTAAATTCATCATTTGGTAGTTTGGATTCGGATAATTTGGATCCGAAATTCGTAAACAAAATTTTGTATTTCGTACAGAATTCGTATTCGTAATTCGGATTCGTATGAATGTACGAATTTCCGATTCGTACGAAACTAATTGCACATGTCTACTTTGCACTGCAAGTGCACTTGGAAGTGCAGTCTTGGAAGTGTAGATCTGAAATGAGGGGAAGCTCTGCTGATTTTATTATCCAATCATGTGCAAGCTAAAATGCTGTTTTTTTTTATTTTCCTTGCATGTCCCCCTCGGATCTACAGCGACTTTACTTCCAAGTGCACTTTCAGTGTAAAGTGGATTTTACTTTAGTAAATAACCCCCTCTGTGTAGTCTGGATGTAGAATGAGGGCTTTCCAGCCACTTCCTGCTCAATCTGTAGTGTAGAACACACCCCTCTGTAGTCTTTCAAAGTCTGCAAATGATGTAACTTCCTTCATAGCTCTGATGGTGGTTTAATACCACGCCTCCCCGGCGATATGATTATGTCAGATTTTTACGTCTCAAAGCGGTACAATTATTTTGCATAGAAATTTGGCGTTTTATATTCTAGGCCTGTGACTCTTAGCAATAACACAATTAAATATGTCCAAACAAGAGTCTAGTACAGGGGTCTCAAACTGGCGGCCCTTCAGCTGTTGCAAAACTACAAGTTCCATGAGGAATTACAAGGCTGACCATTACAAGCATGACTCCCACAGGCAGAGGCATGATGGGACTTGTAGTTTTGCAACAGCTGGAGAGCCGCCAGTTTGAGACCTCTGGTCTAGTAGATATCCCGGGTATGATGAAGTTTGAAACACAAAATCTTAAATTATAATATAATAAATAAATATAAATAATTATAAAAAATAATAATATAATGATAATAAAATAAATTTCCCCATGATTCACTATCACTCAATTCTGCAAGTGTTCTAATTTACTATCGCTCTTTTCTAGCTGGTCTAAAACCACTTGTGATGTAAAGGGACACTTTTTGGTTGCTATGGACAATCTCCAGTTTCCAGGCAGAAAGAACAGTATATATCATATAAAACTGCATGCAGGGCATTGGGCAAAGCACTGGGGACAAAAGGGATGTGACATAATTTCATACAGTAATGTAATCTGTAAGATTACAGTGTACTGTATGTGTTATTATTTTTCACTTTTTTTAATTTGCCCCTTGGCTCCGCCCCAGTGCATCGCGACGCTGGCAGGGAACAGAGCACGACACAGAGAGGCATCGGGCGGAGGACAGAGCCCACGGACACAGTGGGGGGACATGGCAGGATGCTGGGTACAAGGTAAGTATACTGCACCAGGATCTTGCAATGGAAATCTGAGTGTGGCTCTGGGTTACCACTAATGGTGTTGAAATGTAACCCCGAGCCACACTCATGAAAGCCACCAGGGAGGTTAAAGCTTAGTCTGGATGTAGACTGAGGGTCCTTCCGGCCACTTCCTGCTCAATCCATAGAGTAGAACACACCCCTCTGTAGTCTTTCAGAGTCTGCAAATTATGTAACTTCCTTCATAGCTCTGGTGGTGGGTGGGATGGAATACATCCTAATTAGCATTCAATCCCACCCAGTCATACCTTCATGAAGAGTCCAAACCTCTCAAGTCCCTCCTCACACATCACTGCATCATTCAAATGGAAACCCCTTCATGCACAGCCTGTTCTGATAGCTAGCTGTGCTGCTGCTGGACAGGATTGAATGAATCACAATTAGAAGTCAATCCTGCCCAGTTAAATATGCCAACCAGTGTGAACAGGGAGTCCCACCCATCAGATCCCGCCATCCCAGAGCCCTGCTCTCTGTGATCTGATTAATTTACATATGAAGAAAACACATTAATAATTACCTCCCATAGCCCTTCCTCTGTAGACTTGCAGTAAGCCATTATTCTTTGGCATGCTGCAAGACAGGAATGACACATTTACACCTGCTTTGCACACTGAAGAGTGATCTGCATGTGGACCACTTCCACACAACTGTCAGAACTGCTACAAGTGACTCCCACAGCCTGCCCTGCAACTACAGAGGCTCAAAGCATGATGGGACATGTAGTATCAGGACTGGTAAAGGAGGGAAACAGGAAGTCAGAGAACTTTTAAATTCAGCCAGAAGAAGCAGTGACATCACAGACACACAAACTTGCTTTTTACAGCTAAAGAAGGTAAGCTACAGATAAAATGACAGCGGAGTTGTGATTAATTTACATGCACAATGCATATGTTGTTTTGGGGGAGGAAAAGCTAGAGCTCTGCTTTACATACTGTATGTTATAACAGTTGTTTTTTAGACAACAGTTGAGTTATCTATCTTTCTTTGCCAAGTTTTACAGAAATCACTACCATATATGAAATACTTAAACAGGAACTGAAGTTTGCTCACATAAATTGTAATAAAAACATCTTTTCCATTCTGAAGCTTCCCTCCAACCACTTTGCATGTTATTTTATATATACTGTGATGCTGTACTTGCAAAATATGCTGCAGAAACCATCCTCTATGGAGTCTGGCTGCAGCCATTTTAACTGTGGGCAGCTGAAGCTGCTGCCTGTGCACTTCCTGGATTTGCACAGACACACAGAGGCACATCTCCAGCTCTGCAGCATTTGCCCTCTTATGACTCATCCCCCTCCCTTCCTAGCAAACACTCACGAGAATGAGAGAGAGAACTGTGCATGATGTCATAAGCCTAGGCTAATGACCAGACAAGAAACAGGAAGTGGGCTGTATAAGGTATTTACTGGCAGAAAAAAAATGTTTTACTATCCAAAATTAAAACAACAAGGGCAGAAGATTTAATAGATGGAAAGTTAAAAAAATTACTGAAGTTCTGTGTTACGTTGAAAACATTAATAATCGTATTCATCCCTACAAAGACCCAGTTGTTTTTGTCTATTGGATACTGCCATAAAATCACTGACGATCATGGCCTGCACACCAAAGACACGTCAGCCCTTCCTGTGATGTCATGAGTCACTGCTCTCTGCATGTCAGCTGCAAAGAGGAGTTGTTAGGGGGAACATGACTTAGCTGTTGGCTTTAGACAAAACAGTCAAAATTTGCATAGCAGTAAATGTGCTGTTTAGTCTGCTTAGCTGCATGTTTTTAGGAAAGAAGGATTGTGTTTGAAGCTGCTGAATTGCTGATGATGGTATTTTGATGTTTACATACTGAGAGAATGGAAAGGTTTACTTACTGTTTATCTAATTCAGGAATAGTCTAGAGTAACAGATATGTAAACTGAAGTGCCACGCCACTCCTAAAAGGTCCAGATACTAATTTATTCCAATAAAAGCCATGGGGTCAATCCAAAGATTATCCAATGCATTTCAGGTGTCCAAAACTTCCTCTGCACCAGGGTTTAGATTGAAAACAATGTGAATGAACTAGAAGTGAACTGGACCTTTAGGCCTCATGCACACTGGATGTTATAAAAATGCTGCATTAAAAACCCAAGTTTTTTAGTGTTTTGAACCTTTTTTGCATTATCATTTTTGAACATTTGTTTTTTAGCTTTTTTAACCAAAACTATATTCCCACAAAAGTTTATGACTCATTAATTCAGAATAGCCATGTTTTTCATATTTTTTTAGCGTTTTTCTGAATTAGAGCGTTTTTACAGCTGAAAAACTTCTCTTCAAACCCACGAATGCCACATTAAAAACCCAACTTTTTTAGCCTTTCAAAGGTTTTTTGCATTATCATTTTTGAACATTTGTTTTTTAGCTTTTTTAACCATAACTATATTCCTGCAAAAGCTTATGGCTTGTTAAAGCAGAATAGCCATGTTTTTCAGCTTTTTTAGCGTTTTTCTGAATTAGAGCGTTTTACAGCTGAAAAACTTCTCTTTTCTGTTTTGTTTTTTTCCAGCAAGAAAACGCCCCTGCCAAAAACTGCTGATAAAAGCCTATGTGTGCATGAACACATAGGATAACGTGCTGGGGAGTTTACTGGCTGTAGAAAAAAAACACTTGAAGCCAAAAACAGCAGCTGTAAAAGCAACCAGTGGGCATGAGGCCTAAATGTTATATCTTCCAGTGTGATTACAAGTCTTGCCAGAAGCTGGTTTGGCAGCTAGATTGCGTATATCAATGCACACACACAAAAATAGATAGCAATACCAATAAGTTAACCTTATGGGGTCAAGTGCTATTTTTCTGCTTTCCTCAGGTATGGTCTAGAGCAGGGGTAGGCAACCTTGGCACTCCAGCTGTGGTAAAACTACAAATCCCATCATGCCTCTGCCTCTAGGAGTCATGCCTGTGATTGTCAGGGTCTTGCAATGTCTCATGGGAATTGTAGTTTCAAAACAGCTGGTGGGCCGAGGTTGGCTACCCCTGGTCTAGAGAGAGATCTTTTTACTGGTGTCCTAGGCACCCTAAATAGCCTGTCCTTACTCTAACAGAGATAGAGCATTTTGCATGGTGGTGTTTTTTAATAACAAGATTACTTACCACAAATTCCGACCTAAAAAAATTAAAAGCCAGCAGCTACACATACTGCAGCTACTGGCTTTTAACAATAGGACACTTACCTGTCCTGGAGTCCAGCGATGTTGGCACTGCAGCTGATGTTTCCATCAGCTGTTGGTGCTGCCGCCGCCATTGCGGGTAAGGGAACCCGGCAGTGTAGCCTTACAGCTTCACGCCGGGAGCCCTACTGAGCATTCGCGAGGCCCCGCTCTTCTCTCCTACTGGCCCAGCTACAGGGAGAGGAGGGGGGTGGTGGAGGGAACCCCGTGGTGATGTCACGGGAAGTGGCCCGGACTCCTAGAAGGGGGAACAGGATACCTGTCAAAGGTATCCTGTCCCCCCCAAAACATTGCTAATTGTGGCATCGGAAGGGGAGAGGAGACAAATGAGTGGAAGTTCCACTTTTGGGTGGAACTCCGCATTAAATGAAAAATTACACATAGCTGAAAGTACCAGTTTTGGCAAGCTTTGTCAGACATGTAGCAGTGGGGAAAAAGTGGGACTTAATGTGGTGTTTCCACCAAAAAAAAAATGGCTTAAAATTCATAAAAAATAAATAAATAAAGAATTGTAAAAAAAAATGTTTCACTCACCTCTAAATGCCTGTTGGGGGTCCCTCGTAGTCTGCCTCCTGCGTAGCCTCGGCTGGTGATATCACTTCCCCCCGGCGCAGGAAAGGCTCCCCAGTCATCTGGGACCTGTCACGTGTCCCAGATGACTGTGCGGCCAATCACGGCTGCCCGCAGTTGCAATGCCTGCGCCGCCGAGTGGATCGGGGGGCTAGCGGAGCTTCGACCCCCCGCACCGCTGGACCCTGGAACAGGTAAGTGTCCGATTATTAAAAGTCAGCCGCTGCAGTATTTGTTTTTTTTTTTAAGGGACCTCTTTAACTCCTTCCTGCGCATGCTGCCAGGTTAAATTGTCCTGCCAAAGTACAGGGTGACTTTGATAATGCCTTCAACCTTGTATTATTTAAATATTCTTTAAATATAATGCAACCTTTTATTATTATTGCGCTCCATTTTTTGCAAAGCAACATGCATGTGTTTAAAAATAATTTCAGCGTTCACTGCAGATAAAAGTCAATTCCATTTGTTATATTTCTGTTTAATGATAATCATTGTAGCACAATTGCACAGTAGTTATGCATGAACAAAGAAGAAGCTTATCCATATAGCATTTATGTCCTGAGTGCGCTAGAAATACAATGACCAGTATAATAATCTGTGCAGCATTTTGCTGCCAAGTAGCGGCACAGACAGCTTTGCAATACTGGGATATTACCTAGATTAGGTTAACAAGAGGCCTGGAAACACAGGAAGCATCATAAGTGGAACAGAAGCAAGCCTTCTGGGCAAGACAGAAACTGTCAGTGGATCAGCACTAGCCAAGAATCACTGCTGAACTGCCTGGCTGCAGTAGCAATAATCAGGAATGTATGTGAAATGGCATGACCCTAACCATTCAGAAATCTGTAGGCAAGCCAATTCTGAGCAGGCAGCTGTCCAAGGTACTGCAGGTGTTAGGTTAAAATGGTTCCTGACAGCTGTCCAATGTGTAGCAGACACACCATGACACTGTTTTCTAGCATCATTATGCGTTTCTTCTCTTTATTATTACACTATCATTTTAAACATTACAGGCTGAGCTGCTGCTACGTGATTTTGCTAGTAAACCTGACCGCACATATCATTTTAATTTTAAAATAGGAATAATTCATATGAGCTAGTGGCTATAAAAACCTTGAAAAACATAGTAACGTAGTGAAGATCGTCTGCATCGTCTGGTCTGTGTATAATTATGATGATGCTTCAGATTTTTAAGTCATTGATCAACAAAACATAAGTTTACCATGCATAAAAAATAATACAATAGATAGATAGATAGATAGATAGATAGATAGATAGATAGATAGATAGATAGATTGATTTTGTATTTTCCAGTGTTCATCTGTAATTATTGTACTCCTAAATGGAGAAAAATTATAACATTTATTTTTATTTATTTATTACAGGATTTATATAGCGCCAACAGTTTACGCAGCGCTTTACAATATAAAAAGGGAGACAATACAGTTATAATACAATAAAATACAAGAGGATTAAGAGGGCCCTGCTCAGAAGAGCTTACAATCTAATAGGGTGGGGGAGGTGATACAAAAGGTTGTAACTGGGGAATGAGCTGATGGAAGTGGTAGAAGATTAGTTGGAGACATGATAGGCTTCCCTGAAGAGATGAGTTTTCAGGGATTGCCTGAAGGTAGCTAGAGTAGGGAATAGCCGGATAGGTTGAGGCAGGGAGTTCCAGAGGATGGGAGAGGCTCTGGAGAAATCCTGGAGACGAGCATGGGAGGAGGAAACAAGAGAGCTTGACAGGAGGAGATCTGTATAACATACACTATATTTAATATATTCATTATTAATGATTATCTATAAAGTGGAAAACCTGGTACCAACTCACAATATCTGAACAAAATTTGTATTTCATCCTTCTGACTGCTCTAAACTAATTGAGGATTTGCTATGAGTTGGAACCCCATAATTTCGTTTAAATTTACAGTATTAATCCCTTCACTCACCTAGATGCTCTGACCATAGTTGACAGCAGCAGTTTGTGTTGGTTAACCACTTCAGCCCTGGAAGGATTCCCCCCCCCCCCCCCCCCTCCTGACCAGAGCACTTTTTGAGATTCGGCACTGCGTCGCTTTAACTGACAATTGCGCGGTCGTGCAAAGCTGCACCCAAACAAAATTGACATCCTTTTTTCCCCACAAATAGAGCTTTCTTTTGGTGGTATTTGATCACCTCTGTGGTTTTTTATTTTTTGTGCTATAAACAAATAAAGAGCGACAATTTTGAAAAGCAATATTTTTTTTACTTTTTTCTATAATAAATACCTCCAAAAATATATAAAAATATTTTTTTTTCCTCAGTTTAGGCCGATACGTATTTTTCTACATATTTTTGGTTAAAAAAAAATCGCAATAAGCGTATATTGATTGGTTTGCGCAAAAGTTATAGCGTCTACAAAATAGGGGATAGTTTAATGGCACTTTTATTATTATTTTTTTTTTATTAGTAATGGCGGCGATCTGCGATTTGTATCATGACTGCAAAATTATGGCGGACACATCAGACACTTTTGACACTATTTTGGTACCATTGTAATTTATACAGCAATCAGTGCTATAAAAAGGCACTGATTACTGTGCAAATGACACTGGCAGGGAAGGGGTTAAACACTAGAGAGCAATCAAGGGGTTAAGTGTGTCCTATGGAGTGATTCTAACTGTGGGGGGGTGGGCTACTACTCACATGACAGCGATCACTGCTCCAGACGACAGGGAGCAGTGATCTCCATCATGTCACTAGGCAGAACAGGGAAATGCCTTGTTTACAAAGGCATCTCCCCGTTCTTCCACTCCGTGACACGATCGCAGGCATCCGGCGGACATCAAGTCCGCGGAAGCTGTGGTCACAAAGCCACGGCGGGCACATGTACGTGCCCACAATGCCGCTCCTTAAAGGGGACATACCTGTATGCCCATTTGCCCAGCCATGCTATTGTCCCAACGTATATCATCGTGCGCTGGTCGGCATGTGGTTAAAGGGGAACTTTAGTCAGAAAATTAAAGTGGTTGTCAACCTTAGACATAACATATGAACAAAGCATATCCCCCTATAGTATGTACTTGTCTCAATACACAGCAGAAAGTGTCATTTTTGTTTGTTGCTGTATTACCTGTCGTCTGCTATCTGCATGAGTTACTGCTAACATGTTTTCCTGACACAAAGAGGTTAAAAGGTGACAGAGGAGGGAGCTCCAGCACACAACCTGTGATTGACAGTCTCAGCTCTGTTCTTGTGTGCTGTGTGAAGGGGGTTTGGTCCTTCACTCCAGTCAGCTCTCACTAAGTCTGCACTTTGAATGGATGTAGAGAAGAGCAGACTGCAGATAAGCAGGTACAACTTATGTAGGATGATTTCTTTCTTCTCTGTGTATCACCTGATGCTAGTCACTATGGGTATACACACTATAAGTCCTCATAGATTACTTCAGGCTGGCCTTTTACAGGTATAGCTGTAACACCCTCTGTATTGGCAGCTGTGCCTTCTTGCAGCCTTCCCCTCTAGCTGAGCCAAGACATACAGTCAAGGCTAAAAATGCACTAATTTTCATTACAGAAAGTGACATATAGTTTTTGAGACTAAGGAAGGGAGCAGTTCTGAATAAAGAAGTAATTGCTCTGGGCTTCAACAAAATGGCGACCCCCCAGCAAGAATAAACAGGAGCAAAGCTGGAAGCAGTTTACAGCACACATACATTTTGGTATCATTATGTGAAATGTATGCTCCTTGCTAAGGAACATCATGTTTTATCAAGTTTTTATTAAGTTGTTATAGGTAAAGTTCTGCTTTAACTAGGCAAACACTATGACTAATTTGCCTAAATAATGTTTACCGTATATACTCGAGTATAAGCCGAGATTTTCAGCCCTTATTTTGGGCTGAAAGTGCCCCCTCGGCTTATACTCGAGTCGCCGCCGTCTGGCTACCTGATTAGCGTGTCATGCAGACAGACGGCGGCCATTCCAATGTTCAAAAGCCGCGCATCCTCGTCTGTGATAGGTGGAACACTCAATTTCCCAGCAGTCAGTGTTCCATCTATCACGGACATCATCTCAACCTCGTCTGTGGTATGAGGATGAGCGGATGTCTGTGATAGGCAGAACACTGACTGCTGGGGAATTGAGTGTTCCGCCTATCACAGACGAGGAGGAGGCGTGGCTTTTGAATACTGGAATGGCCGCCGTATGTTTTTATGACACGATGATCGGTGCAAAACGGCACACGGAGATGCAGATGGGCACAGAGGCTGCAGAAGGTCACAGAGGCTGCAGATGGGCACAGAGGCAGCAGATGGGCACAGAGGCTACAGAAGGGCACAGAGGCTACAGAAGGGCACAGAGGCTGCAGAAGGGCACAGAGGCTGCAGATCAGCACACAGAGGCATGCAAAGGACACAGGTAGGATGCAATGGACACAGGGAGGTACACAGGGTGGTACACAGGGAGGTACACAGGACACAGGGAGGTAGGCAGATCTGCACAGGTAGGCATGCATAGGACACAGGGAGGTACACAGGACACAGGAAGGTAGGCAGATATGCACAGGTAGGCATGCACAGGACACAGGGAGATACACAGGACACAGGGAGGTAGGCAGATATGCACAGGTAGACATGCACAAGACACAGGTGTGCAGCTGCAGATGGGCATTGTTGACCCTCTTTTACACTTACAGTAGCAGCTGCATTTCTCACCCTCGGCTTATACACAAGTCAATACGTTTTCCCAGTTTTTTTGTGGTAAATTAGGGGCCTCAGCATAGATTCGGGTCGACCTATACTCGAGTATATACGGTATGTTGTTTTTAAGGACAGGCAGCTTTTATTTGGCAAAATATATTATACATACTTTGCTTGAATGGACAAAATGTTAAAAATTATAATTTTAGTTATGTCACAAATAACAATTTGTGATTACTTTTTCATCTTTTAAATTCATTGAAAACCCTAGTGACCACCAAAGCTAGCTTGTTTGTTTGAAAACAAACCCACTTGATCAACATGATTAGCTGTTATGGTTATCACATGATCAGAACCCAGACTCATCTGTTCTCAGTCATTAGTGTAGGACAACACTTGTCAGTAGCAGCACAATCTTTGAACTAGGACCACACACAGCTGAGTGCTTCCACTTCTATAATGGAGAGTAGATTAATGTCCTCTTTGCACAGAGCACAGCGTAGATGGAACTTAATCTACAGATTGCAGTCGGTAATGGGTTATACCTGATTGTCATGGAAACTATCTAGCCATGGCAACATTAGACAGGGGCAGTGCCTCATTTCTTGGCTTTGTTGCAGTATACCAAATCATCCCACTCCCATTGATAGTACTTTGGTAAAATAGCCTGCTTTTAACACAAGAGAGCACAGATGCAATCTTTGCTTTTGAACAAAGTGCAAGCAGAATGAACCTACAGTATCTCACAAAAGTGAGTACACCCCTCACATTTTTGTAAATATGTTATTCTATCTTTTCATGTGACAACACTGAAATAAATACACTTTGCTACAATGTAAAGTAGTGAGTGTACAGCTTGCATAATAGTGTCAATTTTTTGCCCCCTCAAAATAACTCAACACACAGCCATTAATGTCTAAACCACTGGCAACAAAAGTGAGTACACCCCTAAGTGAAAATGTTCAAACTGGGTCCAATTAGCCATTTTCCCTCCCTGGTGTCATATGACTCATTATTGTTACAAGGTCTCAGGTGTGAATGGGGAGCAGGTGTGTTAAATTTAGTGTTATCGCTCTCACTCTCGTATACTGGTCACTGGAAGTTCAACATGGCACCTCATGGCAGAGAACTCTCTGAGGATCTGAAAAAAGGAATTGTTGCTCTACATAAAGATGGCCTAGGCTATAAGAAGATTGCCAAGACCCTGCAACTGAGCTGCAGCATGGTGACCAAGATCATACAGTGTTTTAACAGGACAGGTTACACTCAGAACAGGCCTCACTATGGTCATCCAAAGAAGTTGAGTGCACGTGCTCAGCGTTATATTCAGAGGTTGTCTTTGGCAAATAGACATATGAGTGCTTCCCGCATTGCTGCAGAGGTTGAAGGGGTGGGGGGTCAGCCTGTCAGTGCTCAGACCATACGCCACACACTGCATCAAGTTGGTTTCCATGGCTTTCCTCCCAGAAGGAAGCCTCTACTAAAGTTGATGCACAAGAAAGCCTGCAAACAGTTTGCTGAAGACGAGCAGACTAAGGACATGGATTACTGGAACCATGTCCTAAGGGGCTGATGAGACCAAGATAAACATATTTGGTTCACATGGTGTCAAGTGTGTGGGGTGGCAACCAGGTGAGGAGTACAAAGACAAGTGTGTCTTGCCTACAGTCAAGCATGGTGGTAGAAGTGTCATGGTCTGGGGCTGCATGAGTGCTGCCATCACTGGGGAGCAACAGTTCATTGAGGGAACCATAAATGCCAACATTGACTGTGACATACTGAAGCAGAGCATGATCCCCTCCCTGGGCTGCAGGGCAGTATTCCAACATGATAACAACCCCAAACACACCTCCAAGATGACCACTGCCTTAGTAAAGAAGCTGAGGGTAAAGGTGATGGAATGATCAAGCATATCTCTAGACCTAAACCCTATTGAGCATCTGTGGGGCATCCTCAAACGTAAGGTGGAGGAGCGCAAGGTCTCTCACATCCACCAGCTCCGTGATGTCGTCATGGAGGAGTGGAAGAGGACTCGAGTGCTGTAAAATAATGGTGACCACACAAAATTCTGACACTTTGGGCCCAATTTGGACATTTTTTACTTAGGCGTGTACTCACTTTTGTTGCCAGCGGTTTAGACATTAATGGCTGTGTGTTGAGTTATTTTGAGGGGGCAGAAAATTTACAATGTTTTACAAGTTGTACACTCACTACTTTACAGTGTTGCAAAGTGTAATTTCTTCAGTGTCGTCACATGAAAATATATAATAAAATATTTACAAAAATGTGAGGGTGTGTACTCACTTTTGTGAGATACTGTAGCTCATACTACTCAATAGGATTTACCCCTGCAATAAAGAGCACTTGTACTTTCCACTTCCATTGGCTGTATTTGGCATTGGTGGGAGTAAAGTAAATGTACTTGTGGAGTTGAATTATAACTCAATTAATAAGAATCCCCTAGGTCAATTCTGCATAATGCATCTGTGTAAACTAAGCCTTATGCTAGTTAGAAAAGTACTACAATGTAACCAAATAATAACTAACTTGAACTTGTTGGAATATTTAATACAATCAAAGAGATGCCATTAAAATGGCCAGGGAAGTGCTAGTTAAATGTTGTTGCTCTTGAGAATTTTCAGTAATGCTAATATAGCTAGAGATGGTTTATTTGCCTTATCAGTTGTGAGATTTCTGTGTTTAGAGAACAGTTGTTTTTGAAGCATACAGAAAAATTATTTCTTTGCTAAGCCAGATATCCACTGCCTGGGCATTCACTGCAAGCTTTGCAAATGAAATATATCTTATGTTGAAATCATTTAGAAAATCTTGGAAAATGTGTGTATATGTGTATATATATATATATATATATATATACACACATGTGTAACCCCATTGCTGTGACTTGTATGATTGTTTCAATCACATTTTAAGACAAAGGTTCTAAAGCATTTCTGTCATAGACCAATGCCCATGGGAAATCTTTCCTGAGACAGCTACAAGTTTAAAGGATAAGCTCTATGTTATATGGTCATGTGTACTGTAACTGAGCAGTGTTGTTTCTGCACTGTAATATTTCCTTTACAACCTACATGAATAAACTTCTTATTCAGTAAGTGGAATATTTCATTAAAGGGGACATTGTTCTTTAAAAAAAAAACACGTCTTGTATTGTAATGTAATTACAAACCATCTTCCATTTCTGTCTGCAGTGGCTGAAATTTTCTAACAATGTAAAACAAAACTAATCAATGCAATAGGGATGGAAATGAAATAAATGAATATTTTCTAAAAACAGACACTGTAAAGAAGAAAATAGTGGTAGTTCCAATTTTATATGTCACATGATATTAGTGCAATAGATTTGGAATTGCAAAATGTCAGTAAAAAATGTACTAAAGTTATTTTAGAGCACACAAATACAATTATTGCCGAATGTTTGGTTAAATATGAAAGATGAGGCCATAGCAAGTAAATAGAAACCCAACACGTCAAACCTTAAAATTGTATTTTAAAATTGGTTTAGAATTGACCCTGAATAAGGGTCCTTTGATCTATTGAATTAAATTCTGGTGTGTGCATCAGTATGTAACATGTGTAGTGCGAAAGATGTGTTCATGTTTGGGCCTCCCTAATGCATGCCTATATATTCATATATGTGTGTATGTGGGGGTCTTAAAAAACATTTTTCGGAAGGGTTTTAAGTGCCTGGGTTAACTTTTAAACTTTTTTTTTACTAAAAAAAAGTTTCATCACATAGGGGACAAACTGTCCCCTATATGATGCATTTTTGTTGACAAGTTATCTTTAATAAGACATCAGGGGTCTAAAAGACCTCTGATGTCTCACTTACACTTCATTGAATCTAATGTAGTGCAGATTGCACTCCCATTAAATTCTTTTTCAGCCTTACTGGCTAGGGACAGTGACACCAGAACCCAGAAGTGGTGTTTTACACATAGATTAAGGGTCAGTAACAGGACTCTACCAAGTGGCACCTGCCATGCTGGTCCCAAGTCTGCAGATGGGTGTGCGGAGACCAAGAAACATGACAGGGGCATGTGTGTGTGGGGGAGGGGGGTAACTCACAGTAATTGGGGAGGGGTGGCTGCTCAGCCACTGGATTGGTTCCATCCGACAGCCAACAGTGTGCTTCTCAGATTTGCACACACTGCAGCTGCCAGGAGTATATGTAAAACCCCCAAAGCCACTACCATAATTTCTAAGTAAGTGGCAGTAAAAGGGTTACGGCATGTCTAGTAAAGGCACACTGCAGCTTTATTCATTAGAATACTGAAATATACTCAGCTGGTTATAATAACATCAGTCCCTCCTATTCAGAAATCAGTCTGGAAAGAACATGTTGAAACAAATAGCACATATTGATCACACAGGGGGATTGTTTTTTTTTTTTTCTCAACTAAGGTGAAGTTCCATCTTAATAAAACTTCTGCCCTTCTGAATGCAGGCAGCTTAGGCCTATACTCATCTTTAATGCCAATCCAGCAGTTTTACTGTCAATGTGGACCCAAAAAGTTCCTCTTCATTCAGTACAGGAGCACTATAGACCATTCATTCCTATAAATCATACTGCAGCAAGTGAAGTGGAGCCGGCCGGGACCATGGCAGCAGTATGATCAGCGGATTAGGGCTGTAGATAAGTATAAGCCCCAGCTGCGTGTATTCTGGAGGGTGATTGGCTTTATTAAAATAAAACTTCACAAAAAACACGTGCCTCCGCTTTATAAATTGGCATAGCCAAAGCAAATATATAAAGGATGGCATTAACAACTTATTTTTTAGGTAAAAGTAAGAGCAGGTTATATATATTTTTTATCTGTAGCAATCCCTACACCTAATCATAGTGCTTTACATTTTATCTTGTTACTGGGCAGCCATCATTCTCAATATAAGAGGCACTACATTTTGGAGCTGATCTAAGTAACAGATCCCTGTATCGTGCCTATTGAATATATGTCAAAGCTAATCTCCTCCCAGTGTCATGTGAGTATACCATGTGTTACCAGTGTTAACCTCTGAAATATTCCCTCCTACTAAGCTTTTCTAATTGGAAGCAGGGCAGCAGCAACCGTATTTTAGAAGATTTTTTTTGTAATTTCACATTCTATTTTTTAAAACTGTTTTAAAAAAATGACTGCTAAGTTATCTTCTGAATTACTCACATGGCACTTCCAGGTTCGGCGATTACAGCTTTTCATTGTAAACCAGTTAGTGTAAACCAATTTTATGTATGAATTAATAAGGTGGAGTTATGCTACGGGCCCCTCTTGTTTGTCTTTTTGCATGATGAGAGAGACATCATTATAGAGCCAAACTCACAAGGTGGAGGAGTGGTGGAGAGCAGAGAGCAGCATTGAAGAGCATACCCAGGGAGTCCAGTCGTGTCAGTGGAATCAGTACCACATGCACTTTTGACTCTAGATGTTACTAGTCCACAGGGGGGGCACTGAACTGGGATCCATGCATGTGGAAAAGTGGAGTGATCACATCAGCACAAGTGTATACCAGACTGCACAAGTTTTATTTGAAACCAGCACCATAGAGACTCTAATATTTGGACACATATATTTATGTGAACATTATTGGCTGTTGTGCATGTTAAATAGGGAAGTGCTGTGAACTTGGATTACATCTTCTGAATTTATTCTGGTGCTGTGACATACAAGTTTTGAGCTTGTCTTATTCTTTTGTCACTAATTAGTAAGTCACAGTCTCAGAAAAAGTATGCAGGTCATGTCTCTTGAATTCACTGTCTGGATACTTGTTTTAGACTAAAGCCTTGTAACACACGATCGGATTTTCCACAGACAAAACCTTGGACTTTTGCCCGAAGGGCGTTAGCCAGGAACTTGTCTTGCATACAAACAAGGAATTGTCGGCCAACAAACACGAACGTAGTGACATACTACGTGTTTGTTCCTCTATTTAGCGCCACCCTTTGGGCTCCTGCTAATTTTGTGTTAGTAGAAGTTTGGTGAGTGTTAATTCACGCTTTTCATTTCACACTTTTCATTTCGTGCTTTTCAGTTCGTGGTTTTCAGTTCGCACTTTTCAGTTAGTTTCTGAATGGCCGTTCGCCAACCAGCCAGGTTGCGGAATCGGAGGAGATAGCGTGTTATTTTTTATTGGCCTTGGAGTTATTGCTTTGACGCAAGTGAAGTCCAGGAACAGGAGGAGGAGGATTTCTTGGACCACAAATTGGTTGCTTTATTAATCCTGACCAATTAAGTCATATGCCTTTGCTGCAGGAGCTCCAGGAGAATAAGCCAGATAATTTTCAGAATTATTACTGCATGATGGACCCATGCTTTCACCAACTCTTGGCATTGTTGACCCCCTATATTAAGAAGCAGGACACAAGCATGAGGCTTTTATGTAATGTTTTGGTTGAATAATGATTTGATTTGGTATATTTTCTATATTTTTGGATGCATAGAATGCAATTTTTTGTTGAGTTCTATTGGCAGATAGCATCTAAGCAGTCTAATTTTATCTGTTTTCTTTTTTTAATGCACAATACAAAAATTGTGGAGAATAATACTTGGCTATGTGTTTTACTTCAAATGACAGTTTGGGAGTAGGCAGTTACATTTAAAAAATGCAATGTAAAATTAACCAAGGACACCAACATAGTTATATCTTTGATCTTAAAAAACTACGGGATAATGGTGTTGTGGTACCTTGCAAAAAACAAGCATAATAATATTATTCTTGATATCACTAGAAAAAGAAAAAGCCTTTGGAAATTAGTTTACCATAACTCCATCAGTATAACCATCAAAGCAGCTTCATTATTATCCCATTAAAGAAGAAGAGAACGTGTTGTGTCACAAATGTTAATTCTACAATACCAACGCCAGTTTACAAGACCGACCACTTCCAGATCGTCCTTGCTTCCGAGCATGCATGTTTGAACATTGGACTTTTGTCTGACGGAGCATACAAATGGTCGGATTTTACACCAACAACCTGTCATCACACATTTTCCGTCGGAAAATCCGATCGTGTGTACGAGGCTTTACAATGTAGTGAAGCAAGGATATGGATGACACCAGTGGAGTTTGCACATTTAAAGACTAGTCTACCGTTGTGGATCTCTTTATTCTATGCCGGCAGGTTTATATAGACTATGTTCATAATTAATGGTGAGAATCAGAATTCCATATAATCTGGGATTTTAAGTTCTTGGTGGTTAAACTTCTTAGATTGACAATATTTGTGAAGTATATCTCTCTTGATAAAATACTATTCAAGTCCCAATCATTTTTTTATTTCTGATACATTGTTTGTTATTAAAAGTGCTGATGAAGGGGGTGTCTTTGGCCCCCAAATGCTTTGGATATTCCTTTTAGTGTCTCCCTGATAGACATCTGCATTCGTTTTCGTCCGAATGCATTTTCATCCGAATTTCAGGTATTTAAGTGCAGAATCCGAAAAACGAAAGATCCGACATAAACAAATGCTTTATTTTCGTTTTCGTTGTGACAAGAGTTCGATATAGATAGGAGATTCAATATGACGCTGACAATAACAATCTATGTCTATCGAACCTTGGTCGAATGTGCCTAACCTTAACTCCATTAGTCCAAGATTATTCTACATAGATAGAAAAGATTTGACATAGAGAGAAAAGATTCGACATAGAGAGCAAAGATTCGTCATAGAGAGAAAATATTCAACATAGAGAGAAAAGATTCGACATAGAGAGGAAAGATCGCTACTGGAATTGGGTGGGGGAAGTAAAATAAAAATAACGATGATGATGAATGTTATTGGCTGATTGTAACCAAAGTGGAGGAGCAGTAAAAAAGCTAGAACTAAGTACACACGTACAGCCAACTTACTTTCACTTACGATTGCTAGCAGAGAGAGACACACACACACATTTCAGAAGACAGTCAATCTTAGCTGGTTTGTTTGTCAGAGAACCTGAATTATTTAGCAATTAAGCATAAGCACAGCAGCAGAACAATAGTGAAGCAAGCTACAGTTCAAGTTAACTTTTTCATAATAATCTGCTGCTATTGTGTTAGTGTTGTGAACTTGATAGTGATACTAGTGTTGCTAGTGTTGTGATAGCCTCAGAGGCTGCCCGTGTTTTGGGGGGGGGATTTATTATTATAGATTCTATATTATAGATTGAGATTCTATATAGATTCTTTATACCCTATCTTGTTACCTGTCTGATCAGTGATCACTATCACCAGTCCATTTTCTGTTTGAACTATATGCATTCAACATGAATGACAAAGATTGGACAAAGCAACGAAAAACATACAAACGTTGAATCTTTGGCTTATGGTGTCTGTCGAAAGTTCTAAGAAGATTCGATGGAGCAGCTAAACTATACAGTCATACAGTTTATCTGATCCGTTGAATCTTCTTTGAACATTCGACAGACACCATAAGCCTTCAATGACAGATTCGACCTTAATTAATTTGGATTTTTGTATGAATGCAATTTTTAACGAAAATCAAAATAAATAAAAACAAATTTCGGGAGTAACTAAATACATTTATTTTTTGGACAAAAACGACATTCCGAAACAAAATATTTCAGTGTGCACATGTCTACTCCCTGACACCCACAGCAATAATGTTGTATCTGGACTATTAAACAGTGGCATGGGACTTCACATTTTTTTTTTTTTTTTCTTGCTGTTTAGTACTACACACTAAGGAAACAGTGGTATCCACTGGGGTGTGGAAGCTGCCCGCCTAGTGTAAAACAGATCACCTGCAGCAACATCATCATGGATACCAACAATAATAGGACATCAATGTGGATCCAGTGCTATCTTTCTACTTTTCAAAGAACTAGGTCCATTGGCAGCCAAGGTATAGATGGCAAAATTAGCCCAGCACTGCAGATTACAATGGAAAAGAATCTCCCCCAGTTAAAGCAGTGAGCTCCAGTGCCCCTTTCACGGCCAATTCACAGAATAGGACCCAGCTGTCAAACTGACATAGGAGCCCCACCTACAGAATTACACTGGGAGAAGCACTCTCTTAGCCTAATCTGTGTGTTAGGGCTGCCATTGTAACAGTCAATTCCATTAGAGTGCCGGAAAAAGCTCTATAAACTAGAAAAGGCTTCTACCATGCCTGCACCAACCTTCCTACTACCACAGGATCTGAGGTTTTAGTTTCTGATTTCTCAACAACAGCTTGGCCTGGTGGAGTCCTGTGGGAATATATGTGACACTAGAAAGCACAGATTTAATATGTTAATTCTTAACAGTCATCAGTTAAGAATTTGAAAAAATGATATTCAGAGATTTGTTTCAGTAATTAAAACAGTTAAATGTTCTCTGGTAGCTAACATTTTAGCTAAGCCTGGGTAATAGGGCCATATGCTGTTGTTCTTTGTGTAATGTATTGTTTATAATAAAAGTAGGACAAACTTTTAGTTATACTGAGTATTTTAACAATTGTTCTAAAACAATTCATTTTTTTTCAATATGGTGAGTGTGTGTGAATATTACAATTGTGAATCCCATTAGCAGCTAATAAGTACAGTTGTTCCATTATTATGCAGCATATACTAAACATAGCACTGAAGGGAAGGATGTTTATAGCTATAGATTTTTGTTAATGACCATGTACTTATACAGAACATAGCAGTATACTCGAGACATTGAATGTATTGTTTTCCAGGCAATACCTGGAACAAGAGAGTGCTTCCCAGAAAAGAAAGAGCAATAAAAAACAGCTATTCCATCAGTCTATATTGTAAAGATTAATTAATTGATACTTGTCAAGGGGATATGCAATTAAAAGGTTGGCTCGTTAGTATTGTTACCTTTAGGAGCATGTCTTCTCAGAAGCCGATAAGCTCTGCATGGTCACTTGCCATTTTCTCATTGTGTTTGGTTCATTTGTTTGGTATTGATGTGTTAAGTCAGCTAGGCAAAAAATCATCACTATACCTTACAGAGAGGTGTTTGTCATATACACAAAACCCTGGAAATGTGTTACATGTACATTATTTAAAAAATCCAGCTTCCAAGGTCACACAAAACATTTGCTGCAATGAAATATTCAAATAGATAAGCTAGAATGATCATCATCAGACATTCGTGCTGAGAGTACAGTAATTATTTCTTATGCTGTATGCATAAAAATTGAAAAACAAAAAAATGTGCTTTGTTTCTTCCACTAAGATTAAGGCTGAATGATAATGAAAAATACAGAGGAAAAGAAACACAAGCCTGGCATACTAAAAAGTGTGCTGATCTGATTACCTGTATGTACTTCTAGCATCAAGTCATTTGTTGGGGAATGGGGGTTTAAAAAAAAGAGCTTTATGTTTAAAAAAAAAACTTATGCCGCGTACACACGAGCGGACTTTTCGATGGACTATGTCCGGCGGACTATCCGACGGACTTTGCAGCGGTGGTCTGCCGGACTTTCAAATGAACGGATTTGCCCACACACTATCACTCTAAAAGTCCGACGGATTCGAACGTGATGACGTACGACCGGACTAGAATAAGGAAGTTCATATCCAATAGCTGCCCTAACGTCGGTTTTCGTCCTTCGGACTAGCACACAGATGACCGGATTATTCTACCGGACTCGAGTCCATCGGAAAGATTTGAAACGTGTTTTATTTCTAGGTCTGTCTGACTTTTGGGAGAGAGAAGAGTCCGCTGGAGCCCACACACGATTGAATTGTCCGACAGATTCCGGTCCGCCGGACCTAGTCCGTCGGAAAGTCTGATCGTGTGTACGCGGCATTACACAAGATCAGCTGAACTTGGCTTAGAGTGCTGCTTGTTTTGGTTGCTCTCATGAAAGCTGACCTAAAGTTTTAAAATGATAAGGTAAATGTGGATGTAATGGGGTTCATTTAATTTTAGAGGTTAAAGCTGACATTTAGGTATGATGTTTTTTGCAAAGTTAGATGGGTCTAGCTTGGACCAATGTTACTTTACATATCTTATACCTGATCGATCCCTGCATTAACTGCAAATCACTGTTGTAGTCACTACTATTAAGGTAAAAGCAGCAATCTTCTGGGTCCAGTGCTGAGAAGCTGCCCTTCTGCATAATAACAACAGGGGTCGTTTCCTTAGCACCACTGCCATTTAGAGAACACCTTATATTTTATTCAAAGATTACAAAGGCGTTTTCTGATTAGATGAGGTGGAGAGGTGTGGGGGTGAGGTCACAATCTCCATATTGTTCAATTAGAGAATTAATTCATTGAAAAAAAATAGTTCTCTGAATAGTGGCAGTGCAGAGCGAGAAGTCCCCTGTGGTTGCTGTGCAGAAGGAAGACTGTTTGGCAATAGACCCAAAAGACTGCTGCTATCACTGTAGTAGAGATTCCACAGGGATTGGTTAGGTATGAGATATGCATACTTTCATTGGTCCAAGGTGGACCATTGTAACTATGCAAGAAAAATCATATCTAAACTTTAGCTTTACATTTAGAGGTTTTGTTGAGGTTATGTTCAGAATGAGGAGTTAAAGTGATTGTAAAGGCAGAAGGTTTTTTATCTTAATGCATTCAATGCATTAGGATAAAAAAAAAACTTCTGTGTGCCTCAGCCCCTCTAATACCTGGATCGGAGGGAGCTCAGGTAAGGATTGGATATAGAATGCATGAAGGTAAAAATCCTTCAGCCTTTGGAAACACTTTAATCATGGACAACGAGTTGGTAAAATATTTCGAACTCCAGTTGAAAAAAATGTTTTTTAGTTTGACAAAAGTTAGTAAAACCAGAGCTGCCTCCTTATTGCAGCATGCTCTTCAATTTTTAACTACAGAAATGCATGTTGACTATCCACTACGTGACTAAATACATTGGACCTCATCTATCAAGTATCTTTTCTAAGAAAGCCACATGATCACCAAGCAGACTCATTGGAATATCCTTTAAAAAAAGGGTCTTTTTATCAGTGCTAATGTATAGAACAATGATGTACAGTCAAACATAGCAAGCATTTAGCTTTCATTAACAGTAATGCCCCGTACACACAGTCAGAAAATCCGACCACAAAATCCATCAGATTTTTTCCGACGGATTTTGTCCGACACTGGTGTTGCATACACACGGTCGGACAAAGTTGTCGGAAAATCCGATCATTCTGAACGTGGTGACGTTTTTTGCCTACGACGGGACTACGTAGAGGCTAGTAGCCAATAGCTTTGGTCTTGCAATGTGATCTGAGCATGCGTGGCACTTTGTCCGTCGGAATTCGCTACACACGATCGGAAAAAGTCCGATAGGACTTTGTTGTCGGAAAAAGTGAGAGCAGGAGATAAAACTTTGTCCGTCGGAAAATCCGATGGAAAATGTCCGATGGAGCCTACACGCGGTCGGAATTTCACACAACATTGTCCTATAGGACATTTTCCGTCGGAAAATTTGACCGTGTGTATGGGGCATTAGACCGACCACATATGGTTTTGTGTTGTTAATGAGAGTTAACACATGACAATCTTTTTTTGCAAAGATCATTATTGTTTTGCACCATGAAATAAGTTGTCAGGAAATTGCAGTGGTCATCTCATCTTAATGATCTGTTCCAGGGAGAATGGCAAACCATTCAGTGTTATGCTGCATATACTGCTGCTATGCTAAATAGGAAATATTATTCCTGTATCACAATTTATATTCACAATTCCAGAGAACATGCTAATCTAATTGGTAACTGTGTAAAACATATAAGTACTGACATTTTTCTCATCAAATTTCCTGTGAGCGATAAACTAGATACTGCAGTAAGTGTATTTGGGAACAGCTCACCTGCATCAAAGTTGTTCTTAGATCACCAAAAGCAGTTAAATACACAGTCTAAAAATATTAGATTTACACAGTTCTGTCACATAGGACAAAAAAGACAAAATTGAAGGCACGCTCACCTAGTGCATTACCACTGACAATTTAATGAATGATAAAATCATAAAAAGTGGGTACTCACAAAAGGCAACTCTCAATTGAGCCATAAAAATCACACAGTGTATAGAAATGTGCAAGACCATATCAAAGGGTATATCTGACGTGTTTCGGGGCGCACCCCCTTCCTCAGAGCTAGGCTAATCAGGAATCAGTTGATTCCTGATGAACACTGTACCCATATGAAATGTTTGACCTTTTTTTCACACAAATAGAGCTTTCTTTTGGTGGCATTTAATCACTGCTTTTTGTTTGTTTTTTTCGCTATAAAAGAAAAAAGAAAAAAAAAAAATGCATTTTTCTTTGTTTCTGTTATAAAATTTAGCAAATTAGTCATTTTTTCTTTATACATTTTGGCCAAATTGTACACTGCTACATATCTTTGGTAAAAATAACCCAAATTGTTGTATATTATTTGGTCTTTGTGAAAGTTATGGTGCCAATCTCTGAAAATGTATCCCACCTGAAGTACTGATGGCCTATCTCATTTCTTGAGACCCTAACAAGCCAGGAAAGTATATATACCCCCCAAATGACCCCTTTTTGAAAAGTAGACATTTCAAGGTATTTAGTAAGAGGCATGGTGAGTTTTTTGAAGTTGTAATTTTTTCCTACAATTCTTTGCAAAGTTAAGATTTTTTTTCCACAAAAAATTGTCATATTAGCAGGTTATTTCTCACACACAGCATATGCACACCACAAATTACACCCCAAAACATATTCTGCTACCTATCCTGAGTATGGCAATACCACATAAAGAGGCCCAAAATGCAGGGGCACCTTTAGGCATTCTAGGAGCATAAATTACACATATCATTTCTTGACTACCTCTTGCACTTTCGAAGGCCCTGGAGCACCAGGACAATGGAAACACCCCTAAAATTCCCCCATATTGGAAAGAAAACACCCCAACGTATAATCTATGAGGCATAATGTGTCTTTTGAACATGTAATTTTTTTTCTACACGTTTTTGGGAAATGTGAAAAGAAAATTAAAACTTTTTTTTTTTTTACTCAAAGTTGTTAATTTTTACAATATTTCTAACACATAGCATGTACATACCAAAAATTACACCCCCAAATAGATTTTCCTACTCCTCCTGAGTACGGAAATACCACATGTGCCTGGCCACATACAGAGGCCCAACATGCAGGGAGCACTATCAGGTGTTCTAGGGGCATACATTTCAAATCTAATTTAACTACATATTACACTTTTGTGAGGAATTGTAGTGGCATGGATGAGAACTGATGTGGCATGGATGAGCATGAATGGGAATATCTAAGCATGGTTGAGCCATAAATGTGGATGGCTGAGTATGGATGGGATGACTGAGCATGAATGAGTATGGCTGAATACAGATGGGATGGCTGAGTATGGATGGGTATGTCTGAGTACGGATGGGTATGGCTGAGTACGGCTGGGTATGGCTGAGTACGGCTGGGTATGGCTGAATATGGCTGGGCATGGCTGAGTATGGCTGGGTACAGCTGAGTATGACAGAGTACGGCTGAGTATGACAGAGTACGGCTGAGTACAGCTGTGTACTGCTGAGTACAGCTGGGTATGGCTGGGTATAGCTGGGTATGGTTGAGTATAGCTGGATATGGCTGGGGGTGGATGGGATGGCTGAGCATGGATGGATGGATGAGAATTTCTGAGTATGGATGGATGGGTGAGTATTGCTGAGTATGGATGGCTGGATGAGTATGACAGAGGGATGGCTGAGCATGGATGGATGACTGGATGATAAAGACAAAGGGATGGCTGAGCATGGATGGATGAGTATGACAGAGGGATGGCTGAGCATGGATGGATTGATGAGGCTGCAATGGGCACAGATCAGCACTGTGGGCACTACAGATCCAGCCCACAGTGCTGCTGCACCCGATCTCTCCGCTCACACTGTACCGATCAGTACAGAGAGGGGAGAGAGGAACCGGACATGACGCCAGCTAGTTTACAAGTGATTGCTCCGTCATATGACGGAGCGATCATGCGGTAAACAGCTGCTGTCAGCGGCCATTTACCACGATCCATGATGCGCCAGGTCCTGCGGACCCGGTGGTCATGGATACTCCCATGTGCGCACCCCAGGGGGCGTGTGGGAGTGCGATTCTGGGAGGACGTCAATGTATGCCACGCTGTAGCCATCATTCCACTATAGCGCGGTTGTTAAGTGGTTAAGCTACAGTGCTTGAAATGTGGGAAGATGGTATACATAGGGCTGCCACCAGCTAATTACATATATGTTCTCTGTTATTTGGAGGAGCTGACAGTTAGATTTGTTTAGACTGCTGACAGGGTTGCTTTACGTAGGGAATTTAGGGGTTAAATGTGGTGTTTGTGGGGAAGTGCATTCAAAGTGTAAATTTCAATTTTATTTGGAGTGTAGCTTTTATTGCCATTCCACATCCACTAGTTGGTGAGCACAGAGAATATTTTTTTTGTTTTTGGTAACTTTGTTACAAAGCCAGAAACACATATCTTTGATGCTACACCATGTGTAAAGAACTTTGACATGTGTACTTGTGAATGTTTCCTATATAATGCCAATTGTATTTTAGGTTTGGCTTTCCTCTAATCTCAGTTAACTGAGGTCATGTCCTTCAGTGTTCGCAGCCCAGGCACACACAGCATCATACACATGAAACAGCAGGGCTTATGTAAGAATTGCTTTTTACAGGATTAACAATTGAGCCTCTTTTCCCAGCAAGGGAAATTTGAGAGGCACCCCTTGACTTCTGATCCAACCTATGGCTTGGCTTACACTTCATTCAGTATGGTGACACATCAAAAAGCCTGGTTAGAAATCCTTTATACTGCACTGGCAAAAAAATAAAAAAATAAAATAAAATAAGACATTAAATAGCATGTAAAGTAATATATACAACACAATACATTTTATTATTCCGGTCAATAAGATGAAACCGAGAACAAAATAGAATCAATGTTTAATGAATTTGCAACATCAAAGCAGACAGTACTGATATTTCATTTACTCTTGAATGCTGGTGGAGGGGATCTCATGAGATCTCCTCAGCAGAGTTCCTGGTTTATCTATAGCCTTTGCTATGGAGTCTTACTTCTCCTGCTGCAATAGAAGAAATCTTGCTATCTCTAATGCATTTCTTGTAAAACTGAGAGACACATTCACAGTTAGTCATTTTTTTTCTAATCTCTAATATAAAACAATAAATCTGGTTGCTCTAAGTAACAGCTATATTTTTAACCTAGGTTCACTTATGTGTGGTTCATTTACACTGAATGGGCTGTTCTACCAGCAACACACATGGGAAAAACAAAATTCCTGCCTCTTTTCTTAAAATTGCATCACACTGAGTTGCATGGTGCAGTAGCACAATTTGATTTGGCATGTGCAAAAACATGGTTAATTTTTCAATACGTGGGGCTGCCATTAGGAAATAACGGCACCCCATGTGTGGGTTAAAGAGTAAAATGTTTTTCGAGCATTCCTGACCAGCACAAGTGTGAATCTAGGCTTAATCCACTTTTTTGTGGATTTTTTTGCTCCATTTTTTTTTTTATAAATCTGCTTTAGTTTCTGCATGTATGAACATACAGGAAACAGATACTAAAATCTTATGGCTAGGTTCCCCTTTAAGAAGTCAGCAAAAATGTAACCTGTTGACTTCTACTCTAAGTTTACATTTTGGATACATTTATTTAATCCTTTTAACATAATTTTATGCTTACCTGTGCAGACTATTACTGGAAAATGGTGCCTTACTCCTATTCATCTCGGAGGGGCAGCAGCACTTTAAATATTGGTTTACATAAAATAGTTTTAATGAAATGTGTGAATAAGGGCTTATAAATGTTTGAAAACCACATATATGTAGAATAAATGGTGGTATAGTTTTAAACATTGTTTCCTATATTCAGATATGTAACAATCCTGTAAAGATGAGTAAAGATGAGTAACTGTCTACCAGTTCCAGGACCTCTAGCACCCAAGATGAAAATGCAAAATTTCTTCAACTTAGAGCATAATGTTAGTGCTTTGAATTTGAGAAGATATGTGTCTCCCAGACTGAAAGGGGTAGACATCAAAATATCCATCCTCTATCAAAACTGAAAACCAAAGATTCATGAAGATTGACTTTGTAAAGACTCAGCTGCTCACCATTCAATCAGCTGTCTATCTATCTCATATTCAAAATGATCTTTCTGTGCTAAAAAGTTAATTGCCTTTGCCAGTGACCTCATCGCCAGCAAGCGTGTGCATTCAATTAGCTGCCGTCCCATCTCATATTCAAAACTGTCTTTCTCTACTAAAACATACAATTACCTCTACCAGTGACCTCATCACTGGAGAGTATGTACTTGAATTTTTGTGCTAGTGATACTTATTATTAAGCTGCTTCTATTCTCTGGAGTTCCCTTTACTAAGCCCACACCTTAACAAAAGCTTTGACTATAAATGTTACCATCTGATTGTAAAATATATTATGGATCTACTGACAACATTGTAATGTAAGAATATAATTTACCAGTGTATATATATATATATATATATATATATATATATATATATATATATATATATATTTTGTAAGGGTTCATCTGGTAGTGCTAGGAGTGTGAAGAATAGGGTGCTCTGGGTAACAAGGAAACTTTAACAAACACTACATGACTGGTTCTTGAGATGTGATTAATGCACCGCAGCAGCACTTCAGAAGACGGAAGCCCACTCTATAATAAAAACAAAGCAGAGAAGAAGGCGCATCTAAGTGCAGTAATAAAGCACTTTAATCACAAGGAAGAGTTAAAAACGCTTACAAGATGGAAGTGAAAAACAGGCACATCAATAAATCCATAACGTCCAGCGGGATGCCTTCTGGGAGCAAGACAGCTGCAGGTGGAAGCATGCCCAGTCGCTCCTTCTTCAAATTGGCTTGAAGAAGGAGTGACTGGGCATGCTCCGAAACATGTACCGCCCACTATGACATCACTTCCGGTTGTCTCAATTCCATGCTGGTCCTGACAGCACAGCCCTCCATCTTGGATCAGAGAGACAGTAATTACCACCGCTGGTCGGCTGGAACTTCCAACTGCAAGTGTCTTACTCCCAGGAGGCATCCCGCTGGGCGTTGTGGATTCATTGATATGCCTGTTTTTCACTTCCATCTTGTAAGTGTTTTTAACCCTTCCATGTCATTAAAGTGTTTTATTACTGCACTTAGAAGTGCCTTCTTCTCTGATTTGTTCATCTGGTAGTGCTGTAAACTTGAACAAGACAAGGACACCAATGAACAGTTTGTCCTGTACTTTTATTCAGCAAGGAAATAAACAAACATAATTCAATGCATGAGGGCAAGTCCACAGCATAAAACAAATAAAACCCATGCTTGTCCAAGTCACCATATAAACTTATGTTAGTCCCTAACAGGGATCCTCTAATAACTACCCAACACAAGCAGCTGTACCTTTTTAGTGTTCTGTCTTTTTTGGCCTTTCACCCAGCAGTAAACTCTTACAGCAGAGAGAACGCCATTGAGCTTAAGTCAGCTCATAGCTATAAAGGACAGCTGAGTAATTAGTGATGTCTGGCTAACAGGTAAATCATGAACCTTAGGACTCACACTGAACACGGGTTTGAGTTCAGCTGAACTCGCACAATTTCAAACCCGAATTTCAGTGCATGTTTGAAATTTAAGGGTATTCATGCACAGATGTCTATTGAAATTTCCCTCAAAGTCACCAAAAGTAGTGCAGAAACTACTTTTGGAAATCAGTGTGGTGCCGCAAAGTCAGTTTCGCACCGATTGGGGCAGTGCCGTTGCCAGAAATAGGCTGTGATTTGGCATGCGATTTGAAATGTCAAATTGTGCCAATGTGAACGGGGTCTAAAGCACAACTCCAGGAATTACAAAAAAAAAACTTCCCTTGCAGTGGGATACCATCATGTAACCACAGCCTGGAACATCTTATAGAGGAAGTTTTGGGGGAATGATTGCACAGATCAAGGGCACATGCTGAAGTGAGGAATATGCTAAGTATTACACCTTTTTCCTCATACCCTAGAGTAATTGAAGTTAATGTGTATTTTGTTTTTAATTCCTGGAGTTGAGCTTTATGTCTTTATCCCACCCAATAATCTGCAAAGCCTCCCAAACAAAATCTGAGAAAACAGAATTTATTTTCTCTCTCTCTCTTGGCTGTGAAGTAGCACCAGGAAATAAACACAAGGAAATTTTGTGGTAAATACACTCAATGTATTGGTAAATGTTAGAATACATGGTGGTTTGACTTTAAATTAACACAAAGAAAAGGAAGTTCAGACACACTCCACCAGACAGTATATTCACTATCCCAAGGTAATTTAGAATAAAAAGTTTTGTACCACTTGACTGGGATTAACTGATGAATCAGCAAAGACAGCAATCAACAATGCATATAAAAATGAACTGCAATGTGAATAATATTATAATTAGTCTAGTGTGCACTCTAGGAGAATGGCTAGGATATGGTGCAATGACCCTTGAGAGGTATATCTTAGCAATAGGTGAAGTCTCTGTGTTGAAGCTGTAAAGTGGCAGTCTTTCGTCTTAACTATTCAACTGGCTAGTGTTAGGGCCCAGCTGTACTGTTGATGCACGTGAGAATAGTCCAATTCAAACCTGCAGGCAAGAATAAGGATACTAGATGGCTGTATGGTCAGTTCATAGGGGCTCATTCTCTCTAGCAGCAGATAGTAAATTTCCACAGCAGCAACTCCCCAGTCCCAGTGATATTGCAATTAGGCTACTCTCCATGCTCCTGCTCAGGCCACGGATAAGCAGCAGTGATGGTGTACACTGGATAGTTGTGTGCACTCTCTGGTCTCCCTCATGGCAAGTGGAAGCTGTGTCCTGTACAGCCTGAAAAAGTGGAGCTCTTTCCCCTCCTCCTGGAAATCCCTCTCTAAGAAATGCAGTTCTAAAGCTCTACAGTAGATTATCTCTCCATTGGACTACAGTTCCCACAGTGCAGTGATGCCTGACTCAGTCTATTGAACACTTCCTGCTCAGCAGCTCTCTCCTCTTGTTGATATAGCTGTTAAACAGTTCAGCACCACAGGGCAGCAGCTACAGAGAGTAGATTTAGCCAGTGTTACTCTTGCTTCCTATTCTTAGCCAACCACCTAGCAACATTTAAATAAGACAGGTTCCACCTGCAAACTCACTAAAAAGGCCCTAAACATTGACACCTAATCTGGACATTAAATTCTAATTTTGTGGATTGAAATCATTAATAAATGTAGGGTTGTACTTACTTATTCTATATGACAAATCTGGAGTTTTGTTAATTTAGATAATGATAATGTCATATGTTCAAGCACCTTTATCTGTGGGCACAGTTTAAATGGATGTGTGGCTGTTCAAAAACAGGCTGTTTTTTTGGCTGTTTCATTGAAGTGAACTTTCACTCACATTTAGCACATTACATAATCATAACCCTCCCTATTACACACTTGCATTTTTTTTTAGGGGTTAGCAAGTACCGTATATACTCGACTATAGGCCGTCCCGAGTATAAGCCGAGGCCCCTAATTAACCACAAAAAATGGGAAACCTGCATTGACCCGTGTATAAGCCGAGGGTACAAAATGCAGCAGCTACTGTAAGTGGAAAAGAGGGCCAGCAATGCCCATCTGCAGCTGCCTGTCCCCTGTACAGACCCCCCCGTGTCCCCATTACAGCCTACCTGTGCCGATCTGCGGGTCCTGTGCCATCCGTCCTGTGCCCTCGGTCTTCGGTCCCCGCTCTCCGGTCTCCGCTCTGTCCCCGCTCGCCGCTCTCCGCTCTGTCAGCGTGTACGGCGCCATTGCAAAATTAAAAAGCCGCGCCTCCTCATCGTCCTCGTCCGTGATAGGAGGAACGCTGTTTTCCCAGCAGTCAGTGTGCAGTGTTCCGCCTATCACGGACGCCCTCTCATCCTCGTCCATGAGATGAGAATGACAGGGCATCCGTGATAGGCGGAACACTGCACTGCTGGGAAAATTAGTGTCCGCCTATCACGGACGGGCGGGAGGAGGCGGCGCGGCTTTTTAAAACTGCCGTCTGTCTGCATGACAAGCTGTTCATGTAGGCAGACGGCAGAGACTCGAATATAAGCCGAGGGGGGGACTTTCAGCCCTAAAAAATGGGCTGAAAATCTCGGCTTATATTCGAGTATATACGGTATACCTTTTTCAGCAGATACTTTCTCCTACTTCCTCATTCCTTAGGATGACATAATCCTCAGTCTATTCTCCTGCTCATATCCTCCTGGGATACATGTCATACATCCCAGAAGGTTTAAAGACAGTCTGTGAGTGATTATGAAGTTACAGACAGTTTCTGAAACCAATGCATTATGGGAGAAAAAAAAATTGGGAAGGTCTTGGGGTCTAGGAAGACAGCATTAGACTTCTTTGGGCTGGTATTTTTTTTACTGCAGTACTTGTAGCTATATACTTTCACTTTTTATAAATAGCTGGGTGAAGTTTGTCTTTTCCCTCTTCTAATACCTAATTTTCAGTTCTCCTACCCAACCTTTGGGCTTCCAACTTATTTTTCTAACTTAGTTCTTAAATGTTAAAGTTTAACAGTAGAACCTGCAGCGATGATGATTTTGTTTTATTTAGTAGTGGCATTATGTGTAAATACTTGAGTGCACCTTCTCTTGGTTCCTAGCTCTTGGGCCACTAGCTTTGCTCCATTCATGTGACACATCATATATCAAAAAACCTAAATCTAAACCTAAAAACAAAAATGTTCTATATTGCAGCTTTTAAGTCCTTAGATGTGGGAGCAGTATTAGTTTACTTTTTTTCAGAATTTTTCCTTTTTTTACTTTTACCTGATAATGCTGCATGTAATACACTTTCTGTTTCCAGGGAGCTGCGCTCACTCACTTGGCCTTTATCTATGAAGAGGGGGCATAGCTGTCACCCTAGAAGGGGACTAAAAATATGTATTCATTATGTGATGGGGTGATATTAGTTTACAGTTGACGGTTTGAAAGAAAAATAACATTGTTCATATATCAGTTCAGTTCACAGAAAGTGACAAGGACACTGCATTTCTGGCAAGAGCAACATATAGTTTCTTTGCTTGTTGAAAAGGTTCTTAGCCTGAAAATTTTAAGTAAAATGTAATATAATAAATGTTTGTCCGTATTTCTGTATCCTTTCATTGTAACTAATTTATTATTAAAATGGGTGTCTGCTTAGGACTTTCTTTTAAGTAATGTAATCCACTAAGATCGTTAACAAAGTATAAAAAAAGTTTGTGTTTTTGTTCTATACATACAAAATATATGCTAAAATTGATATGTCCCAATGCAGTCTTAAAGTTTAACTAAACCAATTGATTTGAATGTTTGCCAAAACAATTACATTTAAAGTGGTTCTAAAGACTGAAGGTCTTTTACCTTCAAGCATTCTATGCATGAAGGTAAAAAAAAATTCTGCATGCAGCGCCTCCCCCCCCCCCAATACCTACATGAGCTCCCTCTTGATCCAGCAATGTGCAGGAGAGCATCAGCTTTTAGGGGACTCTCCCTCCTCATTGGCATTGGGAGCCACTTGGATTTAGCTTCTGAGCAAGATATGGACCATTGGCACTCCTCCTTCCAATCTGTGTACAAAGGTAAATTGAATGTCTTATTAGTGGAGGCGAGTGTTAAGGTCCTCAACCGATGGTATATGGTCCCAGCACGTCTTGTGAAGCTATTACTGACATCCTCACCTTTCTGTTTTTGTGGCTGTCCCCCCTTTGGCACCATGTTTCATATTAGTGGGAATGTGCCAGAATCTGGGGATTCTGGAACAAGGTTTTTGTTCTGATATGAAAGGTTATGGAAACACCAGTCCCACAATTACTTTGTACTGTCTTATTAAAGGAACAGGTTGACAATGAACCTCAGTCAAAACAAAAGTTAATTTATTTTATGTTTCTAGCTGCCAAACTTACCATAGCTAGATTCTGCAAGAACCCCTCAGTTAATTTTATTATGTTCAGGCACAAGGTTTCCTGAATCAATTTGCTCCTTGCAAGCAAGTTTAATGATTCCACATCAAGGTTCAGGAAGGTATGGGAGCCATGTGCTAGTTACATCAATATAGAAATTTAGGGATTCTTCCTTCCCTACTCAGGAATCCCTCTTTCTTAATGACTTTGCAAGATCATTCTCTGGGGTTTCCCCTTCCCTGTTCTGTCTCTATTTTCTTCTCTCTTTCTTTCTGGGACCTACTTTCTTAATTTCCAGCTCTCTCTCTCCTCTTTGTCTTTTACGTTCTTATTCTTCCATTTTTTTTGTTTTTCTAATATTTGGGGCTAGACCCCGTTTTGCTCTCTATATGTCAACCCCGCCAGCAGGCTATGATGGCCTTTCTGGCAACTCAGGAAGTTTTGGTGTTTACTTGTTTATTTGTATTTAGCATGGTTATGTGCCCGTTAGCTGGCCCATTATGGTTTTGCTGATGTAGACACCTCTCTTTTGCTGTAATTTGATGAGGGCTCTGGCTCATGTGTTTGTTTTATCCTGACTGAAGGGTTAAAAAGGTGATTACAAATATTCTGTAAAAGCAAAAAAATATCAATTGTTTACAATACACATTACTTTAGCCAGCCAATTGCCATCCAATTAGAGTTTAGCCACCGACTCTAATGCCCTGTACACACGGTCGGATTTTCCGACGGAAAATGTCCTATCGGACAATGTTGTCGGAAATTCCGACCGTGTGTAGGCTCCATCGGACTTTTTCCGTCGGATTTTCCGACGGACAAAGTTTTATCTCCTGCTCTCAAATTTTCCGACAACAAAGTCCGATCGGACTTTTTCCGATCGTGTAGCGAATTCCGACGGACAAAGTGCCACGCATGCTCAGATCAAATTACAAGACCAAAGCTATTGGCTACTAGCCTCTACGTAGTTCCGTCGTACGCAATGAACGTCACCACGTTCAGAATGATCGGATTTTCCAACAACTTTGTCCGACCGTGTGTATGCAACACCAGTGTCGGACAAAATCCGTCGGAAAAAAATCAGACGGATTTTGTGGTCGGAATTTCCGACCGTGTGTATGGGGCATTAGTGAAAGCATAAGCTAAGGAATCCTGCCTTTCCTGACTTCTTTGATTGCATTGGATCGGTGACTCAGAATGTATTGAAACCAGTATGTCATTGAGATTAAAAAAATGTTTATATGGGAAAACCCAGATAAAACTTAGAATTTCTGATATGATTGCTTGTCCGACATTATCAGAAGAAGTGAGCAACTGCAACCTTTATGCGTCATAGTTATACTGAAGGCATGTTCAAAGTACATGACATGAATATTGAAGTAACTGAATTAGCACTATATTTTCTCTTTAATAACAAGTAAAGGTAAATTGAGAGCTGTAAAATACTGTATTTGATTGAATTTTAGTATAAAAAATTGTATTTTGATGAATGCTACAAAAACTTTCTTTACAGAGTTTATATTAAAATTTACAAACCTTTTGTAGGTACCAAAATAAGAAACATTCTATCTGTAGAACATGATGCTGTTTTAAATTAGAATGAACTGAGCAATATTCTATTTAATTTGAATGTTTCAAGTCTCCTTCAGAAATGAATTTAACCAAAATGAATTATTAAAATGTATATTTTTAAACATGTTCAAGCAAATTGTGCATAATTTTCCTGCACTGGGAAGCTTATCTTTATGAACACTTGCATTAATTAATATCAGAAGACTTTTCCACAATTATTTCCTTTAAATTACAAAGTAGGACCTGTAACATTTTGTATTTTTTGAAGGATAATTATTGAATATGCTGCTAGTGGTTTTCCTCTGGTCCAGCTGTACAAGTGAAGGATTGTGAAAGTAACTTCTATATTATGGTTAGATCTACAATATTGAAGTGGAATGCAAAGAATAAAGCGTTGTACAAGAATGGTAATCGGCGAGATCTGCCTCTGCCAATAGTTACGGCTTTAGACATCAATAGCAGTGACCTAATGCTAAATGACAACCTGGAATAAGATGGCTTTTGCAGGCAAATAGAGGTAACAATAAAGACCTGCATATTTTGGTAGTCCAAAAGATATCCCTTTTTAGTGCACAAGGCCATTTCTTCAATGCTGAACAGTAAAGTGATAAAAAAGAAATGATTCTATATATTTTTTAAAGACTAAATCCTTTTATTATACTGGTCTTCAGTGTCAGCTCATATCACAGGTTTTTGAAAATGTTGCATCTATTCTGACATAAAATCCTGTAAGCCCATCTCCAGTTTATTTGTTTGGAATTTTAAAAAGGGAATGTTTTGCCAGGACATAGTCATCTTTATTTTTTTGTGTACAATGTAAGTAGACAACTTCTATGGCAACCCCAGTAAAATACTGATTTCAAATAAAATGCAGGGTTGTAGACAAATTTATATACGACTGGGTAATTTTGACAAATATAATAGTCAGCATATGGTTATATGTGTCTTGTTTATTAGATGTGTCATATTTATTTACAACTGCATCTTAAGCTTCGTTGTTTAATTATTAATTAATTAATTCTAGAATTAATAATTCTATAAGTTGTTATAATGTACCCATATTTTCAACAGATGCCTTTGGCATACAGAGACATCTAATGTGTTTTGATTTTTTTGTTGTTGTTTCTAGGACTACTTATAATGGCAATTTTGGCACTAAAAATTCAGCAGGTGTGAAAAAGAATAAACAAATATGTTAGGTAAAAGTTTAATTACTGGCAAACATAAATGCCCTTCTACTATACAAGCATAATTTGCAAAACTACACTGGTTGCTTAAATAAACTCATTATATACTGGCAGCAGAACTATAAAACAAGGTGTGACTAGCTCTTTTTCAAAGAATCATGCCATGCAAACAGATGGTCTTGAGAATTTAGATCAAATGTATTTTAATGTTTTTTTGACTTTTTCCCCATCAGTATAAGGAATAAGCACTTGTTAACACAATAGTTTATAAATCCACCCACTTGTTATGATAAAAAGCTCAGACAGGAAAGCTGTCATGTAAAATCATTAACACATTTCCTTCTGCAGTATTATTTTCCTTTATGAAGTTAGAGAATTATTTGTGGTTGCACCAAACTGGCTAACCTAGATTTCATTATATCAGCTGGGGCTAGGTAGTGGCGTTGGCCACGGAGGAGACACAGAACACTAACAGAGTCACAAAAATCCAAAATACCTGGTGGCAACAAAGAAATAGGTCTTGCAATGGTTGCCTGTGCAGCACAGATGAGTGTCCTTACAAAGACAGAGGAGCAGAATCCACTGTTTTCACCAGAGAACCCTGCAATAGGTGAGGGGGCTTCACTGCTGACGACTCCTAGGTTGCGGCCTTCTGACTCACCTGAGCATCTATCTACTGGGAACTGAGTGCAGGTATGTAGGGAAGACTCTCCTGCAGCACTAGGGTGATGGGTCCACTTGGAGTAATGGTAACAAGTCCCTTGTAACACTGGGATACTAAGCTCAGGGATAACATCTGGAGAGTGCAAGAAACACACAAATGTAGGGAGACATGATTCCAGTTGGAGTGTTTAGAGAATTGCACAGATGATAAAATGCAGGTTGCTAGCTGGAACTCGAAAGAAAGTTAAGCAGAACAAGATTAGGAGAAATTATATGGATACCCCCTAATTGTTGGCGAGGGTGTGAGGCAGTGGGTTCCTTCTCACACCTGTGGTGGTACTGCCCGAAAATAAAGGAATATTGGGAGCAAATAATAGAAATAATTTTTAAAATAACACAAGTAAGGGTGAAGAAGCTTCCATGGGTATGTTTATTCCATGATACAGAGAGTGGAGAGGGAAGACACTCTAGGAACCTCACCCCCTATCTATTAAATGCAGCCAAAGCCCTAATTCCCTGCTACTGGAAACTTCAGGAGACACCCTCAATGAAAGAGTGGGTAGAGAGGGTGGAGAGGACAAGAATAATAGAACTCTCGCTATACACCTTAGAGAATCTAGAAGAAAAATATCAGAGGATATGGCAACAATGGATTGAGTTCAGGGAAACAGAGCAATATTTTAGGATAATGGAAGGAAATACTGTGGGGAATGGGGGAGGGTGAGCGAGACGGGGTAGGTTTTTTTTTATTTATTTTTTTTTAGAGGGGGGGAGGTGGGGCCGTGGGGTATAAATGTAATTCGAATTTGAATAGATGTATTTGTCTAAATACTTGATTACAAATGTGATGAATTTTGTATATGAAGAAAATTGTGAAAATAAAGAATATATAAAAAAAAAAAGAATGCAGGTTGCTAGCTGGGAGTCACAGAGGTGAAGGATGACTGGATGATGTCTGGGGTTCACAGGTGCACAGAAGCAGGATACAGACAGAAGTGCACAGGATTACAGGAGCTAAATACAGTCTGAAGTACAATGGGGTTGCAGGAGCAAGCTACATGCTGGACTGCATTGGGATCACAACAGCAGGATGCAGGAATAGCACACAAGGATCACTGGAGGTACAAACGGCACTGGAAATGCTGGTATCATTGAGACAATGCTAGGAGGCACTGTGAATCCCAGAAGAATTCACTAGGGAATAAGGCAGTGTGGCTGCTAGCGATTGGACTTGTTTCTTTAATGCCAAACAACATGTGTGCTGGCCCTTTAAGACAGAGCCTGCTTATGGGTTGGCTGAGGTGATGGTGGCCAATGATTGGCTGTATAACAACCCTGTATAAGAGGGAAGAATAGATACTGGAGTGTGGAATGTGCTTCCAATTAGGATGACATTTGTTTTTAAAAAAAAGTGGAAGTTTTGTCAATATGCTTGTATCTTAGTGTGTTGATCTTACTACATTGGCAAGTAAGTATTGACCTTCCTCTACTCAATAAATGTAAACTTTATGATGGTCAGCCATAAAGTTGCACTCAGTAGTGTATTAAAGGAGTAACTATGGTTCTGTGACAGAGACTACAAGTGGGGGTGGAGAAGATCCTGTTTAATCATACTTTTTACAGGGCACTATATTGCACAGTGACACTGCTATGAGTGCTATGATTTCTCCCTTACCAAAATGCCAGTGTAACCATTGAGTTTTCCTAAACAGCGGATTTGCATACACAGCGGGGGGTATGGAGATGGAGTCGGGGCAGAAGTGACATCAGCGTGTTTTCATGTGCAATTGCGTTGCTTCGTCTGGATGATAGGGGGCTTCAGTAAGCCTAGGTCAACCACTGGTCTATTTAAGCTGTAGCAATCATCTTAGCTGCCAAGAATCTGAAATAAATTAAAGTATGCATGTTTCGTGGGATATCATTCACCGGTTTATTCAGCAATGCAATCTGTGCATCCTTGGGGTTATTGACCAACATAACTGAATGTATCAAAGATTGGACACAAATCCAAAATCATTAAAAATAGTCCATATAGTGCTTGAACACTAAAGTACATAGTGACAGATGAAAAAAAAAGTTAATTGAAGTAATGTCCAAAAAAATGTGATTGTTTAGATGAATATCCACCTGGTGCACCTCCACTGTGATAATAAACAGGATGTGAGCTTACCAGATCTCTAGACACCACGCTATAGGAGTCTAGACAGGCGTTTAAATAATGACCCAGCACTCAAAGCAAATCCCTAATGCGGCGTACACACGGTCGGAATTTCCGATGGAAACAGTCCGATGGGAGCTTTTCATCGGATTTTCCGACCGTGTGTATGCCCAATGGTCTTTTTCTGTCGGAATTTCCGACGGACTTTGAATTGAGAACCTGTTCTCAATTTTTCCGACGGAAAACCTTTCTATCGGATTTTCCGATCGTGTGTATGCAATTCCGACACGCAAAATTCAGACGCATGCTCGGAAACAATTCGACGCATGCTCGGAAGCATTAAACTTCCCTTTTATAGTGCTGTCGAATGTGTTTTATGCCGCTGTGTTATTGACCGTCGGAATTTGGTGTGATCGTGTGTAGGCAACACAGCTTGAGCGGAATTCCGTCAGAATTCCGTCGGAAAAACCGTCAGAATTCCGTCGGAAAAACCGTCAGAATTCCGTCGGAAAAACCGTCAGAATTCCGTCGGAAAAACCGTCAGAGTTTTTTCAGACGAGAATTCCGATCGTGTGTACGCGGCATAAGTGTTTAGACTGGAAAGGAAGATAAAATGGCTGGCCAAACAAACCCCTGGTGTTCCTTAGATGTGACCAATAAGAAAGAAAAAGGGGGTCCACATAGTGTAAAACCGTAAAACACTTTTATTTTGAGAAAAGGTTACTAAATACTTACAGCAATCCGGTGAATAGTCAGCGGTTAAAATTGTAGTTCCCAGGATAAAAACTACTTGTATACAAGCTCAAATAGGCGTGGTTAGTTTCAGACATTCAGTCTATGTCTGAACTAACCAGGCCAATATGTAAAAAGAATATGTACATACATTCATTCACAGGTTTAGCATAACGAGCTCTAAATCCTAGAAAAACGTATTATCTAAAACATAAAACAACAGCTCACTGAGTCAGTGGGCAAAAGGAACAATCCTCACAAGGGGCACTGTCTGCACACCTTCAAAACAGCAGGCCTAAGTGAATAGCTAGGATATTGAGATGAAAAGCAAAAATGAAAATTTATCAACAAAAAAAGAATACTCAACAGTTAAACATTAAACAATCAGGGTACCCCAAGGAAAAAAAGGAGAAAAGAAACTTGTTCCCAATGATGAGTGCAGTAAAGTAACAGCTGGACATTGTGAGCAGCTCCTGATTCTCGTATTCTGCTCTGCCTCTGTTAGAAGAAGATGAGGTGTGGGATCTCAATGATGCTGGGGGAAAAATTTAAATAAATGCCAACCATAACCATTTACGTAGAGACTCTCGATTGACAAATGTAGAAAAGGAATAGGATTTTCCCTGGTATGATAAAGTCAGGCAAAAAGGGAAGGACCAACGGTATTTAATTCCTTTATTTTGCAAAGGCAACTACAGGGGCTTGAAAGAGCATTGCTTCTGCTGCTGCAAAAAAAAATGTGATAACAAAGTCATGCTGCGCCTCTAAAGGTCGGCCCTACCCGCTAACCGGGGGTTGATTTACTAAAATTGCTAAATCTGGTGCAGCTGTGCATGGTAGCCAATAAACTTCTAACTTCAGCTTGTTCAGTGAAGCTTTGACAAAAAAATTGGTTTCTCCACAGAACTGCACAAGACTTTGCACTCTCCAGTTTTCATAAATCAACTCTATTGTCTCACTAAAAAATGAGAGTGCCCCAGCAGGCAATATAACCATTTACTGGTTAGTGGAATCACAGATGAGTGGGGCTTATTTATTTTTTACAAATGAGGGGGAATCTGTATACAAGGATGTCACCATTCTGGTGTATCTGGGGCAGCAAAATGTCAAAATGTACCCATGAGCAGAAACATTTGACAAGTAAAATATGCAAAGGCAAATTTAAAGGAGAAGTAGGTCCAAAGCCTTTTGGACCTACTTCTCCTGGGGATTACAGAAGTGCACTTTGTTCTGCACTCCTATGACCTGTTTTAGTCAACAGAGGGCTAAAATTCGCTATCAGCTGACATTACTCAGCCGGTCCACACTCCTGACTTTAATGTTGGGATCCAACCAGATGCCTGATCAACAGCTGGCTCAGCCTCTCAGCGAGTCTCTGAGAGCCAGAGCCAGCCGCTCCCGCCCCTCCATCCCGCCCCTCCACAGCCCAGGACTTCAGTAAACTGACTATCACCCTCTGCTCACTGAAGCCCGAGAACTCATCAGTGGCCTTTGAACACTCAGTTCTTGGTCTTAAAAGAGGTGAGGGACAGATGCAGCATCTGACGGATGTTGCATCCACCTAGGTGTGTATGTATGTTTCTTTGTTTTAATACCCATATTTCTCTTTTAATCATTGATTTACAGTGCAGAATGTGCTAACGAAAAAATTATTAAATATCAAATATGGTGAGATAAGATATCCAAATCAGCTATGAAATGAATGAAAATGTAACCACATAAACAAAAGATATATATGTTTCTGAAATACATATTACAACTCAATGCTGTACATTTTTAATAGAATACGAATTAATTACTCTTGCCCTTCTGAAGATTCCTTTAATTTTTTTAACTGTTTCAATGACTATGTTGTCCATATGAGCAAACTGTCCTAATTCAATCATTTGTTTTTATTGTGAAGACAGGCTTAAATGTAATAAAATACGTTGTACTAGAAAAGAAATGTGATTACTACAGGACCAATAGCTTTGTCACATTTGTGTGGGCGCCATGGAACCTTGCTCCTGACAAGTCAATAATAATTTCTGTGGTGAGCTTGGTGACTGACAGGTTGTTAGCATTGATAAACCTTATAATGATGCTCAGTAATTGCATTAGGAGAGTTGTTCAAATCCTCTGCTAATCTCCAGTGTGGGCTGAGCATGTGTAAACTGGTCCACTCTCTCCTAAAGGGAATACCTCCGAAATGACAGAGTAATTCCAATTGAGTCACTATGTCACTTAATAATTAGTCTTTCTTGGGATCGTTCCACAAAGGTGCCATTTGGGAATTTGCCTGTGTAGGATAACAAATACATACTCAACAATGACTATTGCAAATACATAAGACAAAAACCCAAGTGCAAGTTTCATATATGGTATGCATGCTTATGCTATTTCCAAAAGAATGCAAGTTTCATATAAGGTATGCATGCTAGTTTTAATAGTTTTTTACAAACTTTTGCATATTTTAATGGAATTTTTTTACACTAGTAATGGCGGCAATCATCGACTTATAGCGTGACTGCAAAATTCCAGCAGACAATCGGACACTGACACTTTTACCACATTGCAGGAACCAGTGACACTAATACAGTGATCAGTGCTAAAAATATATACGGTCACTGTACTAATGACACTGGCTGGGAAGGGGTTACACGTCTAGGGTGATCAAAGGTCTAACCGTGTGCCTATCCAGTGTTTTTGTGTACTGTGTTCAGTGCTTTTACTAGGGCAAGAGATTGATTTTCTTCCCTGCTTTGCAGGAGCACAAAACCCATTCTTTCCCCCAGTCAGAACAGAGCTCTGCTTTGTTTACATAGGCAGATCCCCGTTCTGTGTATTTCACCGACGATCATCAGGTGCTGGTGGACATCCAGTGCCTAGCACCTGCAGATCAGCTTCTGCTGTGAATAATCAGAGCAGAAGGGCCCCATCAGCAGTACAAACATGCTCCCTGCAGGCGGAGGTGCAGAAGCACATATATATATATATATATATATATATATATATATATATATATATATATATATATATATATATATATATATATATATATATATATATATATATATATATATATATATATGAGATTCTGCACAGGAGAGCCGCCCTGTAGCAGTAAAACTGCAATGGGGTGTTTTTTAAGTGGTTAATAAACAGCTCCAAAATAAGAGTCAATATTTACAAAACAATGTTTCACAGGTTCAGCCCTTAAATGTATGCAACAGGTTATGTTTTCAGGCTTCTATGTATCTTTCATAAGCGAGTTCAGGCCTAACTTAAAGCGGAGTTCCACCCATAAAATGATTTTTACATTATGCAGCAGCATTAAACATAACCAATGACATTTGGAATTTTTTTTTTTTTACTTTTTATGCCTGTTGCTATGTGGTCCCTTGTAATCTGTCCCTTCCTCTCCAAGGAGCCTGACGTAATTTCCCTCAGCGCCTGTGCTCGCTAGTACTCCTGGGAGATGTGTGTCATAATTTCCCAGGAGTCAGTGGGCAGCGCCGAGGGCTAGAATTGCGGTATTTCAAAACTGGAAGTGACGCATGCAAGGGCGGCTTATCTTCATTGCCATCACAGCGGGGTGGGCACTTTCGATGACACCGCCCATTGTGATCGCAACATGTGAAGTTTCCTGCGCTGCTACATGCTTTTACTGCGCATGCACGAGAATGGGCGATACATTCTGGGAATACAGCAGCACTGTATCCCGGAAGTTTATGCTTGTGGGCTTCACCTGCCCACAAGTAAGATGGGAATGCACGAGCAGGCTGGATCAAAGGTAACTTTTTAAATAAAATATTAATAAATGCCACGCTAATGACAAGACTAACCAATGGTAAATATACATTATGTAATAGTTAATGATAGATTTAAAAAAAAAAAATCCATATATGTGGTTGGAACTCTCCTTTAAAGTACAAGAGTGGAGATGGATCAGAACACCTGTCAGTTTTTATTGCTTTCTGTGGGGAAGTCACCTTCTGCATTTGTCCTGTTTTATCATTGGAAGTAAAAGAAAATCCCAAATTTTGGGTTGTCCTCAAAAAAATAATAGAGGGCAAATCTTCCAATAGAGGCACTAGTTCTAGCGACCTGGGGTTTCCTAAGGGATTCCCCTAATTTGCATGGATTTTCTCATACATTCTGTTTTGGCTATGGGACAGGAAGTGAAGGTAAATCGCCCCAATGGGACATAGATGGCATAAAATAAACTGACAGGGGTTATAATCCTCCCTTACTCTATCCACAATAAAAAAAAGTTTTGCCTATAGCTCTACTTTAAGACATTTTTCTGTTTTGGATAGAGGGAAAGACTTAACATTTCTATCAGCTTTCCATTTCTATCTGTGAGATTGCTGATTTTTCCTCACTTCTTGTTCTTGTGACCCTTATACAGAAAATGGGGGGGATACTGGGACAGAAAGTTGCAGGCAGCATAGAAATCACTGTCAGATATTCTAATCTTTCCCTCTACTAAAGGTATTGTAATATGCATTGGAGTATCACTGAAGTGTAGTGCTTTTAATTAGGTCCACTCCAGCTGAGAAGTAAAGTTTAGGGTTTGTTGTCCTACTTTTATCTAAAGGACATTAAAAAGTTGTAGCGAAACAAAGTTTACTCTTACATGGGTCTCCGCCATCTTGTCTGGCCCCTCAGACCAATTCACAGCACCGCTGTACTCATGTACAAAAACTATGTGCCTCACTCACTCTTTTTTCTCTTTTGCAGCTCCCTGCTGCTCTGGCACTTGCCCTGGTTTCTGGGCAGGGGACCTCCTGTTTCCCAGGTAGAGCCCTGAACTACTGCCTGGTCATTGACTATAAAGCGTGTGCACACATGCACACTCACAGCCCACTGGTCTCCAGCAAAACCTGGACACATGGGTTAAAGGATTTGCCCCACCCAAGACTCTTTGAAGCCTTTGGACTCCAGAACTGATTTTCCAGAGCCCCTCAATCCGCAACTTTGAGAACCCTGTGTACCCCCTTATCCAGAGCCCCTCAGTCTGCAACTTTGAGAACCCTGTGTGTCCCCTTAGCTAACACAATGGCAGGGCTAGCATTGCCACATATTTTTTGTTTTTGTTCAAATTGGAGATATTTCCCAATACTTCCTGTCCTGATAAATAAGCCCCCCCCCCCTCCACACACAAATGACAATAAAACCTGACAGTGGCTCTAACCTCTTCCCCCAAAAAAAATACAACATTTTGATTGGAGGTGGGCATAAAATAAATGCCTGACATTACCACAACTGTTTCATTGAAATAACATGGTTCATTCTTTTAATGGCTTGAGAATCTTTGGTCATGTAAACAAAGGGGCAGGGATAGTGCGATACCACTGCCCAAATATTTCCACGTAGCCATTTTTGGGCAATGACATTGATCAGATATCAAGGATAAATGTCTGGTATGTAATTTTAGAGGGGAGTACACACCATTTCTATGTAGGTTCCCCCATCAACATCTATATTTTACACTCATCTAGGATAAGGGTCTGGTATGTATAGATGAAGGAAATTCCCAGCTGTTAGTTTACAAACAAAAGTGAAGTGGCTAAAACTGTCTTTTGTCAGCAATTTTTAACATAATTTTTTATTTGTTAATGTCAGTCTTGCTGTAATAGGTTGTATACATTGTACATATGTGCCACTTCATAGGCAGGGCATCATCTGAGCATGTTATTTAAAGTAACTTTGCATATTTAATGTTGCCTTGTAAGCATTATTCAAATCATGACTCCCTGCCAAATAATAAAAAATAAATAAATACTTTGGGACATATTCCACAGAGCAGTTGCCAGCAATCCAGTGCCATTTGTTTGACAATCCCTTGACTATTAGTCTAGAAAATGGCCATTGTGTTATTTGTAACAGTCAGCTCCCATTGACATCAATAGAGTTCAGATTCACTCCCTGAACTTGTTTTGTAAACCTTATCTTTAGCATTCATTTCACATTGAAATTGTATTTCTCAGTAACATAAAATGCCATAAATAATAAAAGTAAAAATGATGTGTAAGGCCTAATAACCTGATTTACTTAAATACTATTACTTGGCCCACCTTCGTCAGTTAAACTTCTTGATCTACCCCAATGGCCCCCAATTCTTGGATGGAAATAGAATAAGGATGTGTAGCTCCAACTGATCTGAATTATTTCCTCTGGATAGACAATGTTAAACTGTCTGCCGCTTTTAAGCACCAATTTTTTGATTTTATGACCTTTATGTTATGACTATGGTATAAATGCCACAAGACCTATCCCTTAAAAAGCCCAGTGTCTTGCGTAGCTAATGTCATATACAACCTAGAACGGCCTGACAGCATGTCTCCCTTGCAAATGTTTCCCTGGGCTGAGGCTAATCTTTTTCAGCTTAGACACTTTCTTTACCCAACTTCTTGCAAATTTAGGACCTTTGCCAATCTGACCTTCGAAAAGAAAATACCAGCTCGTGTGCTGTATTCTTAGTTACAGTTTAAACATTTCCTATCCAAACAGCATTTATTGACTTTAGAACGTCCCACAGATTTTATGAAAAAAGTGGGAGATTGTTCTCCACTGTCCCATATCCCCTACACAGTGGGGCAAAATCTGGGCAGCCACTGCTAAGTTCTTGACCTGTGTCCTTCATAAGGAAACTAATTACACGGTCTTAATGTTTTGGCATAGAACCCCTGAGATCCTACATACCTTTGATCGTTCTTTTCTGCAACATTGTTGGTGCTGTGGGCAAGACACTAACATAGGAACATTAATTCATATATTTTGGCTATGCCCCTTTATACACACATACTGGCAACTGATATTTTGAGTGTTCCAACAAGTTTTTAATGTTTCCTTAACCTCCTAGGCGGTGTTCCCGAGTCTGGCTCGGGTTCCGTGCAGGATACAGGGGGGAAGTTACTTACCTTTCCCCTGGATCCTGCGATGTCTCCCCGCTGTGTGAGCGAGCCGTCCGCTCGCTCGATTCACACAGTGCCGAGTGCCGCCGATCTCCGTTCCCTGCGACGTTCCGACGCACGGGAGCGGAGATCGGCGCCAAATTCAAAAAAGTGTAAAAACACAACACATATACAATACTGTAAGCTTACAGATTACAGTACTGTATACAAAAAATACACATCCCCTTTGTCCCTAGTGGTCTGCCCAGTGCCCTGCATGTCATTTTATATAATAAAAAGTTTTTTTTTCTGCTTGGAAACTGGAGATTGTCCATAGCAACCAAAAAGTGTCCCTTTATGTCAAAAGTGGTTTTAGACCAGCTAGAAAACACTGATAAAAAATTAGAATCACAATTTATCATCAAACAATAAATTTAATGACAGCGACTATTCTGCAACTGAGCAAATTTCAGTGTTTTTGATTTGATTACATTATTGAATCATTTTTATATATATTTTTATTTTATTATAATTTATGATTTTGTGTTTCAAACTTTATCATACCCGGGATGTCTACTAGACTCTGGTTCGGACAGATTTAAGTGAGTTATTCATAAGAATTGCATGCCTACAATATAAAAACGCCAAATTTCCATGCAAAATAATTGTACCGCTTTCAGCACAAAATTCCAGCCAAAATCATACCGCCAGGGAGGTTAACATTAGATCTCCAACACAGTATACTTGGTCTAGGGTTATAATGAAAGGACTTCTGGGCTACTAAAATAACTAAAACATAAAAATGTAGAAATGCTGCAAAATCAAATAGTGATCACAAATCACATAAAAGCATAAAAACATATACAGAAAGTGTTTTTGAAGTTCTCGTTAGACTATGTTGCCTTCCAATATTTATTTGTATATATGTTGTACCATCATCCCAAATTGATTATGAAAGAAAAATATATTTGGAGATACGGGACTATCAAGGGTACATAATCACAGAAAAATTCATATATGATAAAAATAGTATTTTATTAACACACAAAAAATTAAAGGAAATATGTTTAAATGACTTCGTATACAACAGTACAAAATATCAAAGTTCAGGGGTTTATGCATACAATCCCTAATGGAACTAAACATATTAATATACTAGAGACACGTAAGTCAAAGTACTTGTCCATTTGTTCTCGACATGTTTCGCCAGAATGGCTTCCTCAGGAGACAAGGATAAAGTACGAATGAAAAGTAAGAAAGATTTATGAGGATGTTTTCTTGTTTCTAAGATATGCATATAAAGAAAAAATGAATAAATTTATTATGTAAAGACACAATTATATATTTACAGTGATGCTGTATAGGTATATAAGTGTAAATGCTATGTGCAAGAAAGAATTCTCCCTAGTATATGCCCGACCTCTTACCTCCAAATTAAGAGAGTCTACATACTCCCAAGGACATCAAACATAAAAGATTATGGCAGATCCGCGGCAAGGTGTCCTACCCAGGACTTCCACAGGGGGCATATACCCAGAAGGCCCGAGCCAAGATAAGTGGCTGGGGAGCCGTAGGGGGAGAGTAAGATCCTATTAGTCTAGAGTTGAGTTATCATAGGGCCTGTAGAGTACAAAATAGTACTTATTAACTACATACATAAGATAAAAAATAATAATAATAAATAGCCAAAATATCGGAGGCAGTTTGATCAGGTCCCGTATTATATCTAACTAGACCTACCTCAATGGCATCTTATTGAAGAAAAACTTATAGGAGGCTCGGGTCTGCCTTCGAAGAAGGAAGGGAGAGACACTATTTTGTAAATGTCAAAAAGATGGCAAATAATTTTCTGTAAATAAGAAAAAAAAAGAAAGGAAAAAATTCCAATAAAGATACCAAATTATATATATATTGTCTCTGCTATATACCTCAATGACTTCTAGCCCCCCTACCTTATGGTGGAGTGCATAAGTCACCGGGGCATGATGTTGCAGAGATTTTCCCACTGATAGCAGTAGCTCCCAGTAGGGGGTAAAGTATACCCACCGGGTCCTATAAAGTTCATATGAATATAAGTTAAAATACATTTTATAGGCAGTTAAATGGAGGAATTCCTCCATAAACAAGAGTTAGAGCCAATATAATTACCTAAAGTAGAATCTCTCCACGTTTACCGAGCCTCCAGTTCTCACCACAGCCTGACCTGCAGTCAGGCTGGGCTTAAATAGTCTCCCCCCGTGGCGCCTGTTGCGTGGCGTGTGACGTCACGCCACGCCGGCATCACGCGGACATGTTGGCGGGAACCGATGCGGCGTCGGCCAGCCGCCCCGAGACCGGAAGTGGACGTCATTCCCCGCCGGAAACGGAAATAGATGTTACCCTCGGCGCACCGCTCAAACAGGCCTCCTGTGGACATCCTCTGCTGACAATACTTGTCAGAGAGGAGTCCACAGGGGCAGAATGGAAATTATGCGTGCAAATGGGTCAGACCGGCGCCGCAGAGCGATCCCCGCTCCGGACGCATGATGGGAACCTAAAACCGCCACCTGATATGGGGGCGCGCATATAGCCCCACCATGCCTGGCATGGTGGGGCTATATGCGCGCCCCCATATCAGGTGGCGGTTTTAGGTTCCCATCATGCGTCCGGAGCGGGGATCGCTCTGCGGCGCCGGTCTGACCCATTTGCACGCATAATTTCCATTCTGCCCCTGTGGACTCCTCTCTGACAAGTATTGTCAGCAGAGGATGTCCACAGGAGGCCTGTTTGAGCGGTGCGCCGAGGGTAACATCTATTTCCGTTTCCGGCGGGGAATGACGTCCACTTCCGGTCTCGGGGCGGCTGGCCGACGCCGCATCGGTTCCCGCCAACATGTCCGCGTGACGCCGGCTTGGCGTGACGTCACACGCCACGCAACAGGCGCCACGGGGGGAGACTATTTAAGCCCAGCCTGACTGCAGGTCAGGCTGTGGTGAGAACTGGAGGCTCGGTAAACGTGGAGAGATTCTACTTTAGGTAATTATATTGGCTCTAACTCTTGTTTATGGAGGAATTCCTCCATTTAACTGCCTATAAAATGTATTTTAACTTATGTTTATACGAACTTTATAGGACCCGGTGGGTATACTTTACCCCCTACTGGGAGCTACTGCTATCAGTGGGAAAATCTCTGCAACATCATGCCCCGGTGACTTATGCACTCCACCATAAGGTAGGGGGGCTAGAAATCATTGAGGTATATAGCAGAGACAATATATATATAACTTGGTATCTTTATTGGAATTTTTTCCTTTCTTTTTTTTCTTATTTACAGAAAATTATTTGCCATCTTTTTGACATTTACAAAATAGTGTCTCTCCCTTCCTTCTTCGAAGGCAGACCCGAGCCTCCTATAAGTTTTTCTTCAATAAGATGCCATTGAGGTAGGTTTAGTTAGATATAATACGGGACCTGATCAAACTGCCTCCGATATTTTGGCTATTTATTATTAATACTTTTTATCTTATGTATGTAGTTAATAAGTACTATTTTGTACTCTACAGGCCCTATGATAACTCAACTCTAGACTAATAGGATCTTACTCTCCCCCTACGGCTCCCCAGCCACTTTTCTTGGCTCGGGCCTTCTGGGTATATGCCCCCTGTGGAAGTCCTGGGTAGGACACCTTGCCGCGGATCTGCCATAATCTTTTATGTTTGATGTCCTTGGGAGTATGTAGACTCTCTTAATTTGGAGGTAAGAGGTCGGGCATATACTAGGGAGAATTCTTTCTTGCACATAGCATTTACACTTATATACCTATACAGCATCACTGTAAATATATAATTGTGTCTTTACATAATAAATTTATTCATTTTTTCTTTATATGCATATCTTAGAAACAAGAAAACATCCTCATAAATCTTTCTTACTTTTCATTCGTACTTTATCCTTGTCTCCTGAGGAAGCCATTCTGGCGAAACATGTCGAGAACAAATGGACAAGTACTTTGACTTACGTGTCTCTAGTATATTAATATGTTTAGTTCCATTAGGGATTGTATGCATAAACCCCTGAACTTTGATATTTTGTACTGTTGTATACGAAGTCATTTAAACATATTTCCTTTTATTCTTTGTGTGTTAATAAAATACTATTTTTATCATATATGAATTTTTCTGTGATTATGTACCCTTGATAGTCCCGTATCTCCAAATATATTTTTCTTTCATATACAGAAAGTGATTTAGTGCATAACCTAAGTGATCACAAGTCTATCTTATTGATAGATAAAGGTGGTGAATATAAAAAAAAATAATAATCCTATCCACATGTAAATATTTCTTCAAAAATAACCATAAAGCTATCGTTAATTGAGTGCATCCAATATAATCCAATAGATAAGGTGCAATCCAATATAATCCAAAAAGTGACTGCTTACATCAAAATACCAGAAACTAGGCCAAACACAGAGTAAAAACAGCATTCCACGCCAATTCATACGTTACTTCCGGTCCGTGGCATCTACTTCGCGTCCACTGTGACGGCTTCCGGTTCGCAGTAACTACTTCCGGTTACGTCCTACCCATTACGTCATGTACCTCGTGACTTATTATTTAGATAGACTTGTGATCACTTAGGTAATGCGCTAAATCACTTACGTTCTGTATATGTTTTTAGTATACTTGTTCTACTTTATCCTGGAATGCCCAAGCACGCAAACAAAATGATTACACATATCCTGACAGATCCCACCTTACTGGAGATCACCAGACCTCCAACTCTGTCTGCTTTTCTCGGTAAAATGGCAGATCTACGTTGTCTAGAACATCTTACTGCTCTTTGATCGCATCTGGTCTTATTGGAACAACTCCCTATATGGTATTTTAGAAACTTCCCCCACCACCTCGACAATTCACCTGGCTCACATTATCTGGATCCTTTATAACCACAACCTCCATTTTCCTTGTTTTTTTATAAGTTTTTCTTGTTTCCATTGAACTCTACCTGCTTTGTATTAAATCATATTTGTTAACATTCATGTGTTGGACAATAATGACTTTTAGCCAGATCCTATTGCTCTGTTACATAACCTGTAACACTTTGACTTATGTGATTGTATTGACCTTGTACCCTAATTTGAATTTACTTTGTGATGCAAGCCCACTTGCTACTTACTTCTTCCTTTTTACTTCTATGAGTGAACCTCATGGCCTTTTGTCAAGCTTTATGTTTTGTGTAGCATATTCTATATTTCAAAACTTCAATAAAAATACAATTACAAAACAAGTTATGTTTTGCTATAGAAAATAATCTGTATAAAATTGTACAAGGTTATGTTTTATGTTATGTACATACAAAATGTGTACAATAGAATTATTCTTTCATTTGTATCATTTTATTACAGTAACATTTTAAATGGAAGATGAGTTTTTTTGTCAGAAAACTTTTATGCAGCTCTATTCTTCTGTGCAAAAAGAGGAAAAGTAAGACATGAATGACATTCTTACCAAAGTATAATGCATAGATGTTGGTGTCACCCTGGGGTTCAGAGACCTTCCAGACACTTTGGTAAGGTCAAAACAGCTCAAGCTTCATGTCCTTCATAAGTCAGACATTTTTATTATTATATGATCCAATCTATGCTTCCTGCAGTCCAGTGCTCAGAGACATCATGCATTACTTGAAGAGTTATGGATTGACAGCACTGTTAATAAAAACAAATGGCAGAGTCAGTGCTATTAATATTAATATTGTGAATAATGCATCTGCGCAGCGGTTCTCATCTCTTCAAAGTAAAACTATAAATGCTGGAGTAATTACACTATCATATTATTTACATACCTGTTACAAATCAATAATTCTTGGAATGAAAATCATTTAAAAAAAATGAGCTTTTCACAAAAAAAGTACAGTTTTTAATACTTATTTTAAAACAAATCAATTGCTATTAAACGTTAAGAGTGTCAAAAAGTGAAATTTACTATACTCAGTTTACTGTCAAACATTTTATTTATAAAAAGTATAAAACAGAACACAATTTTAATTCTATTATATTCTATGAAGCGCAATCTGTGCTTATGTTTGAATCTCACCATTCACAGACAGCCACATTTATGAAGAAGCATAATAATACACTGATAGAAATTGTAGGGCCCCGTACAGGCTACCTGACAGGGCCCACCCCTACCAAGAAAATATCAAATCTATATTTCTCTAAAACTACAATAAAATCATTATTAGCAGACACAAATACAACATAACTTACAAAATTCCTGCTAAATCTAAAATATTAGGCTATACTGAGTTAATAAATAAAGTTCTTTGTGGATAAGGTCTGAGGCTCATTCACATGGGTGCTGTAGTCTGTACAGTGTGAATCAGTGGTTCATTTATTTGGCTTGAGCCACCTGGAGGTGTATGAACACAGCTGCAGGTCCTAATTTGACAAATGTGGGAATTCAGGTGTACCGCCCTAAACAAATACAGTGTCCATTTGGGGCCACTCACCTGCACACCTGTCAAATTAGGGCCTGCGGATGAGTTTGTACAGCCTCTGTATTCCCATAGAATGACAGGTGGCTCCAGCCCAAACCCCTTCTTCACACAGCCAGAGTATCTGTGTGAATGAGCCCTTTGGTTCCTTTCACACATTCATGTCTGTTTTCACGGACTCCGCTTGCTCAGCAGGGATCGATCCGTTAATTCCCACTAAACCGGCGGATGACGGGTCTGTCTCTGCTCACTGTACAGAGACAGACCTGTCAGCACCCCGCTTACCTCTATGGGGGATCGGATGAAAACGGATCCACCTATCTGTTTCATCCGCTCCGTTCCGCCAGACGGATGGAAAATAGGGTTTCCATCCGCTTGTATTTAGCAGAGTGGATTGGATGTCAGCAAACATGTCACCCTTGACATCCATCACTCCATAGAGGTACATGGAGCTCAGGTCTGCCTGTCAGCTTTTCAGGCAGACCTGAGCTCCATGTACCTCTATGGAGTGATGGATGTCAACGGTGACATGTTTGCATGTCACCGCATGTGTGAAAGAGCCCTAAATTATATTTTTTAAACACTTTTTCAACAACCCTGTTGGGAAGGTAGGGCAGGCTTTGGTCAAATATCATTATAACAGACTTACCTAAAAGCTCGGTTCACACTAGTGCAGGCCACGTAGCCCATGTTTGCTTGGGCACGTCAGCTCCTTTATTGGAATGGGCTGCTGTGCCATGTGAAATGCAGAAAAAAGGTGCATGCACCTTTTTTAAAAATATGGCTGCAGGGAAACTGCATGGTCTTTTTTGACCATGTGGTTTCTCTGCGGTTCCTGCACCCGTGATCAGGCTGTGGGATGAGATGCGTTCGGGTGCCATTCAAAATGAATGGCAGCTCCATGCGTTTTGCAAGAACAGTGCGATTTGGCTGTGGGTGGTTGCAGGAACCCGCAACTGGAATGCACTGCCCATACTAGTGTGAACTACTGACAGGGATTTCATCTTCATCTGTTCTTTCTTCTGCATTCTTTGGCTCCAGCCATTTGGCCAAGCCATGATGATTTAACTCCCACGCCTACACGTGGGATTCACGGTAACAGCACAGCTCTTTCACTGGGTGGCTTGCTGTCCATTAAGAGCGCAATACACGCCGGTGCTATCCCAGGCTGCTACACGATTTACTGTACCTACAGGTAAGCCCTATTATCGGCTTACCTGTAGGTACAAGATAAAAAATTTAGTTTGCCACTGCCTGATAAGTTAATACATGGTTAAATAGAAAGAGTTGATACATGGATTTGCAGAGGGAACTGGCAGTGTAGGGGAGAAGAAGCAAAGTTGCATAGGTCAGGAAGCAGTCTAGGGAAAAGGAGGGGGAAGCCCAGCTATATGAAACACACTAAATTGCACTGGGACAAGATAAAAGGCAGCTATGAAACGGTGTAGCAGTAAATTATTCACCCCATGAGGACACAGATGATTGGCTGTAACTGTGTCAGGGTGACAGAGCCACCAGGGAGAGAGCAGAAAAGAATATGCAGGCTGAGCAGTTGGAGCACCGGGATCAGAAAGACAGGAAAGATGAAATGGGACAAGAAGTACAGGAAAAAAAGATTACCGGGAGACTGAATGAGGTACATAGTTACATAGGCCGAAAAAAGACACAAGTCCATCCAGTTCAACCATAAAAAAAAGAAATAATAAATAAAAATAAAATATATCGTACAATCCAATAAACCCCATATTATACCCACAGTTGATCCAGAGGAAGGCAAAAAAAACCCCAAAAGAGCATGCTCCAATCTGCTACAGCAGGGGAAAAAAATCCCTTCCTGATCCCCCTAGAGGATCCCTTCCTGATCCCCCTTGTCGATGAGATTGACAAGGGGAAAGATCGGAGCATGATTGCAGAGGTAGAGGGAAGCAGAGTAAGTAGAGAAAGACTTTGGAGTGGTGGAGGGGTGGTCGGGGTGAGAAACAAAGTTACAGAGGTAACAGACTAAGCACAGCTAATTGAACAGGGAGAGAGAGGGAGGGAGGACAATTACAGAACAGTGCACTGTGTCTGTGTCTCTCTCCCTCGGCTAAAAGACAGTGGGAGGGAAAAAACTTTTTTCAGCTGCTGGAGAGAAAGACACAGACACAGTGCATCATTTTGTAATGGTCCTCCCTCACCACTCCCCCTCCCCGTGCATGCCCCCCTGTGTGTCTTGGCCCCCTACAGGAGGTCAAAGGGTACCCCCTATTGGCATCCCTGAGCACAGGTACTATAAAGTATAAAAAAAAATCTAAACCCAAAAACAAACCAAAAAAATAGCAGCTTACCAATCATTAGATGTGATGGCTGCTTTAGTTTTTGTTAAGATGTTTCCCTTTTTATTTTTTAACTGGTGATTCTGGCAATGACACACTTTCAGCCCTAGGATGAGAACACTCACTTTCCCTTTGTCACAGAACAACAGAAACAAGATAGAGCTATGAAACCCCACCAAATCCAATTTTATAGTTCTGTGAAAATTATAGAGAGAACAAAGAAATTATTTCACCACTTCAATACCAGGAACTTTTACCTCCTTCCTGTCCAGGCCAATTTTCAGCTTTCAGCGCTGTCACACTTTGAATGACAATTACGTGGTCATACAACGCTGTACCCAAACAACATTTTTATAATTTTGTTCACACAACTAGAGCTTTATTTTGGTGATATTTAATCACCACTGTGGTTTTTATTTTTTTTTGCTACATAAATGAACAAAAATGTAAATAAAAAAAAATGCGTTTTCTTTGTTTTTTTTATAAAATTTTGCAAATAAATTATTGTTCTTAATAAATTTAGGCCAAAATGTATTCTGCTACATTTCTTTGGTAAAATTAACCAAAATCAGTGTATATTATTTAGCCTGTAGGAGTCCACAAACTATGGTATATATCTGAAAATTGACCAGTCCTGATGTACTGATGTTTCACAGATTATCTAGCAAATTCAAACCTGTAATATGTTTCACAGTTCAGATTATCTGCTATGAATTCCTAGCTTCATGTTAACTGGGTCCTCTTGCCTTTCCAGTGCAATATCCTCTATGGGCCAGCAGAAGATTGCCTATTATTGAATAATGGTATAATGCCTAGGCTTATAGACGTGTTGTGTCCTGTATCTTGAATTTATTAAGCCCAAAAGAGGATTTACTTACTTTCCGCAAATTAATAGTTGACAATAAATACATGATAGAGATTTTTGAAATGTAAATTCCAACCAAAACAGTGGAGTAGGTTTTGCATACAATGAAGAAGGGTTAGAACCTTTGTTGATGCCCGTGTAGCCACCAGGGAGATATACCCTTGCTTCCTATGCAATTGATCACCTTCCAGCAATGCAGATAGTTGATTAAAGGGGCACAGTTAGCAATACAAGTATGGCATAGGTCACCCTTCTACTTTTTATTAAAGATATTTTAATTCTCATTGAAGAATGAAGATATTTCTTCTCACCCCTGTCCCATGACCAGCAGTAGTCATGGAAAGAAGAATTTCTCCATTTGCAACCAAGACAGAAATATGAACATAAAAAAGGTTATAGAAATGTAACATTTCCTATTTTACATTATGGAACTAGCTGTGGGTTAGATTATGGAGCTAACTTCTGACTTGTAAACATTAGTATATATAGATTAGAAGATATTTGATAGAAATCATATGGTTAAAATATATGTACAGACATTTATTTTTTTCAGTTTTGCTTAGCATAAGAAGGGTTACATTCTATGTTAGGTTTTTATTGCTATACAGGACTTTGCTGGAGAGATTTTCACTTCTGTCTCAGTGACAACTGTTTTACCATTCAGGAAGTGAGGAAAAATCTGCAGCAGGAGCATAGATTGCAATAAAAGCTACCAAAATGTATCTTTCTGTTGCTATTGAAAATTTGCCATCACTTTCTGTCTGGTAAAGCTGTTGCCACCAGGACAAGAAAAAAGGGAAAATCCCTTGCATGGAGCCTCAAGTTGAAGTAAAAACCCTACAGGGGTTTTAATCCTTAGTCCATGTATCCAGGCAATTTGGACACACCCGAACATATCATTATAAATATATAACGTAATGTGTCTGAAATAGAACACTAAAATAAAGATGTTTGTGGCTCCCCAAACAACCAATCAAATTGTTTTTCATTCTCATTTACTACGCTGTAATCACAGAAAGATGTGTACTTTTGCTATATTTATTTTTATGCATAACCCATATAGCAATCCTCTGTATAAGGCATACAGTCATCTATTATAATAGGCATAAATTGATTGTTTAAATTAGACATACAGTGATCCCCTATATTAGGCATACAGTAATCTGATGTTCTATATAATAAGTCTATTTGTGTTATACTAAACATAGTGATAAAAGCTGATTTTTTTTGTTGACAGATTTATTTTGTGAGCTATCTATCAACTTTACTTATGAACCAGCTTCTGATATGCAGGATATAGTTACTATGGAGTAACATGTAAAGTGCTAATTAATCTCGCCACAGAATAGACTCATCCTAAATATCAGCTCAGTTTATTACTTTTTCACACTTTTTTTCTTATTTGTGCCTTTAAAAATCACACAGCTAATCTTTGCAATCAATATAACAGATGGCAACAATAGTATTTATTTTTTTAGATTAAGTTGAGCAGAGATCCTTCTGGAACAAGATATTTGCAGCACTGTGCTGTACACACATAACAGGGGAAATAGTCTTTATTAAAAAATAGCACTTAAAACATAATGATAAAACCCTTTTATCTCTACGGGTGAGCATCACAAAGTAGGAAATATATAATAGTTTTTTTTCCCTGTGTATTCAATTTGTACTTTGATGTACTCAACACACATTATTTCCACTGCACAAATTCAGATAATAATGCTTAAAAAGCCCCACTGCCTTTGAAATTTTAATGATGCTGTCTTAACGTCTTTCTGCCTGATCCACCATGATGCTTGAATTGCACAGACCTGATCAAAATAACACTAACTGCACAGGAGTACTGGAGAAAACAGAAACATGGTGAGATATTCCCTATATACAAAATGATCAAAGTTTGCCATAATGACAGTCAAACATTTCTGAACTGTACATATTCTGCAGGCCAGTTATATACAGAAATCACCTGTAGGAATGTCCAAGACATTTATACTGTACTTCCACCTTTAGGTCAACCATCTTGTGTTGCTTTCCCTACCGTATTTTACTGGCCAGCTATAGTTTCATGCTAACAAATTTAGAAGTCATAGCTATATGCATCAGTATACCTAAAAACAAACTCTCACAGTTGTGCTGTAAGTGTAGGAACTTAGAGTAAACTGTACGGCTGCTTTCACACTGGAGGTGCTTTACAGGCGTTATAGCACTAAAAATAGCGCCTGTAAAGAGTCTCTCCTCTCCCTTCATTATGAAAGTCTGAGTGTTTTCACACTGGAGCGGTGCGCTTGCAGGACGGTAAAAAAAAGTACTGCAAGCAGCATCTTTGCAGCACTGTAGGAGCGGTGTATACAATCAATGGGCAGCACCGCCGAACCGCCGGCAAACTTTATCGCCCACTAGCGGGGGTTAAAAGCGCCTCACTAGTGGCTGAATAGCGCTGATAAAATGACGGTAAAGCGACACGAAAAATAGTGGCGATTTACCGCCGATGCCCAGCCCAGTGTGAAAGTAGCCTGAGTAACCAGTTCACTGTCTCACCAACAAAAACGCACAAACTGTGAGGAACACCAATGATAAGAACCCATGTACATTTCACTGACAGAGAGAATGCCTTCCCAGGTATATCTCCCTTAGAGTTCAGTATTAAGTCCCAAAGTGAACATCTTTCTCCCCCCTCCCCTGAGGAGTAGAAGAAAGCAGTACAGTGTTACTTCTTTTCAGCCCTGAGGAGTAGAAGAAAGCAGTACAGTGTTACTTCTTTTCAGCCTTTGTGAAAGCTATTACAAAATATCTCAAGCCCACATTTTTTTGATGAGCCCTCTTTATTAAACAAATACAAAAATGGGAAAAAACACAGATATTTTCTAACCATGGAATCTCAAAACCCCTTCTATGGCCAATCATTCAGGATTGGATTTCACTATTCCAGATGAGCTCTTGATGGTGAGAAAGACTGTTCCTCAAAAAGAAAATAATTATTATTTTGTCTGATGTCTTATATTCAATTCATGAGTGTCATATAATGTACACCATATACAAATTATAGAATTTTACTTAATGTGGTATTAAGAGCTTGTTTTAAAAAAAATAACAAACATGTTATACTTACCTGCTCTGTGCAGTAGCTTTGCACAGAGCAGCCCGATCCTCCTCTTCTCGGGTCCCACACCAATGGTCTCCGCTGCTGTCTCAGCCAATGAGGAGGGAGAGTTCCCAGAGAGCTGAGGCTCTCATTCACATTGCTGGATCGTGAAGGGCCTCAGGTAAGTATTGGGGGGCTGCACACAGAAGGTTTTTCAACTTCATGCATAGAATTTATTTAGACTTTATTTTTTGATGAGATCTACCCACTCTTCCTACCATCCTAACCAGCCTGACAATGTTTTACCAGAAAGTGGTCCAGCAGTAAAACAGAGAAAATAAATATGTGTTTCTTTATGCCATGCCACAAAGATCAAAGTCCAGAAGCAAATGTAGACTATTTATCATCCAACAATTCAGATTTCAATTCCAGTACACTATTTGACACGATTAAAGATAATAGGGTTTAGAGTATAATCTTTTTTTTTTCACTTTCCAAAAGGTTTCTTTCTATTTGATTTACTGTTCACTTTACTAAAGGATAAGTTCACCCCTTTTCTCTAAATTACAGCTATTCTATGTACCAATATACCATTAATGTACTTATTTTGCAGAAATAAAAACGTTCTATTTATCTTACACACACCTCTGTGTTCAGCTGGCTGTATAAAAAAAAACGTCTCCATTACTTTCTGGACAAACCTTGGGATGTGACACAGGAAGGAGTTTACCAGCTGACCTCATTAGCACACACCCTGCGTTTGCCAAGCCCCCTTCCAGCAGATCACTACCACCCCTAATCAGGTGCATATTTTCTGAATGCACTCAATAAATATTGTTATCAATAAATACACAGCCATAGATTGTTAATTTGGCAGAGTGTGCAGGAGCAGAGTGATCAAATAACAGCCTCTGTGGACAGAGTTGTAATACTGAAAACAGGATAAGTGTGTCCTGGGTACTGTAAAGCATAACATACACTATACAATCTGATTGTACAATCTCCTTTAGATCTACCATCAACTATGTAGTGCAAGGGCCTGCCTGATTGGATACAGAGTAATTGAATAGATAGTGCGTCCTCCTATATAATTTTGGTAAATCTAAAGGAGATCATACAGAGGTTGTACAACCAGATTTTACAGTATATGGCCACCTTTAAACACCTAAAAATACCTAGTTTCGCTTTTGGTGCCATCAATTGTTATCAGTACACTAAACACAGAAGCAAACACACATTTTGCTATGTGAAAAAGTGAGCGAAAAAAGCAGCTAAACACACAGTAAAAATTGTGCAACCTGCAACACACTAAAATGTCCCATGAGCTAATTTGCCACCTGTAGCGCAGTCCATTGCCATCAACATCACAGGAAAACTGAGCCAAAAAATGCAAACTCTCACTATGCTAAGTGTGAATAGAGCCTGAAAGTGAAATTGGTGTATTTACACAATAATAATGATGCTATATTCACATCTTTTCACATTTCCAAATGCGTGGCAAACCACACAGAAAATGTGTGCTTTGACTTAAGTTTCAGAAATGCATTGCAAACGCACCAAAAAGCACAGTAAAAAATGCACCACACTCAGCACCACAAAAAAAGTTTGGGATGTAGGGTCAAGTAACAGAAAGCTTGAGTGGGAGAGTCCAGCTTGAGGCAGAAAAAAAGAGAGGGGCAGTAACTTCCTAATTATGTTTTTTTGTAATTGCATGAGCATTTATTTCTTCCCAATAATACTAATTCTTAATCTGATTTACAGAATTATCTCTGAGGGCTGCAGTAAGTAAGGTCTTCCATAGTCTGAATGTCATTCACCTTGGCAAACTACTACGGAAGTGTCAGAGGGGTAGATTGTTTCCAAGCACTAGGCATATACGCCTTGGCAGTGTTTAGTAAATTAATTAGTAATGATTTCTTCTGTGACATGGGTGTAAGATAAAGAAGGATGGCATTAGTGTTATCGGTCAGAGATAATCCTGTAATTGACTTTATCACTGTAACTTGTTGCCAAAAGGGTTATAATACAGGACGGTGCCAAAAGACATGTAAGGGGAGCCACATGTATTCCACATGGTTAACAATTAGGGCTCTGCTGTGGAGGAAGTTTGGCAAGAACCAGTGGGGTCCTATACCCTTTGGTCACATTTTTTTTAAGAAACCTCCTGGTATTTATTACAGATGGAGGCTTTGTGGGCAAATAAAAGTATTCTATTTTTTCGGTCTCCTGAAGAGGTACACTGTGTCTTTCTCCCATTCAGTGAGAAATCCAGTAACACCCTCTGCGTTTGCAGTCACTAAAAGTTGGTATAAACATGAGAAAGAGAAATGCATGGCCCTGACATCTTGAAAGACCTCTTCAAAGGGTGACAGATCCCTCAGGAAACTGTGAGGTTAAGGTAGGAAGTGCAGAAAATGGGATACATGATGTTGGTATCAGGAGCAAAACACAGGGACATTGTAAGCTGCAGAGATTGTGGAAAAAATATTCCACTTTTGAATTGATTTAAACTTTGATGATCTCAGCACCCCTCATTCAATCTAGGCATGGAAAACCAAATCCGACTGGCCTGGAAGGAGCTCAGGATGCCCAACAATAGGTGTCATAGGAGAAGGAAAACTCCCAATATTAAGCAGTGCGAACTACCTGTCAATTGCATGAAGCATTGGGCCTATTAAAGGGTGTTTAAGCAAAGATCCTAGTATCTGTTGTCATGTCCACAGGAGCCCTAGTAACAGTACAGGAAAGAAATCCTGTTCTAAGGGGACCCACAAGTTGAACTGTGTCTGCACCAGTCTATCAGTCCTGCCATATGTACCGCAGTGTAATAATATGCTGGATCTGTCAGTCCCACTCCTCCCTTTACTTTAGGCCTAATCAGAATGCCCCTGCCAATGCGGGTTGCTTTACCTCGCCAGATAAATCTGATGAATTCTGGGATTATGGAATGGAAGGAGGCACGTGGAAAACATGGTGGTAATGTCTGAAGTAAGTATAGCAGCCAGGGCATCACATTCATTTTTAATATTTTACATTCCCGAACCAGAACAATCTGAAAATGGTCCAGGTGTCCAGGTCTCTGTAGAGAGTACAAAAGTGGGATGATTATGAATGTATTGTTTAAAAATGATGGTTTTACATTACATTTGTATAACATAAAATCTTCAAAAGTAATTACTTTTTTTCAGTAGCCAAAATAATCAAAATAATGTACTAAAAACGTTGGGCGTATGATATACATGTAGCACTACCTCCACAGGAGCCACTGATAAATGATGTGTTCTATGTTACTGATCACAATATTACAATATATGATTTATATATAGATTTAAAGGGGTGATAAAAGGATTTTACCTTAATGCGTTCTGCATTAAGGTAAAACAAACCCTCCAATACCTCTTCGCCCCATCCCCCTCCCTAAAACACGTACCTTATTCCTCTCTCAATCCAGCTCGGTGCCCATCCACAGTGCCACCACTCTCTCTTCCTCTTCTCACAGGAGACTCTGAGAGCAGTGGAAGCCATTGGCCCTTGCTGCTGTCATTTAAATCCTGTGAGGAGAGAGTAGGGGGCATGGCTGAGCCACACTGTGTGTGTCTATAGAGAGACACTGCCTAGCTTGGGAGTGAACCCACATGGGTGCTTCCTCAGCACATGGCTTGCTGAGGAGGCAACCAGAGGGAAGGAGGAGCAGAGAGTGCAGATGGAGGACTCCAGAAGAGGAGGTAAGGGGCATTTCTGTGCAATACCATTGCACAGAGCAGGTAAGTATAACCTCTTTTTTATTTTAGTTAAAAAATGCCTTTACAAGCACAATAACAATAATAATCTCTATCAGCATTATTCAACAAAGATTTGTAATTCTAAAGTAGTAATCCTTAAGAAATGTATAGCAATTGTTTTAAATGCCAACAAAGGATTTCTTTCAGTAACAAGAGATTAAAAATGCTGGTGTAGCTCCAGCCTTATCGAACAGGCTACCACTGAGTTACGAGTGGTGACAGTACTATGAGAGGAATTGGAGCAGAGTAGACCACCTACAGATATGACAATGAGTACCATATTATGTTCACTTTAATAGCTTTATATATTGGTAGTCAGCTCATAGAGGTGAGCTGATGGGCCCCCCTATACTGGTTGGTCTGCGTTAATGGCTCATTTTACCTATTGGATAATGCAACCCTATAGTGGATGATGCTCTCATAGATCACTCAGGCTGTGCATAGAAATGGCTGTCTTAAATCAAAGATCAGTAACCCTCACTGGAAACCTTTTCGCTGGTGCAAAGTATACGACCAGGGCCACCATTAGAAATGATAGGACCCTGTACAGCCTATCTGACACAGCCTCCCCTTTATGAGAGGAATCTCCACCTCCCACTCCAGGGATGCCAACCTACAACAACTTTTTTACTGACTAAACATAGAAAGTTCACTGACAGGGTGCATTTTTACAACCTGAAATATGACTGAAACTCTTATCAGAAACTAAGAGACTTGATATTTAAACAATAGAAAAATATGTAAACATTAACAATACTCATAACAAGTAAACTGCTTAGGTTTACAATGAAAAGTGGAGTCCACTCTGGGCGCTTGCTGCAGCTGCTGGGATTTGCGATTGACTGTCGCCTGTTGTCCCCTGTATTGACACCATGCAGCTCTGTCTGCTGCCTCTGCACCTCTGAGCACTATCACTGCTCAGAACTTCCAGGGAGATGCTGCAGTGTGCAGGACCACTCTTGAAGGCCTAGTAGCCCTGGGCCCAATTGGGTGACGAGGGGGCCCTGAGCCCAGTATGGCAGGGCTGCCTGTACTCTCCTCCTGGATATGACAACTACTGATGGTAATTGGTGACGGTGGAGTTAAATACTTGCATGCTATATTGTAACTACTAATGGTGGTCTTCTTCAGGAAATTAATACATTTTATCAACTGAATAGGTTGTAGGACTCTGAGTAACGATGAGAGTGATTTTAAAAAATGTGTTTTGCTGCAGAAATGGAAATGGAAATCAACATTTTGCTGAAGTGTGAGCTCTCAATTTTTCTCATTGAGCTGCTTACAATAATTTTGTTTGGGAAGAAATATCTACTCTTTATTTTTCTTAATTTAGTTGTAGATGTGTGTTTTAAGTTAGTTTAGTTTATTTAATTTTTTTTTCTTTGCTGATGAATAAATGTGCAAAATATTATTCTTGATTTTTATACTTGTTTTTCCTATAATGTGAAAATAGGTGAGGGATACATCGCTGAATTATGTGTTCCATTCCTTGAACTAATTAGGGCCAAACAGCCTAAGATTGTTGTATGCAAGAGGGAATAGATTACTGCGTAATTAGACTGTGCCTGTGCTGTGCATCATCCTTTTTTGGATGCATAGATAGCCAAAGGGCATAAAGAAATTATTTACATAGCTTTGCCTACTGCCCTAAAATTGGGAATAAACAACTGGAATTTTTTGCTTCTTTTGGCCAGCCTCACGCAAAGCTAAATTAATATTTAAAAAACAAAAAATTATTTTCTAATCTTTCTGTTAGAAAAGAGAACAAGTTGTGCAGGATAATGAACAATTAGAAAAATAAACTCTTAGACCCAGGTGCTGTTTAACACACTCCGTGGAGTGTATTTTATAGTATTATTAAAGCCTTTTTTTCCATAAACATATTGATGTTCACATAAATGTAGCACAGGACAATATGTGAATATATTGAAAAAAAAAAAAACCACTTTCCCTGAGATCCTGTCACAGCCACATTCGCCTGCTCATTCTACTCCACTTCTCTAAACCTCCTGATAGGGAATGAACAGCCTAAATGTCATGACAAGTAATGGGGTTCCATCATCCCTAGCCCCGGAAAACGTCCACTTGCAGTCATTTGGGGCCATTTTTGAGTTTAGGCTGCCTGTGAGTGTCTGTGCAGGCACTGTCCTCACACCAACATGTAGTTCGCCCTGTGAGTGTACATAACAGAATGACTTCAACATAACAGGATGACTTCAGAAGGACCCTGCAAGCCAAGAACCACCTTGAAACCAAAAACAGGCCCAGGTGAAACTATATGAAAGGAAATCTTTTATTTTTTCAGTATTTTTCTGAATTGTTAAATCTTACAGGGTTTTAACATTTCACTACTTTAAAAAATGTTGTTAGAGACAAACCTTAAAATGTTTATAGCTATTTGTACATTGGAGTGCAAAAAAAGTGCCTTTAACCACTTGCCTACTGGGCACTTTCATCCTCTTCCAGCGCTGTCACATTTTGAACGATAATTTTTCACACATCTAGGGCTTTTGTTTGGTGGTATTTAATCACTGCTGGGTTTTTTATTTTTTGCTAAAAATGTAAATAAATACTTTTTCTCCTTCACTGATGTGCACTGATGAAGCGGCACTTATGTGCACTGATGAGGTGGAACTGAAGAGCACTGATAAGGTGCCACTGATTATTAGGCACTAACATGCCACACTGATAGGTTACACTGATATGCAGCACTGATGGACAGCACTGATAGGCGGCATTGGTGGGCAATGATAGGCGGCACGAATTGGCAACACTGGGTGGCACTGATGGACAGCACTAATGGGCACTAATAGACTGATGAACAGGCACTGGTGGGCACTAACTGGCATCACTAATGGGCACTGATTGGTGTCACTGCTGGGCACTGCTGGGACTGTACTGTAATCAGGGCACTGATTTCACAGCATGGAACTGCTGTCTGTGCTATCCTTCTGGACTCTGTTACCACTGATATGGCATCCTTTCTGAGTTTGGCATATTTTAATGTCTTCATGGTTTTGGACAATTTACTGCTTGGCTTTCGAATGGTGTGCTGCCTGCTACACTTGGTTCACAGCATTTAGTACAGGACAGATGTTGCAGATAGTGTTTAATAAAGCTAAAATCAACAAAAATAGAATGGACAATCCTAGTGTGTATTGAGCCAAAGCACCAGTGCACCATTTGCTCATATGCCATAAAAGCCATTGCTGCTGTATACTAAGCCAAAATCATCCTCAAAGCCTACAAAGGGCAACTAAATCCAACAATGTAACTGTTAATTAAAACCGTTACATTCAAAGCATGCCGTGAATGATAACTGTCACAGCTACTTGTGTTCTACAATGAGCCTTCCAACCTTCAAATGGCTGGTGTCCTGACTGATCACATGTGCAGCATCATAGCAACAGCAGATCAAGCAGAGGCTAAGATAGCAGCATCATTGGCTTTAAAGAATATGAGGGTTTAGTTCAGTTTTAATTCAGACAGAATATGTGTCATCGTTCTGCATTTACATCCCTTTTGAAATGTTGACGTATGATATATATGTAGTTTGTTCACAATGAAATCTTGTAGCACAGAAATTGGCATTTTTACATCATTATTGATGTAGAACAATGGCATCAAAGCATTCACTTTTTTGCTTCTTTATAATACATATTATCATCTTTATGCCTTTGACAATCACAGTCACAATTTCAAGACTTTCTCTCTGTTGGAGTTTGTGGCACTGTACTTTAAGCTTGATAATTAAGTGTTCCTAATCTGTTTTACAGATATAGCAACCTTCTCACCTCTTCCACTCTAATTCATGAGTTTCTTATGGGTTTCAGCCTATTCATTTTTTCTTAATACCTCTAACCCTTGAAACAAAAATTACAGCTTTTTCTGTCTTCAATGTATTGCTTTTTTATGCTGAAGATAGTTGCCTTATACCCATTTCTTTAGATAGCATTTGATTTTAAGTTGATGCATACTGCACTTGAAAAAGAACACTTTACAGCTATATTGGCCAAGCGACATAATGCAATTGCATTTTAAAAAAGCAATAACCTTTTGCCTTAAAAAAAACGTAGGAATACTTAAAGCGGAGCTTCAGTCATTTTTCATCTTTCCATCTATTAAATCTTCTGCCCTTGTGGTTTTAACTTTGGATAGTAAAACATATTTTTCTGCCAGTAAATACCTTATACAGCCCACTTCCTGTTTCTTGTAAAAAGCCTAGGCTTATGACATCATGCACATCTCTCTCTTACTCTCGTGAGAGTTTGCCAGGAAGGGAGAGAGGATGAGTCATAACAGGGCCAATAAGAGTTGCAGTGCTGGAGGTGTGCCTCTGTGTGTCTGTATAAATCCAGGAAGTGAACAGGCAGCAGCTTAAGCTGCCCACAGTTACAATGGTTGTAGCCAGACTCATAGGAGGGAGATTTCTGCAGCATATTTGGCAAGTACAGAATCACAGTATATATAAAATAATATGCAACATGGTTAGAGGGAAGCTGCAGAATGGAAAATATGTTTTTATTACAAACTATGTAAGCAGACTGCAGTTCCTCAAGGGTTGATCTACTAATGATTACCTTTCATAAGAAAAGTTATATTAGTGAAAAATACATATATTTCCTTTAAATAATAGTGGATGAATAAAGGAGTGAATGTACCATTCCTTTGTTTATAATCAGGATATGCATCCAAAACCATGTCAGGAATCATTTAGTACTTTTTAGTGAATTGTTTTCTGAACTCTCAGTTAAGTTTGGCCTGTCATGATAAAATGTGATATAAATGTAATTACCTTCTTCCTTATACTTTCATCAGTCGTTCCTAGTTTTCTCTGCTAGCTCAGTCCACTGTGACTAAAGAGCTGTGTGTGTGATTTTCTCTAAGACAAAGGTTTGCATGGGTATACTGTACTATAGCACATAATTTTGTTATTAGGCAAACCAATTGTTTGATTTTGCACATAATGATCTGAATTTCAATGCAAATGGGAAATTTTCGTAGTTGAAATTTTTTTTTTTGTCTAATGGATATTTTGGCTATTTTAAATTTTGGACATTTTAGGCAAAATTTTACCCCAAAAGATATTCAGACTAACCTATCCTAACCTACATTTGTTGGCCTAAAGTACATCTGAGGTTTCCTGTATGACAGTCTAAGTCCCCAAAAAAACAACCCTCGCTTTCCCTGTTTGAGACAAATCTTCTATTCTTTGTGCTTTACACACACTGTCTCCTAGACATTTCAGTCTACTGTGGGTGCATATTAGTAACAGAGGTAGTGGGCAGGACTACACGTGGCCAGGTGCTCACTGGATCAGCAGTGACAATGCCATGCCTCCTACAAGATCTTTTATTCTACTTATAGTGGAAGCAGACACAACCTACATGAGAGTTGCAATGCATCTCTGGGTGGCCAGTTTGCAGGTCTCCAGCGCTGACTGCTGTAATTGGCCAGGTAGGGATGACGTCACTCCCACACATGCATGGGAGTTCATTCGTATTCAGCATTGCCCAATTTGTACAGTGAGCTACATGTGCATGGCTCACTGTACAAAGACGGACAGGGAGGTAAGTAGCTTTAATGTAGAAGAGACAAAGTATGTCTCTTCTGCATTAAAAACCCTGACTGATCACATTTTTAGTTTGGAAACTAAAGTTCCACTTTAATGTAATTGCAGTTTGAATTTTCTTTTAAATTTTTTTTATTGTTGTGGAACTGATCACAGAGTATGCGCAAATGCAAGAACACAAAGTACATAAAGATTAAGTTACTAAAAGTCAGTTCAGAGTCATGGTAGATAAGCAACATGTTGATGACGAAAATGGCACAAAGCCTCTAAAACATAACAGAATAGACTTCAGTAGAATCAACATTAGAATGGGTACAAACAATCCAAGAGTGAAAGATACAAGGTATTCAAGAACAAGAACAAGTAGAGAAAAGACAGGCAGAGGTTGTCCATGAGCATGTGTGCCCTCTTGACCACAAGCAGGGTAACACACAGAAGGGTAGCCAGGTAAAAACTAAGGGATCCTTACCGGGACCAAGTACCATCTCATGAGTACTTTATAATTAGTTTTAAGTGCTAAAATATTTTGACATAAAGATTTAGTGATCACCCAGATATCATCCCAATCCTCCGCCTTCACATCTACCTCAAGAGCTTTAGACCATTGTGCAGTGTAAAAAGGCATACTAGCAGGTAAGTACGGAAGATGGGTGATGGGAGTATAGACACAATATAATGCCCAGGGCATTCGGATCGGAATTGCACACACCCTCGAAAAGGGATAGGCTGGTAAGGAAAGAATGTGCGCATGTGTATATCATAAAGAAATGAGCAATCTGGAGATAGTGAAAATATTTCCTAGATTTTTTACTAGTTCTTCTAAGGCAGCAAATGTCTTCAGGCTGGTATCTGTCGCAAGATCGCTTATATGTTTTAAACCTAGGATTTGTCATAATCGGAATGGAAGGGGGTTAGAATAGGCTGGATAGAAAGCTGGGTGGTTGAAGAAGGAAATTAAGTATGAGCAGATGTTAATTTGAAGGGACCACCCATCCCATATTACGACGGAATGTTGTGTTATCTGATTAACTATAAGCCCACGGTCAGAATGAGTCATCCATAGTAAATTAGTAACTGATAGAGGGTATAGATCGACCACCTCAAGGCCCACCCACTATGGTGTTTCGGTAGTTGCATAATAGAGTGTTATCTGGGCTAATTGAGCTGTATGATAGTTTCTAAGGAACTTGGGGACCCCTAAACCACAGTGTAATTTGCTCTGCAAGAATACCATTCTGGGAAACATAGGTTCCCTAGATGTATTTGTGTACACGACTCTGTAGAGTACACAAAAATATAATGTGGGATTGCGACTGGGAGGACTCTAAAAAGATACAACATTTTTGTCAGTAGGGTCATTTTGACTGCCGCAATGCTCCCAAGCCAAGAAACACATAGTGGCTGCCAGGTGGCCATTAGGGAGGACAGATATGACAACATAGGGAGGTAATTTGCCCAAAAGTGATGAGAGGGACATCTCCTCAATTTGATTCCCTGGTAAGGAATCAATGAATTAGACCAATAAAACTGGAATGCATCCTGGAGATAGCTGACCTCATCCTGAGGCAGCAACACATTGAGAGCTTTAAACTTGAACGGGTTGACTTCTAGCTCTGATACTGAAACAAAATATCCAATAATTGAATTCAATTTGGCAATGTAGTACGTGGAGAGGTGGCAAATAGCAAAGCATCATTTGCAAATAAGCACAGGAAAGGAGCACAGGAAAGGAGCACAGGAAGAAGCAATTTCTAAGCCTTTAATATTAGGATTAGTTCCGACATCACAAGGGGTTCTATAGTGAGGGCAAAAATCAAAGGGGAGAGCGAGCAGTCCTGCCCAGTACTTTGCATAATAGGGAACCGTTACAATCGAAAACCTGAGTATTTGACATACTGTATGCCAGGGGTTGGTCATATAAGGAGGCTATCCACCTTAAAAAGTTTGGGCCAAAGCCCCATTTCTGGAGAATGAAGGGCAGGTAGGCCTATGAGACAGCATCAAATGCTTTTTTAATATCTAACGAGAGGGGATGCAGGGGTATTTTGCAGGTCCTAGCTGTCAGGGCTGGGCTCAGCCCTTCCTTCTCAAAGCTGGCCGCTGAGCTGTCGGCTAATTGCCAGCTCGTTTCTCTCCACAGGGACTCACCTGTTGATGATATCCTGCTCGTCAGTCCTGCCTACTTAAGCCGTCCAGCCCAGATGATCTCTGCCTTCACCTTGGTTACATCTCTAGAGATGCTCTCCTGTGTTCCTGTTAAAGACTTTTTGGCTGACATTTCTTCTGGCTCCAGATCCAGCTTGCTGTTCTACTATGCTCATCTCTGGCTCCCTGACGTTTTGGCTTGTCTGACTATACATTCCGGTTTTACGTTTACCTTTTTATTATTATTATTAAACAAGTGTGATTTAACTGTACTTCTGTCTCAGTCTGATTCATGGTTTCTGACACTAGCTAGGTGTTGTAACAGGAATACTCATCTAATATTAACGCTGGCTTGGCTTTGTGGGATAAAACCTCCTATAATTGAATTAAGTCTGATTGCTGTGATTTTAGCTAATAATTTGATGTCCAAGTTAAGTAATGAGATTGGTTTGTAATTGGACTATACTGTATTGTCTGTGTTTGGCTTCAGTATCATGCAGATAATGGCTGTCAAGGTATCTCGATCAAAAAAGGGCTGCTTCAACAGGGCATTAAAGGCATTAGATAAAAAGGAAGCTAGAGCGTCTGCAAATTCTTTAAAGTATGAAGCTGAGAAGCTATTAGGACCAGGGTGCTTGTGGGGCTTAAGCATCTTAAAAGCTTTCAGGACCTTGTTGACCGTAACAGGTCATTCTATTAACTCATGGTTTGTGTTGGATAATTTAGGCATGTCCAGGCTTGAAATAGGGAACTAGCCTGTCCATGAGAGAAGGTAGACTTGTGTAGTTTGAATTTTAAAGCATGTTTTAATCTTGTTCCTGACTGCTGCAACATTCACTTGAGCATTGTCAAACTCAATCCATAACTAACAACTCTAACCCCAAGAAAAAAAAAAAATCACCACTCATTAATAACAAAAAACACTAAATACATAAAGTATACACAAAAAAAGCTTTTACTGCAAACAATATGTCTCTTTGCTTCACACTGAGCAGTGCTACATACTGCTTGTACGTAACTTCTGTCAGCTGACACTGCAGCAGGAAAATGGTTCACATCATTGTTTGCCCTGTGTTTTGGAATGGATTACAAGACAATGGGCTGATATTATTTGCATTGGCACAGTATCCTCTTTTCATCTAAGAGCAGTGCTCATGGGAAATGTAGTTATTGGGTTGTCTACATATCAGGGTGCAAAGAAGTTGTCTGTAATAACTGTCAATGCACTGTAGACAGAAGCAATTATTCAAAGGCAATTTGCACACTGGGGAGGAGTTTGGGAATAAAGAAAGCATGCATTTACATTTGTGGCAATGTGCTACACATGCAATGTACATCTATTTGAGGCAGAATTTGGAGTCAGAACTGAGAGTTATGCACCTCTATGGACAAATATAGAATTATGGAATTTGTACTTGCAATAAGCCTACATATTTATGATTGGTAAAGAGGAGTTTCCCTAAAAAAATTAAAAATAAAAGTCAGCAGCTACAAATACTGCAGCTGCTGACTTTTTATTAATCGGACACTTACCTGTTCCAGGGTCCAGCGATACAGGGAACGAAGCCCCGCTTGTCCCCCCTCCACTCGGCGGCGCTGGCATTGTAAGTGTGGGCACCCGGCTGTGGTTTCACAGCCAGGCACCCACTGCGCATGCACGAACGGCGCTGCACCGTGATTGGCCGTGCAGTCATCTGGGACCTGTCATGTGTCCCAGATGACTGACAGGAGGGAGGGGGCAGAGCTGAGCCCTTCCTGCGCTGAGGGGAAGTGATGTCACCAGCCCAGGCACTGAAGGAGCTATTTTTTTTTTTTAGGAATTTTTATGATTTTTTATTTGTGTGCAACCCCACTTTAAAGCTATGTTGATACTGATAAAAACATAACTTTTGTTAGGTAAAAAATAGCTTGTCAGGATAAATCTGACAGTGAATATAATGCTTTCAAAATTAATAAGCTTCTGCTTCAATTAAAGTGTAAAATAATCTCTGAAAATGATCAGAGAGAAAATTAGTGTAAGATATTCAAAAATAAACTCTGAGTTGTTAGGGAATAAATTTGGTTGCACAAAAATGTGTTTTTGCTTTCAGAAGACTCTGGGGACTGTGTTGCTATTAAAATTTCCCTGAAGTTATTTGCAATATGAAAAGCAATTAGTTTAAAGGTATGCCTGAGAGATAATCGGAGATAAAATTTATCAGTGATTTTAGAATTTCTTTTTCAGTGTAACTATAGAGTTTGCTTTATGTAAGTAGTAGTAGTATGCAGTGCTAATTAGTTTTATACATACAATGTATTTTGTATATTAGAAGGTAAAAAGTAAATAATAATAAAAATCAGTATCATTATTCCAATTATAATAATAATTATTATGAATACATCATTTTTCAATGTATCATATAGTGCTTCTGTATTTTTGAAGTTATCATTATGAATTGTTTTCAATTGGAATACAATGTTCTATAATGCCCTGTACACACGTTCGGACTTTGTCCGCCGGACCTAGTCCAGCGGGACTTCCCCGCACACGCCCGGACTTCCGAGCGTGTGACTTGCCCACACACGCCCGGACTTCTCCGGCGGACAATCCGCTGGAAAAAGTCCGCGGGACTTTTGAAAATGAACAGACTTGCCCACACACGGAGCAGTCCGTTCATTTAGCACGTAACTTCAGTTATACGTAGCTAGCGTAGGCAGTGAATGCCGCCGCGCTAGCTCCGTCACCTGGCATGGATTTAAAGGGACTCCCCATGCCGAAAAACGGCGTAGGGGTCCCCCCCAAATCCATCTCAGACCCTTATCCGAGCACGCAGCCCGGCAGGCCAGGAAAGGGGTGGGGACGAGCGAGCGCCCCCCCCCCCTGAGCCATACCAGGCCGCGTGCCCTCAACATGGGGGGTGCCCTGGGGAAAGGGGGGCCGTGCGGCCCCCCCCCACCCCAAAGCACCTTGTCCCCATGTTGATGAGGACAAGGGCCTCTTCCCGACAACCCTGGCCATTGGTTGTCGGGGTCTGCGGGCGGGGGGCTTATCGGAATCTGGGAGCCCCCTTTTATAAGGGGGCCCCCAGATCCCGGCCCCCCACCCTATGTGAATGAGTATGGGGTACGATGTACCCCTACCCATTCACCTAAGGTGTAAAATGTAAAGTAAAAAACCACACACTTTTGAAAAAATATTTTATTGCACTGCTCCGGGGGTCTTCTTCCGTCTTGGGGGTCTTCTCGCCGGACTTCTCCGCCATTTACCTAGCTCTTTTACCGAGCTGAGAAGTCCGGCTACCTTCTTCGTCATCGCCGCCGTCGTCTGGGGGTCTCGATCCACCTTCGGGGGTCTTCCGGGGTCTCTTCTGTTCTTGCCGCGGTCGTCGTTTTCTGCGACGTCTTCTTCTCCCCGCGGCGTGGGGAGTCCCTTTAAATCCATGCCAGGTGACGGAGCTAGAGCGGCGGCATTCACTGCCTACGCTAGCTACGTATACCTGAAGTCACGTGCTAAATGAACTGACTTTCCGATGAGCGGCAAGTCCGTTCATTTCAAAAGTCCGGCGGACTAGCCTACTAATGGCGGGATTGTCCGCCGGACTGCCAGATTGTCCGCCGGACTGCCAAGTCCAGCGGACAATTTTAAAACAAAACTTGAAACCTAGTCCGCCGGACTTTTGGCGCCAAAAAGTCCGCCGGCGCCCACACACGAGGGGATTGTCCGGTGGACTTGAGTCCAGCGGACAATCCCGCAGGATAATCCCTTTGTGTGTACGCGGCATTAGGCCTAGTTCACACCTATGCAGGTTGCAGTTTGCATATTCCAGGTGCATTTTGCATTTTTCAATACAGATTTTCGATCCAATGAAGTCTATGGAACTAAAACCCAGAAAAAAGTCCCTGCCCCTTTCTATAAAATGCACAGATGTGAACATGATCCATAGGAAACCATGTCAAATGGACTTTAGTGGGTTTCTGGAAGACTGAAAATATACAAAAAAATGCATAGCTGTGAACCAGGCCTTAGCATTGATTTCAACAAACATTATGCTGCTTAGCATTTAGTTTATAAGGTTGACTTATATAATTGAGTATTTATTGGCAATCCAAGTTTAGTGCAGCAAGAGCAACAGTTACTTCTTTTGCAATTTTTTTCCACTATGATTAAAGTTCTTATTGACTACACTTTACTTCATACAGCTAAATACCATACTAAATAAAAATGGGAATCTAATTATGGTTGTGCGATACCTAAAAACAAAAATAAAATCAAAAAAACAGCGCTCAGACGGGATCATGAAAAAAGTTTATTCAGAAAATATGCTCCAATGACAGAATGGAACAAGGAATAATTCAATAAAAAAACTGTTCATATCTTTAGAGGAATATAGTAAAACCAAAGGTTAATACATTGCACCATACCGCCTCAGGTCGTGAAGACTGGGGATGTACCAGGATGTTACTACACCTTCACTCTTTTGCTGTGTGCATGTGCCGACTCCAAGCTCCATATGCTGGAAAGCAGATGATAATATGGAGGGGGAGGGAGAAAGCCGCTCTCCTGAGTGATCTCAAACAATGCCGCTGGACGCAGGGAAACGAGGGTGGAATGTACAATAATGATGTTATATATTGTAATCTGTCAGCCGTCAGCGTCAATGGCATTCCACATCACACTGTGAGGGAGGGAGGAAACACACTGCTTGGAGACCCGGAAGAGGAAGGACACCGCCGCTTTATCAAAGCCCTTTATCAAGGGCTTTGATAAAGCGCATGCGCGCGAAACATGTAAGCAGTGGTCGCCATATCACCCATACCAGCTTGCGCCCCGTCCTCCTGCGTTCCAGACTAGCGGTGGTGTCCTTCCTCTTCCTGGTCTCTGTCCATGAGTCCGATCGCTGCAGGGATACCCGCGATCGTCTCACGGGGAGGAAGAACGGGGAGATGCTGAAGTAAACAAGCATCTCCCCATTCTGCCTAGCAACAGTGACACTGATCTCTGCTCCATGTGATTGAAGCAGAGATCAGTGATCTGTAAAACACAGCCACACCCCCCACAGTTAGCAACACACCCCTAGGACACACTTAACCCCTACACTGCCACCTCCTGGTTAACCCCTTCACTGCCAGTGTAATTTACACAGGAATCAGTGCATTTGTATAGCACTGATTGCTGTATAAATGACAATGGTCCCAAAAATGTGTCAAACATGTCTGATGTGTCCGCCATAATGTCACAGTCACAATAAAATCACTGATCACCGCCATTACTAGTAAAAACAAATTATTAATAAAAATGCCATAAAACTATCCCCTATTTTGTAAACGCTATAAGTTGTGCGCAAACCAATCAATAATCGCTCATTGGGATTTTTTTACCAAAAATATGTAGAAGAATACGTATCTGCCTAAACTGAGGGAAAAAAATGTTTTTTATATATTTTTGGGGGATATTTATTATAACAAAAAGTTAAAAATAATGTTTTTTTCAAAATTGTTGCTCTTATTTTGTTTATAGCACAAAAAATAAAAACCGCAGGGGTGATCAAATACCACCAAAATAAAGCTCTATTTGTGGGAAAAATAGGGCATCAATTGTGTTTGGGAGCCACGTGACATGGCCGCGCAATTGTCAGTTAAAGCGGCGTAGTGGCGAATCGCAAAAAGTGCTCTGGTCTTAAGCCAGCAAAATGGTCCGTTCTAAAAGTGGTTAAGGTTAAACCACTTTTCTTCTAATTTTAGTGAATGGCTACGTGTCTTATTAAATTCCCTTATGTGGAAAAGTTTTATCCCTATGTGGGGTCACCAGTACAGTATTTGTACATTGAAATCATATCCCCTCTCAAGCGTCTCTTCTCTAGAGAAAACAAGTTCAGTGCTCATAAGCTTTCCTCATAACGACCTTTTATTAGTTTTGTTGCCCTCCTCTCATAAAAATATATTTTCCCCTATTCCCCCTACCTTCGCCTTTCCCATCTCACATTCCTTAAACTAATGTTATAATCTTCCTTCATTTATTCCCTCTACCTTCCATGGTTTATATTAACAGGCAATGGGAAAACTCTCATTACTCGGATTGGCATTGGACCTGGATGATCATACCAATTAATTACCTTTAGGTTTTTTTATGCTTCTTTCTGAAAAAGATAAGAAAATCATTATGTTTTGCCTAGCTTCAAAATGCATTTAACACCCAACACCTAATAGATTAGTCATCGTTGCTGAGATTTCTTCCATCTCTTAACTATGCAGTATGTATAAATCTGTCAATCTTTTCAAACCAGCAAGAAGAAGGCAAACAGCAATGACAATGAACAAAGTGCAATTGCCGAAAGTGATTCAATAGATTCCCCAGTCCATTAGTGTAGAGGTGTAGTAAAAAAAAATATGATTGTTTATTTACTGATATTTCCATTTGTAAATTATTTTTTGTTTTATTAACATTGTGTGTTCATGAACTATGTTTTGGTCGCCCATTCTTTAGGATTCGAAACAGCTCTGCAATTAAAAGAATGTGTAATTTGAAGGTGTTGATGCTGCTTTCACGTGTGTGATTTAATAAGAAAAGCTTTACTGAGAGTCTCACTAGGTATTGTACAATCTCACCTCCCTTAAGACTGTGGTTTGCCTCATTAGTGGTAGCTGAAGAAATTATCACTTCACAGGCCAAAAAAATCCTCTCTAGCAGTTGAGGTGATTGATGTAACAAGGCTAAAAAAAAAAATATGAGAAAACGCTTGTTCCAAAAGATAGATTTCAATGGCAGAAACTTCAAAGGCAATTAAATGTGACACCGAAAGAATGTAGCAATATTGCTTGAATAAAGCATTTTCAAATAGATGACAGGTAGAAAACATATTGTTTTCGTAATGCTGAATCCCTATCTTGTATTTATTTTTTAAATGTCTGTAATAAATATAAAATGTCTGCAGTGTGAAACTTGAGGGTGACATTTGAAGTAATATAGTACTTGTAGGCCGTCATTGAAGAATATGATCATAAATTATTCACTAAAGCCAATATACTGAAAGTAGCATTAGTTCAACAAGCCGAGATGAAACCACACAGAATGTAGATGATTGTATACTCTATTATATAAAAATTGCTGTCTCTGACATGCCATAGGAAGCAGCTCTGACTGCCAGTTATTCTTAACTTGTGTGTTTGAAATGTGGAATATGTTCATAAACAAGTCATATTTAGAGATAATTGTCAAAAAATAAATGATGCACCCCTGGCTGCATCTCTAGGCCATCTCCATAGGCCATAGACCCCCCCCCCCTTTCTAGTGACCTGGTAGGCAAGCCTATGGTCCTCTTATACTTCAACAGCAGCACCAAAAGAGTTTAATAAAGTCACATATGTTAAAATAAACATTATTATTATAATGAATGCTAATAATAACAATGTTTTTCTCATCGTCATCTTCAAGAACTCTCTACTTTCCCAGCTCATGCAGTTATCTCTTTTGTATTCCTGCCTTTTAAATATCCCTTGCACATGATTCTGTATTCAAAGTGAACAAAGTTTTTACCTAATTTATAGCAGCTTGGTGGTTAGCACTTCTGAACTGTGGTCATCGGTTTGAATCCTGACCAGGACACTATGGGGTTGATTTACTAAAAGCGACGCGTGCAAAATCTGGTGCAGCTCTGCATATAAACTGGCTTCCAGACTTTTTTTTGTTAAAACTTAAATCTAAGCTTCACCAAAAAGGGGAAGCTCCGCTTGTTTGCTTTCTCTCCCCTCCTCTGCCACATTTGGCACCTTTCAGGGGGAGCAGGTACCTGTTTTTGACATGTACTCATCCCTACTTCTGGGAGACCTTGCCAAGGTGAGGTCCCCCAGAAGTTCAGCCCACCTCCTCCTGCCACCACCGCCAGGCCATTTAGAAAGTGCAGCTTGCTTTGCGCAGTAGGGAACCAGCTGTAAAGTCGCAAGGCTTCATTGCAGGTTTCACTTATGAGGAATGGCAACAGCAGCACCTGAGAGCCGATTGAAAAATCGGCTGGGGTATCGGCATTGCGGGATCCCTGGACAGGTAAGTGTCCTAATATTAAAATTCAGCAGCTACAGTATTTGTAGATGCTGAATTTCAATTTTTTTCGTGGTGGGGCTGGAGCTCCAGTTTAATTGAACAAGCTGAATTTAGCATTAGCTAATTGGCTACCATGCACAGCTGCACCAGATTTTGCACTCTCAAGTTTTAGTAAATCAAGTCCATGGAGTTTTTCTCTTCTCCCATGCTTGCATGGCTTTCCTCTGGTTATTAGAGTTTCATTCCACACTCCAAATACATAAATTGGCTTATATCTGCATGTCAGATTTGGACCTTAGTTGGTAATCTCCCTGAGAACAGGGACTGATGTGAATTTACAATATGCAAAGAGCTGCAAACTGTGGAGGCAAATTGCACATAAGTAATACCTCCCCACCCCATTGCAAATAAAGTATACTGGCAAAATACAATGTTATCAAACATGTTGCACTGTGCATATTAATCAATTACTCTTTAGTTAGACTATAGCATAACCTCATTTATCCAGCTAGCTACTGTATATACAGATCTGCAGATAATGAAATGAATGATCAAATGTTCAAATGACCCTACAAAAATGTAATTGGGGCATTTAATAAGCTGCATGCCAGGTAGTTTCCATTTTACTTTTGGCTCAGCATAAATTATTATAAAATAATGAAAAATAACATTTACTAGCGGCCTTTTAAACTGATCTAGAACTCTAAGCTATCCTGAACAGAATTTACAGTTCTACGCAGATGACAAGATCCCTTGGTAAATTCTCCATAACCTGAAATAAACAAATAATTTGAAACGGTTGCTGTAAAGTAAGATATGACTGCTCAGCTATCAACATAATCTATATTATGAAAAAATGTTGTATAACATATACAGATTTTAGAGAAGGATGGCTACAATTTGAGTCACTGACAAAATATACACTTTATATCTCTAGACGTTTATAAAAATCTATGTATATGTGTATATTTATAGAGGCTGTTATTGATCTTAATGGCCTAGATGTTGCTAATAATTGCACACCCTGATAGTTTTATGTGCATGTTATAGTATGAGCTGATTGCATTTATTTGGGGCATTCTGGGACCTCTGGATATTTTTTTGTAATTTGAGAAAAATCTACACCATCTGTTGCCTTGACACACAGAGATTTAGTAATCAGACACAAGACTAAGACTGAAGTCATCTAGGGAGGTTATTAATTAACAAACTTGGATATGGTTCAGAATCTAAACCATATTCAAGTCATGCCTAGCAAGAGCATTGGACCCTCAGAAAGTGTTTTATGTTAAAATTCTTAATGATTACATTTAAATTCAGAAGCCTAATACATTGTAGCAGCACATCCTAATACTGCTACTTAACCAATACCTCTGAAGAAATGTAAATCTCAACTCATGACATGGGGTGTAAAAAAAAACATTCATAAGAACACTATAGGCAGATGTTAACAAAACATATGTTGATTCTCCATTTATTAAATACCAAAACTGTTTATATTTTGTATGAAGTGGAAATGTATGTTCCCTAACAAATTTCAAAAGTTATACACATACTGGGTTGAATATTTAAAGTAAAGCACACCTATGTTTGCTTCAAACATCTAATAATAGCAAAAACTCAGATTTTTTTATTTTATTTATTTCCCACATGATTGAGCTTTTAAGGTGACACAGATTTTTTTATATAATAGCATTAAGACCCATCAATTCCAGGCACCAAGTGAAAGAAATAAGGCAATTATAGTAAGCAAAAGCTGCAGCTGATCTTAAATCAAAAAGAAAATTAATTTTACTTTAGTCTGAGTTCTGTGTGTAACAAGATTTCACAAACACTTACCTGGAGGAGCAAAAGGATTGAAGGCTTGTTCACACTATCAGTGGTGACCTGCGTTTTACCACTCTGTTTAAATACAGGTCACCACTAAGGCACATAGAAATCAATTGCAACTATGTGCCCTGTTCATATCTCAATGCTAGTCTGATGGCAAAACACTACATTTTACTATACAGGCTAATGAACATAACCTTAGACCTCCTGGATTCTATATTGTGTACTTTCCTCTCCTGCTTTCTGAATTGCCAGCCACGTTAACATTTGCAGGGCAAATGGAATTGGTGATTGGTGTTTGCTTTGTGACTTTGATTTTAGCCTGCGGTCACACCGGGTATGATTTAAAGTGGTGCTGTTTAAAACCCCAATTCAATCATGATTTAATACTACTTCAGCAGTACTTCAGCACTACTTCTGTGAAATTTGTAATGATTTGATATGACTTCTGTGCTAATTCAGTGAGAGGGGCAGTCCATGTCACATTAAGGAACAGTGATGTTATGAACAAAAGTTTAACTAGCAAAGGGTTAATATTGCATTTCTTTCGGGTTCAAGTAGTGCTGCTATCGACACAGGTACGATTTGCAGCACAATTTACTTTATAGTCTATGGCAGTGAAATCATGCTGAAGTCCTGAAAAGGTAATACACAAACTACTTCTCAAATCATACTACTTGAAATTGTACCTATTAAGACACTGCCATAAAAACACATTAGATGCTACTTCAGGTACAATTTGTATGCTGTACCTGAAGTTGTACCAGTGTGACCGGAGGCTTAGTGTTTACGATTTGTTACTGTATAGAAGAAATCCCACAGGGGTATTTCATTACCACAAGTAGATATGTTTCAAGGGTCCGGGTGGACTGGAGCATTATAATTTCTGGATGTAAAACGGAGGTATTGAACATATAAACTGGGACCTCAGTATGCATTATGGGGCTTCCTTTTCAGTTCTGCTTGGACTTACTTTTCTGTTTAAGTCATGGCTGCAGATTTGAGCATATTTTGCCAGATGCTTTTTTATGTCAAGGAAAACAATCAGTTTGGATTCATTTATTCTTGTACTGCACATTTCAAGTGTATATACTGTATATCAAGCATTCTAAAAAACTTTGATTATTGCAATTCCAGTTTACAAATAATGATTCAGACTTAGGAAGTGAGCATTATATCAGCTCTGCTTTGATCTCTAGCTGATACTTTTTAGGCATTGTGGGGATATAATTGTGATGGTGCATGCCCATGGGGGATACAAGAATCATCATCATAGGATAATATTACCAAGATATATATTGACGTTGGCTACCTAAAGTAGTAAGGGCTGTTGACATAGCAAGTGAATGTTTTCTTTGCAATGGGACTGTTAAATTACACAATCATTTGCTAGCAAAAAATACTTTTTTTGTTTTAATCTCCTCCATATACAACTGTTTAAAATTAACATGAATGTGTGAAAACCCTTGACTGCTTTAGTAAATAAACTCCAATAAAAGTTTTATAGGTGAAGCTACAACAAGTCACTTTTAAATCAAAGTTTTTTTCCTATATTGAAGGCCAACTAAGATGTCTATTACAGGGTTGAACAGGAATATACTGGGTTACTATACATAGCAAATTCCTCTTGAATGCTGTAGATTGAATGTATAGTGGTTTGTATATACAGTTAGGTCCATATATATTTGGACACAGGCACTATTTACCAACAAGCTATAATTATATAATGGCTATAGGCTGAAAGTGCACACTCTCAGGTTTAATTTGAGGGTATGTACATCCAGATCAGAGGAAGAGTTTAGGAATTACAGCTCTTACAAAAAGCCAACCCCCTTTTTCAAGGGACCAAAAGTATTTGGTCAATTGAATCAAAAGCTGTTTCATGGCCAGGTGTGGGCTTATCTTGTATTTTTTCTTCATCAATTAAGCAGGTAAAAGGTCTGGAGTTGATTCTAAGTGTGGTATTTGCATTTTGAATCGATTGCTGTAAACCTACATCTTGCGTTCAAAGGAGCTTTCCATGCAAGTGAAACAGGCCATTATAAGGCTTCAAAAACAAAAAAACAAATCCACCAGAGAGATAGCAGCAACATTAGGAGTGGCCAAATCAACAGTTTGGTACATTCTGAGGAAAGAAGAACACACTGCACAGCAACATAAAAAAAAGGCCTGGACGTCCACGGAAAGACAACAGTGATGGATGCTCGCAGGATCCTCTCTATGGTAAAGAAAAACCCATTCACAATATCCAGACAAGTGAAGGACACTCTCCAGAAGGTGGGCACATCATTGTCAAAGTCTGCAATCAAGAGAAGACTTTACAAGAACAAATACAGAGGGTTTTCCACAAGATGCAATCCATTCATAAGCCAAAAGAATAGAAAAGGCAGATTAGACTTTGCCCAAAAAAATCTAAAAAAGCCAGACCAGTTCTGGAAAAGCATTCTTTGGACAGATACAACTAAGATTAATCTGTACCAGAATCACAGGAGGAAAATAGTGTGGAGAAGGCTTAGAACAGCTGGTGATCCAAAGCACACAATGTCATCTGTAAAACATGGTGGAGGGAGTGTGATGGCATGGGCATGCATGGCTTCCAGTGGCACTGGGTTATTGGTGTTTATTGATAATGTAACAGAAGACAGAAGCAGCTGGATGAATTCTGCAGTGTTTAGAGATATAATGTCAGCCCAGATTCAGCCAAATGCAGCAAAGTTGATTGGATGGCACTTCACAGTACAGATGGAAACTGATCAAAATCACACTGCAAAAAGCAACCCAGGAGCTTTTAAATGAAAATAAGTGGACTATTCTGCAATGGTCTGACACCTGATATCAACCCAATTGAGCATGTATTTGACTTGCTGAAGGCAGAACTAAAGGCAGACATACCCAAAAACAAAGAACAACTGAAGACAGCTACAGTTAGAGCCTGTCAAAGCATCAGCAAGGAGGAAACCCAGTCTTTGGTAATGTCCATGGGTTCCAGACTTCAGGCAGTCATTGCCAGTAAAGGATTCGCAACAAAATATTAAAAAAGAACATTTTATTTTATTTATATTAATTTGTCCAATTACATTTGAGCCCCTGAAAATGGAGGGACTGTGTATAAAAATGGTTGCAGTTCCTAAAATGTGTACTTTATATTTATGTTCAACCCCTTGAATTAAAGCTGACAATCTGCACTTGAATTGTTTCATTTTAATTTTCTTCTGGTGGCATAAAGAGCCAAAAGTATAAAAATGGTGCCTGTGTCCAAATATATATGGACCTAACTGTATTTCAGTTTTTGCTAATTGTGGTCAGGACTAAAAAAATACTTTTAAAAACATTGATTCAGATAAATAAAATTATATTTTATGCAAATATTTTGGTTTCCCCATATCCAGTCATTCTTCCGGAACACACAAGTGAATAAATAAGAACATTGACTTCTCTCACTAAACACCTCTCCTTCAGATGCCTCCATGCAATTAAGAACCCAAAAAAACTAAAACTCAACTCAGATAGTGTCTAAAATAAAACAATTTCTGCTATGCACTCATGGACACTGCAGCTCAAAGAAGCTCAAATAAGGGGTTTTCTTTAGGCTTTTGAGCTTTTTTGAGCTCTTATTTTTTTCCCCATGTTAGCCAATGTGTCCATACACACTATAGGCTTTTCAGGAGTTTACATGCATATGCTCTTACAGGCAGAACCCCACCACCACCAAAGAGGAGCGTTCAAGCAGAAAAGACGCCCAAAAAACATGTGAAAAAGTGTGAAAGAGCATGAAAAAGCATGAAAAAGCTCAAAGAAGCTTGCAAACACACAAAAAAATAGGAAAAATAAGCCGAGGGAAGGATTTTTGAAAAAAAGAACGCTTATGCTCAAAAAAGCTCAAAGGAACTCAAAGAAGCTCAATAAAAAGGTGCAAAGGAGCCCAAAAAAACAAAAAGCTTCTTCAAGCTGAAATAAAAGCTCAAATGCCTGTAAAAGCAGATTTTCTTTTGCGGTGCATTGATGTATCAGTAACATAAAAGTGGTAGCAAGATGTAGCTAGATAAATTAATAGTAATCACTAGTTGTAGATGATAAGTAGAACAGACACAAACAGTGATTGTAGAACAGGGAAAAACTAGTGTCTATATGTAAAGGTTAATAGAAACTGAATACAGTAAATAACAAAAATGTGATGAAAATTAGATCTACATTCTGTTTAATCCTTTGGTTCCAGTATTATATAAGGTAGACCTGAATTCTAAGTACTAACAAATAAAGGTTGCTAAAGCCAGTTTGTGAGGGAAATCTGCGTTCTGGCTAATCCATTGGTGCCAGTATAATATGTAGTAGATCTGAGTGCTAAGTTATAACAAATAACAGGTCATTTATGCCAACTTAGGAGATTCATGTAAGAAAAATAGAGGGCATTTGCCCATTGTCCAAAATGATGTTGTAGTGACCTATCTGCGTTTATTAAGACAAACCCTGCCAGCTTTATGAGTGACTCTATAAAAAAAATAAAAAAATAACATACGGGCCCCATAAGTCTGTGGTTCTATCATTATCATGTAAAAATGTCTCTTTGCACCTTCTATTTCTTGGTGATAATATAATGCTTATCAACTGAGTTTATTTTATACATAACACAGAAACAGAAAAATAAATCACTGGTGTTTATCAGATTATATTCAGGAAGACTCCGTTCACGTTCATTGAAAATTAATTCAATATAAATTAACAGGTGCTTAGACTATTATCCTGGCTAATGCATCATGTTGTCACTGAGCCCTCACAAAGTAGAGCCTTTTATATGGAACTTTTAGATTTTTGGAAGTACGGATTAATCATGCGTTACTTTATCTGTATATTGAGAGAACATCACCGTAATTGCTTTGTTTTTCATTTTAGCGCATGCGATGGTGATTTGTTATCTATTTTCTTGCTGAATGCTATGATAAGTGTTGAAAGATGCACATTTGCCACACAAGACTGCCACTAAAAAATATATGTGGCTGTGTGCTGTGAATTTCACAAATAGAATTAAATCAGGAATAGGATATTTTTATTTGTGTTAATACCTGCTCTTAAACACTAACAGTGTCCTTGATCTTTATTGTACACTGAGAAATTCATACAGATGCATGCAAATGCTTTTTTTATATCCAATTATATTAACACATGATGGGGAAATTACATTTTTATTTACTAGCACTTTACAGTGATATAAAGTTAAAATGGTTCTATGGGTGAACATTAAAGTACAAATATAAAGGTACGAATATTTAACGATTTACAGAGCTTAAGTGTCAACATTTTGAAGCTCAATTAGGTTAAAATCAAAAAACGTAAAAAAATATTATTTAGTACAATATTGTATCATTTCTTAGAGACCATATATAATTAAAACAATACTGCATAAATCCCAAGGAATATCCCAGATTGATTCCATATATGGAATGTTATTAAAATAAATAGTCATTATATCTGCCATGATGATGTAGGGAAATATTGGTATATCACATACTCAGCACCAACCCAAAACTGGGTCCATATGTTTTTCTGCAATGCATAAATGTGTCTCCTCCAGGGTACCCACTGCCTTTCATGTACATTGTTACATGATATTACAATCGGATATTTCTTGGATCAACTTTACCTATAAATGTTAGTATCCAGTTATATTATGTACATTTAGGTATGTATTCCTCTACATGTTTTTGGTAAAAAAATCGCAATAAGCGTATAATGATTGGTTTGCACAAAAGTTATAGCGTCTACAAAATAGGGGAAAGATTTATGCCATTTTTATTATTATTATTTTTTTACTAGTAATGGTAGTACTAGTAATCAGCATTTTTTATCGGGACTGCAACATTATGGCGAACAGATCAGACATGTTTGACACATTTTTGGGACCATTGACATTTATACAGCGATCAGTGCTATAAAAATGCACTGATTACTGTGTAAATATCACTAGCAGGGAAGGGGTTAACACTAGGGGTCGATCAAGGGGTTAACGGTGTTCCCTCATGTGTGTTCTAACTGTAGGGGGAGGCGACTGACTGAGGAGAGGAGAGACAGATCGTGTGTTCCTACTAGCTAGGAGCAAAGATCTGTTATCCCCTCTAAAGAACAGGGATTTGTGTTTTTACACACACACGTCCCTGTTCTGGCTCTCGTGCCTGCGATCATAAGAGGCCAACGGTCATCGTGACTGCCAGACACGCGCATGGCCCCCCCGGCAGTGCAGTGGGGACTGCCTGCTATTCCTGCTTAAAGGGCCAGCGTACAGCTGCGACGGTTCATGGGAACGTGCCAACCTGCTGCAGTATAATGACAGTGGCTGGTCGGCAAGCGGTTAAAGCAAGCTACTGAGCTAGCTAGAACCAGCTATTGAGGGAGTCTATTCCACATTTTCACCACTCTTACTGTGAAGAAACCTTTCCTTATTTGGAGATGAAATCTCTTTTCCTCTATACCTAAAGTGTGCCCCCTTGTCCTCTGTAATAACCTTAGTAAATAACTCAACGCCAAGTACACTATATGGACCACTTATGTATATATACATGTTGATCATATCCCCCCTTACTCTCCTCTTCTGAAGAGAGATTAAATTCAGTTCCTCTAATCTTTCCTCATAGCTGAGCTCCTCAATGCCTCTTATCCGTTTGGTTGCCCTTCTCTGCACTTTCTCCAGTTACCCAAAATCCTTTTTGTGAACTGGTGCCCAAAACTTTACTGCATATTCCAGATGAGGTTTTACTAATGATTTGTACAGGGGTAAAATGATATCTTTATCTCTGGAGTCAATGCCTCTCTTAATACGAGAAAGGACTTTGCTCGCTTTGGAAACCGCAGCTTGGCATTTCATGCTATTATTAAGCCTACCTAATGATCTACCACAAAAAACAGATCCTTCTCCACCATTGATTCCCCAAGTTGTACTCCACCTAGTTTATATGATGCATGCATATTCTTAGCCCCCAAGTGCATAATTTTACATTTATCAACATTAAACCTAATTTGCCACATAGTTGCCCAATTAAACAGTGCATTGAGGTTGGCTTGTAAATTGGATATATCCTGTGAGTAAAGTTATTTCACTGCATAGCTTGATGTCATCTGCAAACATTGAAATGGTACTTTTAATCCCACACCCTATATAATTTATAAATATATAAAAAAGTAAGGGTCCCAACATTAATCCTTGGGGTACACCATTGATAACCTTTTAGACCACTCAGATTATGAATCATTAACCACTACTGTCTTTTAGCCAGTTTTCAACCCATTTGCAAACGGATCTTTCCAAGCCTGTAGACATTACCTTACATGTTAGCTGTGTGTGGCAAATGGTGTGAAATGCTTTCGCAAAATCCAAGTATACTACACCCACAGCCACCCCTCTGTCCAAGGTTTTCCTTACCTCCTCATTACAGAAATCAGATTTGTTTGACAACTTCTGTCTTTTACGAATACATTCTGTCTGTAATTATGGAAATTGGCCTAAAGTTAATTATTTGTGTGGAATCCTTCATCCTATCAGGACTGTATTTTGTATTGTTTATATGTTGTTAAAAATGTGTTCATGTCTTATTACTGTGTTTTAGTATTACAAATGCAAAATTATTGGTAAGACAAGATTTAAAACTTTTTTTTTAAATAGAAGTCTACATCAATTCTTTTATTGGACCATTTTCAAAAGTTCTGTAATCATACCTTATGGATCTTTTTATGCAGTTACTCCCAGGATGCTGCCATTCCATCAGCACATATCACATTAATATGCAACACAAAACCATAAGGGTCTTAAGATCCACAGCCGCAAAATTTTGCCAAAGGCATAAGAGGGAGCTTAAAATATTGACATATATTGCCTAAAGCCAAACATACTAAAATTAAGAAACTGCAATGTCACTATTTAACTTAAAAGCAATGCAGGGTTTGTTGCTACTCATGTTAAAATACTGTTTAATTGTTGCTGTTTTTATTTAATTCAAAAATATGTAAAATGCAGTTGGGCTTTAAAAAGCAGGGAGATATAAGTTAGCGGTGGTAATACAAACATTAATAAGGTTAGAACTGTAAATAGGTCACAAGTCTTCTAGACAGTTAAAAAAAGAACTGCATTGGATGTTAAAGTGGTTGTAAACCCTTACACTTACCCAGTGAAGTTACTGGCATCAGGTGGTACACAGAACCTCCTACATAAGTTGTATCTGTTTTTATACAGTCTCCTATTCTCTACATCCATTCAAAGTGTTGAATTTGTAAAGCTAGTTTGAGAGTACAGAAAAAGGGGACATAGAGCTGAAATTACACTCTGCAGAGTTTAATGAGGAGAGCTCTGAGAGCTTATTGGAGGGAAAATGCACTCTTTTCCACAATGCACGCAGGAACAGAGATGAGGCTGTAAATCACAGGCTGTGCCCTCCCCAGCTCCATTTTTCTCTTGATGCCAAGAAAACTTGTCAGAAGTCATCCATGCTGATAGCAGAGGAACAAATCAGTAGAAACAACCACTTTAATGTGACTGGACATGTTGAATAACCCCATTAAAAGCTAAAAAATGCTTAAAGCGGAGGTCCGTCAAATATTTTTTTTAAAAAGTCAGCAACTACAAATACTGCAGCTACTGACTTTTAAAATAAGGACACTTACCTGTCCAGGGCGCCCGCGATGTCGGCACCAGAGGCAGAACCATCCCTCGGTCCTCGGGTGCTGCCACTGCCATCTTCGGTACGGGAACATGCAGCTTCACTTCCTGGTTCACTATTGTGCATGCGCGAGTCCCACTGCGCAATCCGAATGGCCCCTGCTGTCTCTGGGACCTGTGTGTCTCCCAGCAGACAGCAGGGGGGACGGTAAGTGGCATAGACCCCCGTGGGGGTCTATGCCCGGAAGTGGGTGCAAATACCTGTATTATACAGGTATCTGCACCCTCTCCCCCCTGAAAGGTGCCAAATGTGACACCGGAGGGGGGGAGGGTTCAGAAAAAGCGGAAGTTTAATTTTTGCGTGGAACTCTGCTTTAAGGAATCACTATGCTTTTACCATTTGGATACATGTGAAACAAATAAATATAATCTGTATGTTATGGTGCTTCTTTTGTAACATGTCATATCTGAGCATGTTTAACTGCTTCAGCCCCGGAAGATTGTACCCCCTTCCTGACCAGAGCACTTTTTGTGATTCGGCACTGAGTCGATTTAACTGACAATTGCGCAGTCATTCAATGCTGTACCCAAACAACGTTGCAACGTTGCACCTAAACAAAATTGACAGCCTTTTTTTCCCACAAATACAGCTTTCTTTTGCTAGTATTTGATCACCTCTGCATTTTTTTCCCGCTATAAACAAATGAAGAGCGCCAATTTTGAAAAAAAACGCAATATTTTTTACTTTTTGCTATAATAAATATCCCCAAAAATATATTAAAAAACTATTTGTTTCCTCAGTTTAGGCTGATATGTATTTTTATACATATTTTTGGTAAAAAAAAAATCGCAATAAGCTTATATTGATTGGTTTGCGCAAAAGTTATAGCGTCTACAAAGTAGGGGATAGTTTTATGGCATTTTTTGTATTCATTTTTTTTTATCTGCGATTTTTACCAGGACTGCGACATTATGGCGGTTAACCCTTAGGGGGTGATTAAGGGGTTAATTGTGTCCCCTCTCTGTGTTCTAACTGAAGGGGGGATGGGCCTGTCTAGGGGAGATGACAGATCGCTGTTCAACTTTGTCTGAACAGACGATCAGTCACTTCTCCCCTCAGGGAACCAGAAACTGTGTGTTTACACACAGATCCTGGTTCTCGGGATCGCGGGAACCCGTCGGTGATCGTGACCGCCGGGCACTCGCATCGGCTTCGGGGACAGCAGTGGCCACAGGATGGAGCGACACTACATAACGTCGTTCTGCCCAGCCGTGCCATTCTGCCACAGTAAAACTGCAGCGGCTGGTCGGCAAGTGGTTAAACCAGATAAAAAACAGGTCAGATCTCATGATGCCAGAGAAGCTTCTCAATTTCAAAATCAGGTGATATTTGTTGTCAAATTAGACTCACTCACACTGCAAAGGAAGGACCCGAAACTCTATGTTTCTTTAACCAATTCCTGCCCGGCCTATAGCAGAATATCGGCCGGGCGGTGGTTCAGTTATCCTGACTGGGCATCATATGACATCCAGCAGGATAACATGCCTGCATGCGCCCGTGGGGGTGCACAGCATAGTGATCAGTGGTGCTTTGTGTCACTCTTACACACCGTATCTCCGATCGTGGTAAGGAGCCTCCAATGGAGGCTCCTTACCACGTGATCAGCTGTGACTAATCACAACTGACCAGAGCGTGAACCAGGAAGCGCTGGTAAACGTCTTTCCTCGGTTCGCGCTGACAGGGAGAGCCAATCGGCAGCTCTTTCTGTCAGGGGGGGGGGTCTGTGCTGATAATCAGCACATTGATTATCAGCGCAGCCCCCATGAGAGGTGCCACAATAATGCCAATCAATGCCCATCAGGAACGCCTGTCATTGGTCATAACAGTGCCAATCAGTGCCCATAACAGTGCCAATCAGCGCCCATCACAGTGCCAATCAGTAACACATGTCAGTACCTCATCATCAGTGCTGCCCATCAGTGCCCTCTATTAGTGTCCATCAGTGCCACCTGTCAGTGTCAATCAGTGCCGCCTAGCAGTGCCAATTGGTGTCACATATTAGTGTCCATCAGTGCTGCCTGTCAGTGCCCATCAGTTCTGCCTATCAGTGCCCATCAGTACCACCTATCAGTGCCCATCAGTACCATCCCTCGGTCCTCGGGTGCTGCCGCTGCCGCTGCCATCTTCAGTAAGAGAATCAGGAAGTGAAGCCGTGCGGCTTCACTTCTTGATTCCCTACTGTGCATGCGCGAACACAGCCAGTGACAGATAAACACAGCCAGTGACAGATCACGCCGCTGATCAGCCCCTTCTAAGTCAACATCATGTGATGTTCACTGGCCCTCAATCTGCTATAGGTCCCGGGCAGGTTAAACAACAGAGCAGAAAGGATTTTAAAATATGTGCTCCTGTGCTGCATTGATAAAATTGGAATTTCTTATATTTTAATAAACACAAATGCTACAAACAACTTTCCATGGATATGTCAAGTCAATTATTACATTATTAAACTGAAAAAAAAGATATATGGTGGAAATCAGCATTCTATGTATTTGCTAACCATGCAATTTTAACACCTTGAAGATAACACCAGCAATAATCTGTTAGAAATGGGAATTCTTTCCAATTTCCAGATGTCTTCACACTGGGGTTTAAATGTCTTTTCTGATACTCAAGATATGTACAATGATTATGTTTGTCCATATGTTCATCTGAAAAAGTAGATCTGAATAAAGCACTAATAAAAAATTAGGCAGATTTAAATGAGGTGATTTATATTAAAGGGAAATATTTACCTTTATTTTGAACACACATTAACAATAAGTAAAAACATAATTATTACTTAGCAGAAAATGTTGTGTTAGGAATGTGGAGGGTACAGAAGTTAAAGAGGAACAGCAGTCTGCTCACATAATTTGTAATACAAACATCTTTGCCATTCTAAAGCTTTCCTCTAACCACTTTGCATATTATGTTATATATATATTGTGATTCTGTACTTACCAAATATGCTACAGAAATCTACCTCCACTAAGTCTGGCTAAAACCATTTTAACTGTGGCAGCTGAAGCTGCTGCCCGTTCACTTCCTGGATTTACACAGACACACAGAGGCACACCTCCAGTTCTGCAGCTTTCATTGGCCCTCTTATGACTCATTCCCCCTCCCTTCCTGTCAAACTCTCATGAGAGTGAGCGAGAGAGATGTGCATGATGTCATAAGCCTAGGCTTTTTACAAGAAACAGGAAATGGGCTGTATAAGGTATTTACTGGCATAAAAAAAAAATGTTTTGCTATCCAAAGTTAAAACAACAAGGGCAGAAGATTTAATAGATGGAAAGATGAAAAAAATTACTAAAGTTCTGCTTTAAGCACTGACCAGCTTGTATAATTATGAAGGTCATGAAGTCATGTACTGGATTTAAACGTTGCCCTTAATGTGCTTAAGCTCTTGCTTTATCTTTTTTTTTTTGTACTGAAGTATGATGAGATTTCATGCCTGTATTGTTTGCTTAACTTACATGTGCATCTTAATCTCTGTCATGAACACACTAAAGACAAAGATCAGATGTTAATTTCACTTTAATTACTTTTTTTGGAGTATTCCCTCCACTACCACTTTCTAATGTCTATATCCACACCTAACCCTAACCCTAACCCTTAAAAACCCTTTAAATTAACGCTTAAATTACCCCTGAATGCTTCAAATAATTTTATTACAAGTATTTTACAGGATTTATATAGTGCCAACTGTCCATGCTGCATTTGGTAAAATAAAAGGAAACAGTACAGTTACAAATAATTCAAGACAAGAGGGTTAGGAAGTCCCTGCCTGTGGGAACGTACAACCTAAAATGGAGGGGCACGTAATACAAAAGGTTTTGTATGTGAGGGAATAAGGCAGGGCATTGATAGATGAAATTATTTCCTGCAGCCACAAGTTGATATCCAGAACAAGGTACTGATTTTTAAGGCACCACTTGGGTAAGTACATGCAGTGGGTATAAAAAGTCTACACACCCCTATTAAAATGTCAGGTTCATGCAAAGGATCAACTGTGTTCTCCTCCACCAGTGCACATGCTGTACTCACCAAATTACTAAACCTCTCAAGAAAGGCATCTGGGCTTTATAGAGCTTCCAGGGACACAGTCTCCTTAGTCTGCATGCAGTCTCACTTCTGGATGCTGAGCCGGTGAAGCACACCACAAAAGAGAGGAATCTGAGATAGTGTAATGCATTTACCATTTGTTTATTAAAAGCAAAGATAAAATAGTTACAATAGTCAAGAATGTAAAAGCATTTTTATGCAACACTCCCAACACTGAGCCAGCAGATTTCTATGGAGGCACTCACCAGAAGCTCCGGCAGGGGACCGGAGAAGAGGAGGTGCAGAGCCACTCTGTGCAATTCTGTGCAATAAACCTATTTGTTATTTAAAAAACACATTCACAATTATTTAAAAAAAATTGCAGTTCTTTTCCACTCATTATAATTTGCAGTTATTCAACCCTGATTCCAGTCAAAAGTTTTTGTTTTTTTAGGTTGTAGAAAAAGTGAACTTTTACTAGGTTTTTACTATACTTGTATCACCATTGCAGAGATTTCCCTTTCTGTTCTGATACTGAACTGGAAGTTAGAGAAAAATCTTCCCAATGGAGATACATTTAATCCTTCCACTCTTCCACTCTCTACTAAAAAAGTTTTCATTAGTCTCTAACAGCTTGGGGGGATTTACAGTTCCACCACGTTGATGAAAGTGAGACCAAATTTCTAGAGGGGCAACAGCTTTAAAGGGGAAGTAAACCCTGATGGGTTTACTTCCTGTTTGTTTCTCTGCAAAGGTAAAGCATAATGGACTACTATGCATCGCATAGTAGTCCATTATGTGTCACTTACCTGACCCAGGATCCAGCGATGTCACCGCTGTCCTCTTTTCCACGAAGCGTCCATCTTCCTTCCGGGTATCGCTGTACCGGCGCTGTGAGTGGCCGGAGCAGCGATGACAACACTTCGGCGCATGCGCGTGGGAGCCGTAAGTGACGGAATATTTGCCTTCACTTGCGGCGCGCCCAGTACGCCTGCGCCGTTGTCTACAGCGCGCATGCAGCGTAGACAGCGGTACCTTTTTTTGTAAAATATCTCCTTAACCGTGTAGGTTAAGGAGATATTTCTTGGACCTACAAGTAAGCCTTAATCTAGGCTTACCTGTAGGTCAAAGTGGTCTGTAAGGGTTTACAACCACTTTAAGAATAACCTTTCAGAAAGGTGTTCATTTTCTTGCTGTATCCAAACTAAAAAAATAGTTGGAATATAATTGTTGGAACCCTTGCTATTTTTAATCTTAGTTGAATGATATTTGTTACTACATGTTGGCTCTTCATCCTTGCTCTTTTCAGCCTCACTAATTTGACCTGATATTGTTCATGGTATAAGCTTCCCTTGTTATTCCTATTATATGTCACATAACCCCTGCTCTAGTTCCAGCAGTTATTTGGTGCTATACATCCCAGTCAAGACACTATCTGCAAGGAGTTTGCATTGTATGGTGCAGGGTATTTCAATCTGTTCACACACTCCAAAGATATTCTGGTAGGGTAATTACATCTTGTGTAAACTGTCCCTAGTATGTGTATGTATGCATGTGTGATAGGAACCTTTGACAGTAAGCTCCTTTAGAGTACAGGCCAATGTGAATGTACACTCTGTAATGTGCTGTGTAAATTGTCAGGGCTATATACATATCTGAATATGAATACAGAGAACTATAATGACCCCGATAGTTGGAGACTCAACTCTCCTACTACAGTTTTTTTTATTAATTCCCTACTGTTCATTTAATCTCCTGTTGAAATGTTCAGTATAGCAAGAGAACATTTTGAGATATATATTTATAATTACTTATTATATTATTGTTATCTACATATATTATCTATGCACCCAGGTGCACCTTTTGTTTATCTGAATTTTTATTTCTGAATTTTATTTATTTGTAAGATAAACACATTCCAGGTGCACTTTGTTATTTTCTATTATGTGTGTGAAAAGCAGCGTTTCACATGCACCTGAATCCCTTCTAGCCTGGCACTGACAAGGAGGTAGCATAGATTGCCAATGTTGGCTAATACTAACAACTCCTTCTGCCATGTTTCTGGTTTATCTACTTCTTAACTCATAAAGTTACAAAGGAACAAATACAATAGTAAAATCCCTTTGATATTTAATTCAAAGTAAATAGGATTTTTTTTTCAAAGTGCCTAGCAAACTGCACCAGCAGCTTATACTTTGGTCACCGGAGTAAAGAAAACTACTAGATGTTTTGGGTATTGGAAGCATTTGACTTGGTGATTGGTTGTTAAGACATAAGATGCTGTCAAATAGGTGTGAGAGAGAGTACTTAGCACTGTGTAAATTCCATGTCACAACTTAGAACTTTTACAGAACTAACTCTCTTTGCTCTTGGAGGTTAGACCGAATGGCAGGAAAGTAAAGGGAAGCATAAACTGCCAGAGGGGCTTCCTACTGTCATGAACAAAAAAAGAGATCTCATTAAGGTTATTTCTGTTTTGATGAAACATAAATTGTCTAATTTACTAAAGAAGTAGATAATGTTAATTTTTGTGAATATGTTCAAGCTATTTTCAGCTTTAACCACTTCAGTCCCGAAAGGATTTACCCCCTTAATGACCAGACCATTGTTTGCTATATGGCACTGCGTCCCTTTAAGCACTTGCCAACTGCCTCGCACCAATATACAGTGACAAAGTGGTTCGTTCCCATAGATCGCCATAGGGGTCTGTACCTTTAAGGGCAATAGCAGGTGGGCACCCTCTACCCTAGGGGCACGTGTGTGCCTGCTGCATGGTGGGGAAACAGATGCACGTGGCCTGCGGTCACGATCGCCGCAGACCTTGCCCAATTGCGTGCACGAGAGCAGGAACAGGGATTTGTGTGTTTAAAATGGGCAAAAACAAAGTGGTAAGACTAAATGGTTAATGTGTGATGTCAGAATAGCAATATGCCATGTAATAATCTCAAAAAGGAAATTTTGTAACCAAACGAAATTTGCGTCCTTTTCTTCCCACAAATAGAGCGAAAATTTTGATAAAAAAAAAAAGAGATTTTCTACTTTTTGTTATAAAAAAAATCTAATAAACTCAATTTTAGTCAAACATTTGGGCCAAAATGTATTCAGCCACATGTCTTTAGTAAAAAAAATGCCAATAAGCGTATATTTATTGGTTTGCGCAAAAGTTATAGCGTCTACAAACTAGAGTACATTTTCTGGAATTTACACCGCTTTTAATTTATGACTGCCTATTTCATTTCTTGAGGTGCTAAAATGGCAGAGAAGTACAAAACCCCCCCAAATGACCCCATTTTGGAAAGTAGACACCCCAAGCTATTTGCTGAGAGGCATGTTGAGCCCATTGAATATTTTTTTTTTTAGTCCCAAGTGATTGAATAAAGACAAAAAAAAAAAAGATTTTTTTTTTTTTTTTTCAAAAGTTGTCACTAAATGATATATTGCTCACACATGCCATAGTTATATGTGGAATTGCACCCCAAAATACATTTTGCTGCTTCTCCTGAGTATGGGGATACCACATGTGTGGGACTTTTTGGGAGCCTAGCCGCGTACGGGGCCCCGAAACCCAAGCACCGCCTTCAGGATTTCTAAGGGTGCAAATTTTTGATTTCACTCCTCACTACCTATCACCGTTTCGAAGGCCATAAAATGCCAAAATAGCACACAAACCCCCCCAAATGACCCCATTTTGGAAAGTAGACACCCCAAGCTATTTGTTGAGAGGCATGGTGAGTATTTTACAGCTCTCATTTGTTTTTGAAAATGAAGAAAGTAAAGAAAAAAAAAAAAAAAAAATTTTTTCTTTTTTCAATTTTCAAAACTTTGTGACAAAAAGCGAGATCTGCAAAATACTCACAATACCTCTCAGCAAATAGCTTGGGGTGTCTACTTTCCAAAATGGGGTCATTTTGGGGGGTTTTATGCCATCTGGGCATTCCATGGCCTCCGAAACTGTGATTGGCAGTGAGAAGTGAAATAAAAAAATTACACCCTTAGAAAGCCTGAAGGCGGTGATTGGTTTTTTGGGGTTCCGTACGCAGCTAGGCTCCCAAAAAGTCCCACACATGTGGTATCCCCGTACTCAGGAGAAGCAACAGAATGTATTTTGGGGTGTATTTCCACATATGCCCATGACATGTTTGAGCAATATATCATTTAGTGACAACTTTTTGTAAAAAAAATATATATATTTTTTTTTTTTCATTATTCAATCTCTTGGGACAAAAAAAAAAAATATTTAATGGGCTCAACATTGCTCTCAGCAAATAGCTTGGGGTGTCTACTTTCCAAAATGGGGTCATTTGGGGGGGGTTTGAACTGTCCTGGCATTTTATGCACAACATTTAGAAGCCTATGTCACACGTCACCCACTCTTCTAACCACTTGTAGACAAAGCCCTTTCTGACACTTTTTGTTTACATGAAAACATATTTTTTTTTTTGCAAGAAAATTACGTTGAACCCCCAAACACTATATATATTGTTAAAGCAAAGGCCCTACAGATTAAAATGGTGGGTGTTGCATTTTTTTTTTCCACACAGTATTTGCGCAGCGATTTTTCAAACGCATTTTTTGTGGAAAAAATACACTTTTTTTATTTTAATGCACTAAAACACACTATATTGCTCAAATTTTTGATGAAATAAAAAATATGATCTTAGGCCGAGTACATGGATACCAAACACGACATGCTTTAAAATTGCGCACAAACACGCAGTGGCGACAAACTACATACATTTTTAAAAGCCTTTAAAAGCCTTTACATGATACCACATTAGATTCACGGAGGAGGTCTACTGCTAAAATTACTGCCCTCGATCTGACCTTCGCGGTGATACCTCACATGCATGGTGCAATTGCTGTTTACATATGACGCCAGACCAACGCTTGTGTACGCCTTTGCGCAAGAGAAGGGGGGGCAGGGGTGCTTTTTTTTTTTTTTTTTTGTTTTTTTTTTTATTTATTTAGCTTTTTTATTTTATTTTTAAACTGTTCCTTCCATTTTTTTTCTTTGTTATGATTTTTATTGTTATCTCAGGGAATGTAAATATCCCCTATGATAGCAATAGGCAGTGACAGGTACTCTTTTTTTGAAAAAATTGGGGTCTATTAGACCCTAGATCTTTCCTCTGCCCTCAAAGCATCTGACCACACCAAGATTGGTGTGATAAAATGCTTTCCCAATTTCCCAATGGCGCGGTTTATATCCGGGAGGGGGGACATTCCCTCCCACTGCTTGTAAAAGCAGTCTAGAGGCTAATTACCCGCTAGAATTGCTTTTACATGAAAGCCGATCACTGGCTGAAAAGAATGATACCAAGATGATACCTAAACCTGCAGGCATCATTCTGGTATAACCATTCAAAGTCCAGCAACATACTGGACATATATTGTAATCTTTTTTTTTTCATGCAGCCTCTTGGCTGAACGAAAAAAAGAGATTGATTGGTGGGTATGCCCACCATTAGAATACCTCCCTTCATCCACCCACTTCTAATGATGGGCATACATGCACCATTTATATATGCCGATGCATGGGGGCATCCTCCCGCAAAAGTTATGCCGTGTACACACGGTCGGAATTTCGACCGTATGTACGTGGCATTAGGAGCCAATCGCTCCCCCCCCCCTGCTGCCCCCATGCTTCGGCATATATGCTCTTTTTTTTAACTGTGGTGGTGAAATCACCTCCTACAGCGTTGGAGTCGCGGCTTTATGTATCGTGGGAGCAAACGCTGTTGCTGTCAAGATAAATAAATCCGCGTTGCAACTGAATGGCGCACCTGAAAACAAAAAAATGCTCAACACTAAAACACACAGTAAACAAAATTACATACCTGAAAAGCAAGCATGATAAAACATAATAAAACATAATAAAACATAATAAAACATTGCAGAATAGAATGGAGTAAAAAAAGAGCAACAATAGAGAGAGAATAGAGTGAGAGAGAGAACAATAAAACGACAACTATTTTATTTTTTTTTATTTTTTTGAGATTCACAGGTAAAAAAGCTCCTGACTGAAGCGACTGAATCAAAACGCTACCACAAAAAAAATGTTAGCGATCGCAGGGATCAGGCCTGACTCTGCGAACGCTGCAGTTATGTGTGCTTAGTGTTTTGTAAGTGACAGTGATCGATCGATACTGCACTTGGGTGGGCTGGGCTGGGCGGAGGGGGAAAACGCAGGTGCTAGCAGGTATCTGGGCTGATCCCGCTAACAATGCGTTTTTTTTTGGAACCCTAAACTGCTGGGACGCTAGTATAGATCTGATCAGATCAGATATTGATCTGTTCAGATACTGTGCCACTAAGGGAGGTGTATGCTTTGTGCGTGGGTGTTTGCGGTACTGGCACTAACCTGGGGCGACGCAGACCTTATTTGACCCTAAAACCTAATTGATATCACCCGCCGGGCGATCAGGGGGTTAAACCGTTATTGGAATATAAAAAACTAACAAAAAGGAAATAAAAAACAAGCTAACAAACCAGATACCACACCAATCAAAAAAAAACTAATAATAGTTAATACACAAATGGAATCTGTTGAATGGGTAACCAACACGATACAAATAAATGTCACACTGACAGGTGGGTGCTGCAGCCCCCAAAGCAGGAGGGGATACTCCATCTAGGATGCACACAAGGGGAGACAAAAGCAATGGCACAAGGGCCAACATAGTGTAGTATTGAAAAGCAAACCCTTTATTAAAACATAGTAAGTTGCACTCACAAGAGCAAGTAGGAGACAGGCTGAAGTGACAAGATTCACAGAACCGGGGCATAATGTCTGAGCATGAAGGAAGTCAACAGGTGACAGCCAGAGAGAGGGTGTTTGGTGCTGGGTGTCGCTGCATAGAAGCAGGGACTCATCCGTCCAATTGAAAAGTGGCTGCTATTACAGGGAACATCCTCCTCCGCCTGGTGCTGATGTCACTCAAAGAGCATGCACAGTCAATGAACATGTTTCCATGCATATCTGCCTGGAAATGCGTTAATTGGCTGTGCATGCTCCTCGATTGGCGCCAGGCAGAGGAGGATGTTCCCTGTCATCGGAAACCACTTTCCAATCAAACAGATGAGTCCCGGCTTCTGTACAGCGACACCTGGTGCACAGCACCATTTCTTTGGCTGTCACCTGTTAGTTTCCCTTATGGTCGAACACTAAGCCCTGGTGCTGTGTATCTTGACACTTCCACCAGTATCCTACTTGCTCTTGTGAGTCCAACTTACTATGTTTTAATAAAGTGTTTGATTTTCATTACTACACTATGGTGGCCCTTGCTCTTGTTGTTTCTCTCTCTCATTGGCCTCCACACTGGGAGCTCATCTTGGGACAGAATTAAAACATTTATAGTATCGGTTGTTTCATGTGGTCCACAGACACCAAAAATAATTTAACTTTCACTCTTCGACTTTTTCATGGCTGACATTGATTTGGGCCAACAGTTCTTAATTCAATCAACTAATAAATAAGAAATTGGAAAGTATTGAACATACAAGGAAGATGTAGATTCATATATAAAAATCAATGCATAGTAAGAAAGCTGCTGTTGTCACTAGCTAGTTCAATATGTTCTGCCAGAGTTAGTAAAGCATTGCCACTAAGGATAAATGATTTTATGGTTGATTGGTGTATGCCATAGTTTTGTAATTAGAGAAAAAGAGACATGCCAACAGATCTTACTGTACAGGAGACATTTATTGGATTTGTAGTGCTACCAACCATGATTCAGTCAAAAGTATATCACATCTGAGAAAAAATATCAACCACAGTAGAAAGTTACAGTTATTTTACACCGGTGGAACAGAATCATTTAGCCTTGCAAATGTGGCTTCCATTTTATGAAACAATGTTATGCTCACAGTTTATTAGAAATCAGGTAGCAAAAGGCTTTTACTAATTAGCATATACCAGGGATATGCAATTAGCGGACCTCCAGCTGTTGCAAAACTACAAGTCCCATCATGCCTCTGCGTCAGAGTCTTGCTATGCCTCATGGGAGTTGTAGTTCTGCAACAGCTGGAGGTCCGCTAATTGCATATCCCTAGCATATACCATGCAAAAAGTGGGTGCCTGCTTGTTATTATTTGTGAACTGATGTTTTATTACTTGAGCAAGGTTTTCCAAAGGTCAAATGTTTCTTAAGAGGCTTGCTTTTAATATACTAGTGAACAACATGCATTTAAAATATTGTTTAGAAATACAGCTAAATACAATGATAATTAAATATACCTACAGTATAATCCTATAGTAATAAAAGAAATCCTAAGACAGAAACAGATTTGCATGTGACACTGTTCCCCTCTTTCCATTTCCAGCACCACCTACCTACCACTCACATGAGACAGTGGCCAGGTCCAGGATAATCAGCTCTGGCTCTGAATGCCAAATTATGGCTTGTGCCAAATTCTAATTTAACAGGAAATCTGGGAATGAAAAAAACGATGAGCCTCATCTGTCACCACGGCAGAGGGACTTGATGTTCTCAATGGAACACAAATGTGGTGATTTCATAACACTTGTAGTGCATTTATACTTCCTCCAGATCCGTAACTGAAGGTCCATACCTCAGTATGGACCTGGGCTGGAAGAAGAGTCTACAGGAGTCACAGCATTGCAAAAGTGATCTACTGATCGCAGTTTCAATGTTTTGTAGGCTCCAATGCAAAAGAAATAAAAATGTAGCTTTTTGCTTTTTGGGTGCATTTATAATTTTCTTGCAAAAGGTGTAATTATCCTTACACTCATAAAGAGTGTATGTATATTTTAAATGAGTATATAAAACAAAATCAATAGTGATGTATAAATTACTAATATGTTTGATCGCATACAGTAGTTGTACATTTTGCAATAATTTGCCATGTCTGTTAATAAAGTATTTTTTAAATAAAATATAGATCATTGGTTGACACTTTTGGATCTCAGCACATGTGTGTTATCCTTTTAGTACCAATATTTAACCATTTTAATACTGGGCACTTATACACCTTCCTGCCCATACCAATTTTCAGCTTTCAGCACTGTCGCAATTTGAATGACAATTGCGCGGTCATACAACACTGTACCCAAACTAAATTGTTATAATTTTTTCCCACAATAGAGCTTTCTTTTGGTGGTATTAGATCACCTCTGGGATTTTTATTTTTTGTTAAACAAATAAAAAAAAGACCGAAAAATTTGAAAAGAAAGTGTATTTTTTTGTCTCTGTTACAAAACTTTGTAAATAAGTATGTTTTCTCCTTCACTGATGGGGCTACACTGACGGGCACTGATACGGTGGCACTGATGGGCACCAATGAGGTGGCACTGATGAGGTGGCACTGATGATGGGCACTAATATGCCAGCACAGATGGGCACTGATAGGCGGCATGGATGGGCACTGATAGGCAGCACAGATGGGCACTGATAGGTGGCATAGGTGGGCACTGATAGGTGGCACGGATGGGCATGGATGGGCACTGCTAGAGACACTGATGTACACTTATTGATGGTATGGATGCCAATCAGTGCCAAAAAAAATGCCTGCTAATCATTGATGCCCATTGTGGGCACTAATTGGCATGCATTGTGGGCACTGATTGGCATCCCTGGTGGTCTAGGGTGGCATACCAGTTGGTGGGCATCCCTGGTGGTCTGGTGGCATCCCTGGTGGTCCAGTGTGGGCATCCTCGGAGGGGCTGCACTGACAATCGATCAGCACAGACCCCCCCTGTCAGAGGAGCAGCTGATCGGCTCTCCTTTACCCGCGTCTGACAGACGTGAATGAGGAAAAGCCGATCCCCGGCTCTTCCTGTTTACATCGTGATCAGCTGTGTTTGGACATGGCTGATCACGTGGTAAAGACCTAGATCGGAGTTGTGGTGTGTCAGACTGACACACCGCAACAACGATCGCCGTGATGCGCACCCTCAGGAGCGCCCAATGGCTTGATATCCTGCTGGACGTCACGTGACGCCCAGTCAGGATTTTGAAACCCCTTTGCCGACATCATATTGCTATATGGCGGGCGGCAAGTGGTTAAGGCACCCCATAAGTTAAAGTGTATTTCCACTTTTGCAGGCAAATTTGGATAACACCTACTTAATATTTGTTGCATGTCCTCATTCACCTAGCATAATTAAAAAAAAATGCAGCTTAGATTTTATTAGATGCTCTATTCCTAATCCTCTAGCAAGAAAAAATCCCACATAGTTCTTTTTGTTTATGATAGGGCTGAGATAATGTGTGTTGCCTTAGTTTTATTATCAACTGTAACTAGATTTAAACATTGTCTGTCCTAACAAAGGTTTAAAGATTTAGTATGTTGATGAGTAGTTAGGACACTCTAAAGCCCCATACACACGGTCGGACTTTTTCATGGATTCTGTCCGATCGGACAATGTTGTTGAAAAATCAGACCGTGTGTATGCACCATCGGACAGTGTACGTCGGTTTGTCCGACGGACAAAGTCTTATCTCCTGCTGGAAAGATTTGCCGTCAACACGGTCCGATCACACCAAATCCGATCGTGTGTACGGTTGTCCGACCGGACAAAGTGCCACACATGCTCAGATCACATTACAAGACCAAAGCTATTGGCTACTAGCCTCTAAGTAGTCCCGTCGTAGGCAACAAACGTCACCACGTTCAGAATGATCGGATTTTCCGACAACTTTGTCCGACCGTGTGTACGCAAAACCAACATCGGACAAAGTATGACGGACATGGTCCGACGGACCTGGTCCGCGGATTGTCCGACCGTGTGTATGGGGCTTAACATTGTTAAAAAAATCTTGCAGTCAGCCATGACACTTTCTCCTGAAAATCATCTGAAAAGTAAGAAATACATTTCCATCCGATCTGATCTGCTAGATGTATAGGGAATGAAATCCCCATCAGTCTGTTTTTAGCGGACTGGACTGGATCGGATGCAGGTGGGTGTAAAAGGACACATGTCCATTTACATCAGCCCCTCCATAGAGAACAATGGGTGGTCCGATTTGGCCCACCTGAAAAATGAACAGGCAGACCCAATTGGTCTGCTTGTGTAAAAGGGGCCTAAGGCCTTGTTCACACAGGGCATACACAGCGTACCTTTACAGGGACGCACAGGTGTTCCGTGAATCTCTGTGCAGGCCGTCCCATTGATGTCATTTGGGATGTAGCACCTTCATGAACAGAGCCGTTGCTCCCAATTTTACATCTATGTAGGTCCGCTTGCATGTCCCTGAGCTCACACTGTCTGGTTTGGGGTGGTGTACCCATACAGATGTCAGATTGGGAACAGCAGCTATGCCTGTGCAGCTGTTGCATCCCAATTGACATAAATGGGACTGCCTGTACGGGGATGCATGAAACACCTGTGCATCCCTGTGCGCGTAAACATTGCCACCCATGGGCATACACTTTAGTATGTCATATGTGAACAATGCTTTAGTAGCAATTTAGCAGGAACTATGTTATGTTGTGTTTATGTACACTATTAATGATTTTTGTGTATTTTTAGCGAAAATATTGATTTGATAAACATTTGCGCAAATATTGCGCTGCCTTAAAAATCAGTACCACCTTCTTTTTATTCTACTGGCCATGTGCTTTCAGAAAATATATGGTTTGGGGGGTCTTTTTACAAATTCTGAAAGCTGTAGGTGAAAAATGAAAATCTCCAGATTTTTTGAGAAATGTTTGGGTACGTTCGATTTTCACCATTTTGCTATTTTTTATTTTGTTATTTATTAACTCCATACAGTTCAAGCTTTTAGATTTAGCAAGCATTTTGGAAAATTAGCTGTCTTTTCATCTGCTAATAATGGTTTTAGTGTATTTTTTGCGAATATATTAGTTTGATAAACATTTGCGCAAATACCTGAGTCTAAAAAATCTGTAGCACCTTCTTTTCATTCTAGAGGTCATATGCTTTCAGAAATATATGGTTTTGGGGGTCTTTCACAAATTCTGAAAGCTTTAAGGGAAAAAATGAAAACCTTCAGATTGTTAGAGAAATTTGAATATTTACATTTTTACGTACGTTCGATTTCCACCATTTTGCACAAAGGCGCAATGTAAAAATGTAAATTTGTTTGTTATTTAGTAACTGCATACAGGTTAAGCTTTTAGATTTAATAGGGATTTAGCAGGAATTTTGTAAAACTAGCTGTGTTTTTATCTGCTAATAATGGTTTTAGTGTGTTTTTTGCAAATATATTGGTCTGATAAATGTTTGCACATATACCGCAGAGTCTAAAAATTCAGTAGCAACTTCTTTTTATTTCAGAAGTCATATCCTTTCAGAAAATATATGGTTTTGAGGGTCTTTCACAAATTCTGAATGCTGTAAGGGAAAAAATGAAAACCTTCTGATTGTTAGCGAAATTTGGATATTTACATTTTTGCGTACGTTCGATTTTCACCATTTTGCAAAAAGGCACAATGTAAAAATTGTAATTTGTTTGTTATTTATTAACTCTATACAGGTTAAGCTTTTATTTTTAGTAGAGATTTTGTAAAATGTGCTGTGTATTTATCTGCTAATCATGATTTTAGTGGATTTTTTTGTAAAAATATTTTTTTGATAAACATTTGTGCAAACATCGTGGGACCTTAGACATCAGTAGCACCTTCTTTTTATTCTATTGGTCATGTTCTTTCAGAAAATATATAGTTTGGGGGTCTTTTACAAACTTTGAAAGCTATAAGTGAAAAATAAAAGAGCAAAGGAAAAATTGCAAAAATGTGCAACAAGGCCTGGCAGCGAAAGGGTTAAGGCATTAGATTAGCATGGAAACCAAGAAGTTATAATCTTCAGACAAGCAGACAGGTCGGCAAAGGGCAGCATTTGTACCTGCTGAGCAATAGGTTTTCTTTACAATACTGTAAGTAAATTGAAATACAAAATGTGAAATATCATTTTAAATTAAATTAAGTTCAGAAAGAACTGATTTTTTAGTCATTGAAAAGATTTCATAAGTGTTTATGTCTTTTCTTCTTTAAATTACTACAATTTTTTTTTTTTATTATTTAGCATTGCTTCTCACTAAAATGCTCACTGAAAAGCTTGTACACAGAAGATTCCACCATTGTTTACTGCTGATACAAATTGTTCACTCTTCCATTATAATGATTGCTATTTCAGGATTCTGAAAAATGATTGTTGCAAAACTGACATGACTTTGCTAATAAAGTAATTTGAATGTCTTTAAAGGTAAATAACATACATATTTTTAAAAGGCATTTAAATTGCTATTAAAGGCTGAAGTCTACTCCAAGTTTACATTGAAAAGTGCAGGCATACTTTATTTCAGTGTCCTTGAAAGCAATGTAGTAGAATGCTTTCATGAATTTTATCTTTTTTTTATTAATGAATCCTATTTATGGAGCAGATGTCTTCTGATTGAAGCTTAAGATAGAAATTCCTGACATGCTTCAAAATAATGACAAACATCTTTCTGTAGACTCACTTTTTTCTCCTATAAATAGAGAATGAAATAAGAATATTACATTATTCTGCATTTTGATAACATACAGTATAATTTTTTTATTATACCTTTATGAACCTTCTTCACAATTTGGTAAATTAATGCTTTGAATTCAGTATTCCATTTTAAAGTATATAAATTAAGCAAGTCATACAATTTTATTTCTTTCAACCACAAGTTGAACAAAAGAAAAATTTTCCACAGTCAGTGTTGATGGGGGAATCCCTCCCGCTGCACTGTTGTATTCCGACAGTGGGAGGTTTCCCAGCCATCATAATACAATGATCAGTGTTGGTGGCAATAGCTTCAGGCAGTGATTGTACCGTGATTGTACAAGAGAAAAAAACAGCAGGCTGGTTGTACTAAAGTTGATGGATAGATCAACTTCAGTACAACCAGCCTGCCCATTGATGCATAACATTTAGCCAGTCCCTGCTGAACCAGCCAGATTTATATCCTTCTATGGCCAGAAGTTAATTCCACACATAAATAAACAATTAAAGTAAAACAGCTACTTTTAGTAGACAGCGGTGTGTGGGCGGTGAAGCGAGGCTTGGAACGCAAGCAGGGATCCAGGCACGGGGTGATGACGTCACAGACGATGCAACACGTTTCTTGAGCCGGCTGGCCGTGAATGCATTGACGGTCGCACTCCTTTGTCAAGCCCATTTTTCTCCATGATGCAGAGGATAAGGGTCTCTTCCCCACAACTATCCCCATCTTCAATCACAATGGGCCACCCAGCGACTCACCAAAAAAAATATAGCCATGAGACCATATTTATCCAATGACATAATCACTACGATCTCCACCCCTTTGCTTAAATGGCTGGAGTATCCCTGCAATGTGGGTAAATCCGGATGGTGACATCAGTAGTTGGTAAGAATGCAGCAGATGCCAGCACCCACTGATTCCTTCATAACCATTGACAGCCAGAAGCTGTCATTGTCATGTTTGTCCATGCCAGATACCCTAAACTTTCAGCATTCGGAAAAAACATCCAAACAGCTAGTGTTAAGTCCAAACTTACGAAGTGTGTCTAAAAAGTTAGGCGAATGGTCTAATATCTCAATGGCAACATGAGCCAGGTGCGTGCGCATGCACATGGCTATATAAAGACACAAAAAGAAATGTCACCTAGCCTGGCATACACATGACCATCAGGGTAAACATATTGCGGGCAGTCGAACATAGTCAGTTTGAGAGGTAGGGTCCCAGTGCAATGCAGCAACGAGTGAACATCAAGTTCTGCTACAAATTAGGGAAAATAGCGATAAAGATGTATGAAATGTTGGTGCAAGTGAATGGGATGAAAGCCGTGAGCAGAAAATGTGTTTATGACTGGTTTAAATGCTTTGGCGATGGGAAGGAAATGGCTGAGGATGAGCCACGTTCGGGTTGGCCATCGACAAGCAGAACCCCAGACATGATCGAGCGAGTTGCGACAAATGCTGGCACAAGATCGGCGACTGACTCTAAGATTGATGGCGAAGGAATTGGCATTAGCAAAGACACGGTGCGCACCATTGTCCACGAACATTTGGGGAAGCGGAAGATCTGTTCTCGGGTTGTGCACCACAAGTTGACAGGTGAACAGAAAGCAAAACGGATGGAAAACTCTGGAGAATTAATTACCATATGTGACCAGGATCCATCCTTTCTGCAAACCACCATCACAGGGGATGAGACCTGGTGCTACCAGTTCAATCCAAAATCCAAGCGGCATTCCCGTGACCCAATTACCTGCTTGAAGAGCATCATGAAAGGTGCACGTTTTGCGGACATGATGGCAATCCAAGAATGTGTGAGAGCGGTTCTGAGATCGATTCCTAAAAAGTGGTTTGCTGACAGTTTCCAGAAGCTTTATGAACATTACCAAAAGTGTGTTATGAAGGATGGTGTTTATTTTGAAGGCCAACAAAGGTCATTTATTTGTATCTTCTGATTTGTTTGCTTTCTGATACCATCCACCAAATGTTTTAGACAAACCTTGCATGTTACGTTCGAACCACTTAGCTCATCCCTACTTCTAAAAATGCTAGTTGCCTGACTGTATTGCTGTTCCACTATCTTCAGAACTTTCTGAGTGACTAGAACAAGCATTGGAAAGTAGGCTGGTTAGAATTAAACTGAAACGAGAGAAGACCATATTCTGCCCAGATAGATAGATAGATAGATAGATAGATAGATAGATAGATAGATAGATAGATAGATAGATAGATAGATAAGGACCCTGGATATAGTCATTTTGTCAAACTTTAAAGTAGGTCCAAAGTCATGCAAGTGCAATCTGAACTAGCTTGATTAATTAAGAGATGTGCCAAAGGTTTCCTACTTGAAATTTAGATAAATGCATGCCCTAAATGTTCATGTATTATTCATCCTAAAAGTAAAGAGCAGCATATGCTTGGATTTCTGTAAAACTTGTCAATCATTTGTCTGAGTTGATTATACAATGTTTTAGTGATTATTTAGCAGAATCTGTATGTTTTATCCTGTATATGTCTGCTGCCAGGGGAAATACAGTGCTCTAAAGAAGAATGCAGTGAAAAAATTATAGCGGCAGAAGATAAGTATTAATGGCATAGCCACAAGCAGTTATGAGCCATTCAAACTACATAAAGCCTTTTTGTCTGCATCCCTTGTGCTTTACCTAAAATAACAGGCACATTTTATAAACTTTTAATACACACACTTCTTGCTGCATGTTTTAAATGACAGAGATTTCAGTTGAAAAGGCATGCTTTGAATTCTCTTCCGCAAGCACAATGTGAATTATTCACAGTGATAAGAATTTGTTGACATCACAAAAACTGGTGTTTGCATAATTTAAGTTTATCATTGAGAGCTCCAGCACAACAATTATGAGACTTGTCTAAGTTGAGATTGAAAATATGAAATAAAGCCAACCAAGGAATGTTAATAGAGTTTTTATTTGTTCTTTGTTTTCAATAGCCCATTAGCTATGGCTTAATAAATATTTGGTATTGTGCATTCAAACAGTAGAACAGCTGTATGTCTGCAGAATAAAACATACTGATGATCTATTGGAAGATTAAAGCGTTCACGTCCTTATAAATGATAATGCTTTAACTTAGTAGCAAGTTTTTCATACAGAAGAGAAACTTCAGCAAAATGCAAATTGATTCCATATAAAGGGAGTCTGTTATCCCTGTAAATCTTTTACATTGATTCAGCTATGATAAACAGCTATAGTGTATGTTCAATTAATACTTATTTTGAGTTATTATTCTACTGTTTACCTGAAAGTAATTTTTGCGTTGACTTTTTACTGCACCATTTTTTATATGCAGATTTAAAGATTCTCCCTTTAATGCCCAAGCTAGACTAGTGCATACTGGTAAATATACCTGCTGAACAGATGCTGACATAATGATAAGTCAACTTTGCATTTGGGTTGATTTACTTAAACTGGAGGGTGCAAAATCTGGTGCAGCTTTGCATAGAAACCAATCGGATTCTATGTTTTTTTTTTTTGTCAACGCTTAATGGAACAAAATTAAGTTAGGAGCTGATTGGCTACCATGCACAGCTGCACCAGATTCTGAGTACTCTAGTTTTAGTAAATCCCCCCCCCCCCCATTGTCTTACATTTATTCAGTCTAAGCAAATTGTTTGACATGCATTGGCAGAGAAGAAGAGTAACGTATATGCGTATGATTCATACAGTATTACAGTATCACTTAAACATTTTTTTATCCCTTCATTACTAATCATTACTATTATGATTCATACAGTATTACAGTATCACTTAAACATTTTTTTATCCCTTCTTTACTAATCATTACTATTATTTGTCCTGTAGTGCTGACAGACAGCTGTGTATGGGCAGCACGGTAGTTAAGATATTTGTCTATATGTAGCTTGTCTCTTGCTGATTGCTGGTGTAGAGCTTGGTGCTTTAGTAACATTAACTCTATGAATGTGACTGTGGGAGATAATAACTATGTTGTCAGTGAACAATGGCCACACTGTCCTTGCTTGTGTGTATTTTCTTTTGGGTGACCAAGTTTTCTCCAAAAATCAAAAAAACATCCTGATAGTGTAGACTGCCTACAAACAATGTGGTCATACGGGGTGCATGCTTTTATTATGAACATAGTAAAAACATTAGATTTTATTCACTTTTGACTCCAGAAACTAATATGAATGTTTCTTGTATACTTTGCAATGAACTGTATATCATGTCAATACTATAAATACAGGAACTACACACATATTCAGAAGGCTATAACAACCTCTTTTGATAGCTGCAGAGGATATTTGGAGTCATAGATATTTTTCTCATTGCCTTTTTACCCTCTAGTTGCACATAGTCAATATATTAATCACAATATATTAATCATCCATCTATGGACAACTTTAGATTTACCAAAACTATGCAATAAGAGGACAAACCTAAACAATCCATTCAATTTTTATCCAATCACACCGGCCATTGGACCAAATAGTTGATGGAAGATCTAAAGGTGATTGTATAATCAGATAGTTAAAGTATGGTGAGTGTGATCATTACTGGGTCAGTTAACTCTGCAGTCCAATCTTTACACACACAAACAGTAAATGCCACTATGTGTTTTAATGAAAACATGCACTACTCACAACATCTGCTGTATAATCTTAGGAAATGTCTGTGACACTCGCTGCCACACCCAGACAAAAATGTACCAAGTTAAACATATGGTAGCTTTCTTCAAAGAGGCAAGGGTTCGTTTATTTCTTATTTAACTGCTTCTCGCCCACGCCATTGTAAAATGACGATTGGGCGTGAAACCTATTGTTCTGGAAGGATGTCATATGATGGCCTCCCGAGTATGGGCAGTACTCCAGCGAGTTCTGTTACCCGCTGTGTCCACCAGTACCAAGTCGGTACCATGTGACCGTTTTGATCAATCACAGCAGATCACATGACAGTTGTAAACAATGAAAGGCTTTATTTCATGCTATTCATTGTATACAATCACAGCTAATCACAACAATGCATAGTGGCTACACACTGTAATTCAGTAAAAACATATTTGTTTATAGCAGTAAAATTCACAGCTATAAGCAAGCATAGTATGTAAAAGAAAAATACTGATCAACTCCCCAGAGCAGTGCAGTGTTACTATGGTAACATTGTATTGCTCTGGTCACAGTATGTAAAAAAATGTAAAAAAAATATAAAATAATGTTTTTTTTAACATACTGTCTCCAGTGTCCCTGGTCACTGCCACACCAGTTATATGATGATGCTGTATTGAACTTGTGATAGTATGTACATTTTTTTATTTAAATGTTAAAAAAAGTAATCTTTATTTTTCAAAAAAATTACAACTTCAAAAAATGCACCATGCCTCTTACTAAATACGTCAGACTGTCTACTTTGCAAAAGGGTCATGTGGGGGGTGTATTTGTACTGTCCTGGTGTTTTTGGGTTCAAGAAATGGGATAGGCCATCATGGTACATCAGGATTGATCGATTTTCAGATATACAGTATCTCACAAAAGTGAGTACACCCCTCACAATTTTGTAAATATTTTATTATACCTTTTCATGTGCACTTAAGAAATGACACTTTGCTACAATGTAAAGTAGTGAGTGTACAGCTTGTATAACAGTGTACATTTTCTGTCCCCTCAAAATAACTCAACACACAGCCATTAATGTCTAAACCGCCGGCAACAAAAGTGAGTACACCCTTAAGTGAAAATGTCCAAATTGGACCCAAAGTGTCAATATTTTGTGTGGCCACCATTATTTCCTAGAACTGCCTTAACCCTCTTGGGCATGGAGTTCACAGGTTGCCACGGGAGTTCCACTTCATCATGACGACATCACGGAGCTGATGGATGTTAGAGACCTTGAGATCATCCACCTTCCGTTTAGGATGCCCCACAGATACTCAATAGAGTTTAGGTCTGCAGACATGCTTGGCCAGTCCATCAACTTTACCCTCAGCTTCTTTAGCAAGGCAGTGGTCATCTTGGAGGTGTGTTTGGGGTCGTTATCATGTTGGAATACTGCCATGTGGCCCAGTCTCTAAAGGGAGGGGATAATGCTCTGCTTTAGTGTCACAGTAAATGTTGGCATTCATGGTTCCCTCAATGAACTGTAGCTCCCCAGTGCCAGCAGCACTCATGCAGCCCCAGACCATACCACTCCCACCACCATGCTTGACTGTAGGCAAGACACACTTGTCTTTGTACTCCTCACCTAGTTGCCGTCACACACGTTTGACACCATCTGAACCAAATAAGTTTATCTTCAGACCACATGACATGGTTCCTTCTGGGACAACAGCCATGCAGGCTAATTTGCTACAGTGTGCTGAGTATGGTCTGAGGACTAACAGGCTGACTCTCCACCCCTATAACCTCTGCAGCAATGATGGCGGCACTCATACGTCTATTTCCCAAAGACAACCTCTGGATATGACGCTGAGCACGTGCACTCAATTTCTTTGGTCGACCATGGCAAGGCCTGTTCTAAATGGAACCTGTTCTGTTAAACCGCTGAATTGTCTTGGCCACCGTGCTGCAGCTCAGTTTAAGGATCTTAGCAATCTTCGTATTGCCTAGGCCATCTTTATGTAGAGCAACAATTCTTTTTTTCAGATCCTCGGAGAGTGACCAGTATGATAGAGTGAGAGCGATAATACAAAATTAAACAGACCTGCTCCCCATTCACACCTGAGACCTTGTAACACTAATGAGTCACATGACACCGGGAAGGGAAAATGGCTAATTGGGCCCAATTTGGACATTTTCGCTTAGGGGTGTACTCACTTTTGTTGCCAGAATTTTAGACATTAATGGTTGTGTGTTGAGGTATTTTGAGGTGACAGCAAATGTACACTGTTATACAAGCTGTACACTCACTAGCAAAGTGTAATTTCTTCAGTGTTGTCACATGAAAAGATATAATACAATATTTACAAAAATGTGAGGGGTGTACTCACTTTTAGGAAATACTGTATATACCATAGTTCCTACAGACTAAATAATATACACTAATTTGGGTTATTTTCACCAAAGAAATGTAGCAGAGAACATTTTAGCCTAAATTTCGGAAGAGAGATTATTTATTTTCCAAATTTTATAACAGAAACAAGGAAAAACGCATTTTTTTTCTAAATTTTTGGCCTTGTTTAGTTTATTTAGCAAAAAAACAGTTGTGATTAAATACTACCTAAAGAGAGCTCTATTTGTGTGAAAAAAACTATAAAAATGTCATATGGGTACAGTGTTGCATGACTCCGCAATTGTCATTCAGATTGTGGCAGAGCTGAATGCTGAAAATTGGCCTGGGCAGGAAGGGGGTGAAGTGGTTAAAGCCTAATGATTCCTTATGCCGCATACACACGGTCAGAGTTTTCGATGGAAACAGTCCGATGTGAGCTTTTCATCTGATTTTCTGACTGTGTGTATGCCCATCTGTCTTTTTCTGTCGGCATTTCTGACGGACTTTGGATTGAGAGCCCGTTCTTAATTTTTCAGACGGAAAACCTTTATATTGGATTTTTCGATCGTGTGTATGCAATTCCAACACGCCAAATTCCGATGCATGCTCGGAAGCATTAAACTTCCCTTTTATAGTGCCGTCCAACGTGTTGTATGTCGTGGTGTTAATGACCATCGGAATTTGGTGTGACCGTGTGTAGGCAAGACAGTTTGAGCAAAATTCTGTCGGAATTCCGACGGGAAAACCATCAGAGCTTTTTCCGACGAGAATTCCGATCGTGTGTATGCAGCATAAATATTGCACAAATAGAAAAAAATATATTGCAAGAAAATATTTGCAGAAAACGAATATTACAAAACAGAACATATCTACAGCAAAATAAATTAGATTAAGGTGAAAGGTACTTAGAAAAGCTTTCTTGATCTTTGGTTCCTATGTGGAATCAAATCCACTTCAAAGTGATCTGACAAAGTCACTGGTTCTCTTCTAAATGTCTCTACCAGTGTTCATAGCAGGTTCAGGTTTTAAAAAGTGCATTTACATAAATTGCTTACACAATCAAATGGCCTGAGGGGTGTGCTGAGGGATGTTGAAGGGTATTGATGTGTTATATGTAGGCACTTCTTCAATGCTTTAATCTATATGAATATTTTTAGTTGTTTCACAGTCTGACAACAGATTATTGCACAGAATTAAATTATGATATGTAACTCACCAAACATCATATGAGTCCTATGTATGTGTTCCTCAGAAGGGTAGGGAGCACCATCAGATTACTGCTCCGTTTAATGTACAGTTAGTGTGTTTGGTATCTACCTGATCAATGTTTTCCATTCCAGTATGTTTGTATAAACACTTGTCATGAATATAATTGTATCATATCAGGGATTATAGATGTGTAGAGTGTGAGAGCTGGAGATGTTTGAAAGGGCAGTTTCTGGTTAAGTAAAGCCAGACTCACAAATGTATATTGCATCCAAATGATTTAATGGCAGCCAATTAAAGGTCTCTGGCTTAATAGAGATTTATGACCACCTAAATGATCAAGATGCATTAGAGTCTGTTTAGGGTTCTACTAGGCTTTTTTGACACTGCAAACGGGCTTAATTAGAAATCATATGAGGCTTCAGTACTGTAGATTTAACATATTCTGCTTTCAGTGAAAATAAATAGTAAAAAGAGGCAGATATTGGGAAAAAAGCTGATTTTGAGTGTTCTACTGTACTGTGTAAGAAAAAAAAACTCTGACTTGTGGCTGAGATCTCCCACTGGCTTATTGTATCCCAGCAACATCTCAGGAACTACAGCCCATTAACTGCTCTAGGAGAATAGGCTCATCAAAAAGAGAAATCATGGATATACACATTGGTGTGGTGTGCGCAGCAGTTTAGAGCCTAGACCTACATTGAATGGCTGTTAAGGGGCATTTTAAATGTGTACTTATTTTTTAATTTTAACCACTGCATGTCCTTTATAAAGTCTGTATGTGCTATAGACATTTTCAAGGATTGCACTCGGGTGTCCAGTTCCTTTTTCAATCCAAAAACATAGTAGTGGAGTTTTTGCTTTTTACCAAAACTGTCCCTCATCAGTGTTTGTATAACAACAGTGTTAGATAATGATCTTCCCATGGCAGGGAATGATATAAATGTATAATTTTATGAACAAATGGCTATAGAACTTAATATAAATTGACAGAAATATGTAAATAAATGAAAGTTATTGGTGCAAAAGTGAAAAGGGTTAAAAAAAATGTATAATTTATATTTATACATTGAATGGCAATCATTTTAATACTTTTCCTTGGGTAGATAAATAAAAATGATATATATTTTCAGTAAGTGTAGATTTGATGGCTTTATTTGGAAGAAATTGCAGTTCATGTCGCTAGGCTATTGCAAAACATTATCAGACTGTAAGTTAATTGTAATGCAACATGAAGGCTAATTTAACTCTGTGGGAACCTGTAAATTTGTGTATTGTTTTTCAGAGGTTTAACCAGCATAACGGCCTAAATGGTTATTTTACCATAAGGAGTACAACATAATACATCTAATTTCATACCAGCAATCAAATTAAATTTATTTGCAAAGGGAGTTATATTTTATTGCCTGCTGAGATTCTGTAGGAAAAAAATAGGTCTTAAACTTTTCCTAAAAGTCATAGAATGTGCGATCTGTGTGCTTTATTGTGAATATTGCACTGCGGCCCTAGAACATATGAGTCAGACTGTATACTAGGTATACAATAGTATGTTTTATAGTTTTATAAACAGATCTTAGGAGCATGCACAATGTTAGGTCTATATTTTCTTCATTATATTTTCGACTCAAAAATCTTTTTTCTTACCTTTTTTTGTCAAATAAATATGAAAAATGGTATGTGAATGTTTACATTTCCAGCCAGCAGGAGGCCTATTTTACATGTTTACTTGCCTGTTTTTAGCTGTTGTGCTAAAAAAGCTCATATGTACACATATGAATTAATGTTTAGATAAATGACTAATAAGGGAAACCTTATTTGGTTTTAGTCTTTCCTTTATATTCGATACATGGGAATGGCTCTAAGCAAGATAAAGGAAAAAGCTTAAAGTAGAGTAGGTATCAGAATTCATAAGGTTGTAGATAAACTGATAGAAACATTAAAATTGCAAGGCTTACAGTATATACAGTGACTTGAAAAAGTATTTATACCCCTTGAAATTGTCCACATTTTGTCATGTTACAACCAAAAACATAAATGTATTTTATTGCGATTTTATGTGATAGACCAACACAAAATGGCACATCCAATCCAATCCAATCCAATGAAAAAAAAAAGTGTATTAGTGGGCTGTGTCCGTGTCCATTCTGCATATACAGAGCAGACACGGACCTGCCATCCGCCCGCTCAGCTCATTGTGGCACCGCAACCGGTTGCCAAGTAGCTTAAGTGGCCATCGCTCTTCAAAAGGTTGGGCACCCCTGGTTTAGACCAAAGTAAATTCATGTGTTAGAATGGCCCAGTCAAAGTCCAGACCTAAATCCAATTGCTAATCTGTGGCAAGACTTGAAAATTGCTGTTCACATATACTCTCCATCCAATCTGGCAGAGCTTGAGCTATTTTTCAAAGAAGAATAGGCAATAATGCCACTCTCTAGATGTGCAAAGCTGGTAGAGACATACAATGCATGCCACACTTTTCAGATATGTATTTGTAAAAAAATTTGAAACCCATTTATCATTTTCCTTCCACTTCACAATGATGTGCCATTTTGTGTTGGTCTATCACATAAAATCGCAATAAAATACATTTATGTTTTTGGTTGTAACATGACAAAATGTGGACAATTTCAAGGGGTATAAATACTTTTTCAAGTCACTGTATATACTGTAAGCCTTGCAATTTTAATGTTTCTATCAGTTTATCTACAACCTTATGAATTCTGATACCTACTCTACTTTAAGCTTTTTCCTTTATCTTGCTTGGAGTGGACACAAGTCGGTTTACATTTGCTACTCCTTAGAGATACATGGAGGGTCCAATCAGTATACCTTTGGCTTTCCTGCACTTTGCAATAGACTTCTATTATATTCTGCAGGTTTGGTTCACTTTCAGAAAGCTCACCAAACTCACAGGTAATAACAGAAGTCTATGGCTCAGTGGAGGTAACACGCAGGTGTACTGCTCTGTACCTGCAGTTTGTACCTGCAGTTTGAAAGCAGCCCAGTAACCACTGCAGAATAGATATGCCCATATATACCCAGTGATTTTATTACTAAAACTGACCTTTAATAACAGTACTCTATTCTATTTTATCCCAGAGCAGGAGGTCGCAGGCCACATCAGAGGGCTCCGCGGGCCACATGTGGCCCCCGGGCCACTGGTTGGGCACCCCTGATCTAAACCATTCCATTGTAGCTCTGGCTATATGTTTAGGGTTGTTGTCCTGCTGGAAAGTGAACCTCTGCCCCAGTCTCAAGTCTTTTGCAGACTCTAACAGGTTTTCTTCTAAGATTGCCCTGCATTTCTCGCCATCCATCTTCCCATCAACTGTGACCAGCTTCCCTGTCCCTGCTGAAGAAAACCATCCCCACAAAATGATGCTGCCACTACCAAGTGGTGATGGTGTGTTCAATGTGCAGTGTTAGTTTTCCACAGAGTGTTTTGCTTTTAGGCCAAACAGTTCAATTTTGGCCTCATCTGACCAGAGCACCTTCTTTCACATGTTTTCTTTGTCCCCCACATGGCTTCTCGCAAACTTCAAATAGGATTTCTTATGGCTTTCTTTCAACAATGGCTTTCTTCTTGACACTCTTCCATAAAGGCCAAATTGATGGAGCGCATGACTAACAGTTGTCCTGTGGACAGATTCTCCCACCTGAGCTGTAGATCTCTGCAGCTCCTTCAGAGATACCATGGCCCTCTTGGCTGCTTTTCTGATGAATGCTCTCCTTGCTGGGCCTGTCAGTTTAGGTGGACGCCCATGTCTTGGTAGGTTTGCAGCTGTGCCATACTCTTTCCATTTTCAAATGATGGATTGAACAGAGCTCCGTGAAAAGGTCAGAGCTTGGGATATTTTTTTATAACCTAACACTGCTTTAAACTTCTCCACAACTTTATCCCTGACCTGTCTGATGTGTTCCTTTGCCTTCATAATGCTGTTTGTTCACTAAGGTTTTCTAACAAACCTCTGAGGGCTCCGCAGAACAGCTGTATTTATACTGAGATTAAATTACACACAGGTGGACTCTATTTACTAATTTAGGTGACTTCTGAAGGCAATTGGTTCTGTTAGATTTTATTTAGGGGTATCAGAGTAAAGGGGGCTAAAGGGGGGTACATTTTTCACATATTTATTTGTAAAACAGTTTGAAAACCATTTATCATTTTTCTTCCACTTCACAATTATGTGCCACTTTGTGTCGGTCTGTCACATAAAATCCCAATAAAATCTTTTTTGGTTGTAACATGATAAAAATTTGGAAAATTTCAAGGAGTATGAATACTTTTTCAAGGCACTGTATACAGAAAAGAATCTATTACCATTACTGGTGTATATGTGTAGTGAAGGATAATATATCAGGGGACTGAAATTAAAAATACAAATTATAGTACCAGCTAATGCATAAGTAAGCTTTTATGAACCGTTGCTAAGTTAAAAGTAAATAATTTATTAAACATAAAATTAAAAGAATAACAATCTTGTGAGTTAATTTTTATGATATAGTTCTTGGAAATTATGTGAATATTGCTTAGGTTCGACTTAAAACCTGTGCATCCATCATGAAAGTATTTTAAATTGTGGCCATTTAATTTCTGTAGAGATCTCATATTTTAGTATACATTAATGTATCTGAAAATAAAAATGCATACAGTTGGTACAGAAGCAAAGACAAATACTTAAAGATAAAGTATATGTAAACTCTAAATTAATTACATTTAGTTTGCTAAGCGTAAACTATTTTTTAAAATAAAATTATGGTCAACGTTTCTCATTTTCATCTTTTGCTGTATATTAATGCTGCCAATCTTCTTCAACTGATCCTCAGTCACTTCCTGTCTACATGGATGTAATCCAGTTATGGCTGTAGAGTATGTTTTCTTATGGTGATAACAGTGTATCACAGTGTATCATGCATTTTTATTGTGTGCCAAAAGGTCACTTGTAATCTGCAGAGGACAATTGAGAGAGTGTATGACAGGGTAACAACGCAGGAGCACAATTAGGAAACATAGTTACATAGTTACTTAGGAGGTAAAGTTCAATAAAGACAATAGACCATCCAGGTCAACCTGTGTAGGTATACGTGTGTCAGTGTCAATAATAATTTCTCTGTATGTTGTGTTCCTTAAGATGCATGCCCAAGAGAAAATATCAATACTCCCCGCTGACACCACCAATTGTTGAGTTCCATGTCGCCCTGACAGTGAAAAACCCCCTGCACAGCTTAAGGTTAAGCCTAAACAAAGACCTTTATGGCAGGATCGCTAGGTATTATTTTAACCACTTCAGCCTCGGAAGGATTTGCCCTCTAAATGACCAGGCCATTTTTTGTGGTACGGCACTGCGTCACTTTAACTGACAATTGTGTGGTTGTGCGACATTGTACCCAAACAAAATTTACATCCCTTTTTTCCCACAAAAATATATTTTTTTTATCACCTCTGCAGTTATTTGATCACCTCTGCAGTTTTTATTTTTTGTGCTATAAACAAACAAAGAGCGACAATTTTGAAAAAAAAATATTTTCTTTACTTTTTGCTATAATACTTATCCCCAAAAAATATAAAAAAAACAAATCTATTCATCAGTTTAGGCCAATATACAATGCTGTGAAAAAGTATTTCTCGTGATACAGCATCTCAACTGGATTTAAGTCCGGGTTTTGACTAAGCCACTCCAAAACCTAAATTTTGCTTTGTTTAAACCATTTGGAGGTGGACTTGCTGTTGTGTTTCGGATCATTGTCCTGCTGCATAAGCCAAGTGCACTTGAGCTTGAGGTCATGAACTGATGGCCAGACATTCTCATTTCGGATTTTCTGGTTGAGTTCAGAATTCATGGTTCCTTCAATGATGGTAAGTCCTCCAGGTTCTGAAGCTGCAAAGCAGCCCCAGACCATCACGCTACAACCACCATGTCTGACTGTTGGTATTGGTATGATGTTCTTGTTATGAAATCCTGTATTAGCTTTATGCTAGATGTAACAGGACGCACACCTTCCAAAAAGAAAATTTTTTGTCTCATACCTCCACAGAATATTTGCCTAAAATTCTTGGGGATAATCAAGATGTTTTTTGGTAAATGTGAGATGAGCCTTTGTGTTCTTTTTGGTCAGCAATGGCGTTGGCCTTGGAACTCTCCCATGGATACCATTTTTGCCCAGTCTCTTTCTTATTGTTTAAACATGAACACTGATCTTACCTGAGGTAAGTGAGGCCTGCAGTTCTTTAGATGTTTATATGACCTCCTGGATGAGTCATCGTCATGCTCTTGGAGTCATTTTTGAAGGCCAGTCACTCCTAGGAAGGTTCACCACTGTTCCAAGTTATCTCCATTTGTAGATAATGGCTCTCCCCATGGTTCACTGGAGTTCCAAAGCCTTAGAAATGGCTTTGAAATCCTTCCTAGACCAATACATGTTTCTAATCTGTTCTGGAATTTTTTTAGATTGTGGCATGATGTGTGGCTTTTTGTGATTGTTAGTGTGCTTCACTTTGTCAGACAGCTTCTATTTATGTGATTTATTGATTCAACAGGTCTGGCAGTAACCAGGCCTGGATGTGGCAAGTGAAATTTAACTCAGCTTTCCAAAAAAATGTGGTAATCACTGTCCATTCATGATTCAGCATGGGAGGGGGCAATTCATTTTTCACATAGGGTCAGGCAGGTTTGAACAGCTACTTTCCCTTAATAAACTAAATAATAATTTAAAAACTGCATCTTGGATTTACTCAGGTTATCTTTGTGTAATATTAAAATTAGTTTGATTATCTGAATCATTTAAGTGTGAGAAATATGCAAAAAATAAATAAAAAATCAGGAATGGGGCAAATACTTTTTCACAGCAGTGTATATTCTTCTACATATTTTTGGAAAAAAAAAATCACAATAGGTGTATATTGATTGGTTTGCACAAGAGTTATACCATCTAAAAAATAGGGGATAGATTTATGGTATTTTTATTGTTATTAATATTATTATTTTTACTAGTAATGGAAGTGATCTGTGATTTTTAGTGGGACTGCAACGTTGCGCCAGACAGATCGGACACTTTTGACACTTTTTTGGGACCATTGACATTTATACAGCGATCAGTGTTATAAATAGCCACTGATTACTATGTAAATGTCACTGGCAGGGAAGGGGTTAACACTAAGGAGCGATCAAAGAGGTTAAATGTGTTTCCTAGGTCTGTTCTAACTGTAGGGGGGATGGGCTACCAGGGACATGACAGAGATCACTGTTCCCGATCAATGGGAACAGTAGATCCCTGTCATGTCACATGTCAGAACGGGGATTCGCCTTGTTTACAAAGGCAGTTCCCTATTCTGCCTCTATAATAGGTGATCGCAGGTCACCGGCAAACATCGAGTCCACCCGACCCACAGGTCGCCGATATCATGCCGCTATCATGCCTTCATGAGCTGCCGTACAGCTACGGCGATTTGCGCAAGAGAGCCGACCTGCTGCCATATAAAGACGGCGGATGGTCTGCAAGCAGTTAAAGAAAGCTGCAGATTTAAAATGCTTTAAAATGATTTTAAATGTTAGTAACATCTTGAAGCTTCTTTGAAATTTTAGTGATTGTGTTTACATATACTTTAAACAAAAATCAAACATTATGTGTAATTTAAAGTACTGCAAATATATTTGTAATAAAACTGCAACATTTGCTTTATGACCAGCTCACCTTTATGCATTTTTAGTGCTTTTTGCATTTTGCAGATTTGCACCACAGAACATGTTCCATAGGAAAGCACGTTAAATGGACTAAAGTGCAAATCTGCAAAATGCAAAAAGCACAGAAAATGCATAGGTGTGAATCAGGCCTTAATGGTTGCAGACATCCTTACTGCTAGCTACCCTAAAATGAAGCTTGGTAAAAAAAAATATATACAAACTAGATACTTCTGTAGAGCACACCAAGATTAGTGGGGAATTGTAATGTGTAAACAGAAACCAGCATCCAGAAATCCTGTGGCACTGTAGACCAGGGATATGCAATTAGCGGACCTCCAGCTGTTGCAAAACTACAAGTCCCATCATGCTTCTGCCTCTAGGTGTCATGCTTGTGGCTGTCAGAGTCTTGCTCTGCCTCATGGGACTTGTAGTTCTGCAACAGCTGGAGGTCCGCTAACTGCATATCCCTGCTCTAGATAAAGGATCTGACATAATTACCAGTTTTATTTTTCTTCTTCGCAAGTTCACTATAAGCAAGTGCCACATGTAAACCAAAGCTGCAATGTTGTAGAGAAGCAGAAATCACGTTTACATTTTCAAGTCATACTGTCATCGTCAATCAGCAGTAGAAAGTTATTTAAGTTCCTGTCATCTTTGCAAAAAGCTGCAAAAAAGATGGAGCACTCCACAGTGCTTCGTGCCTGGACAGTGCAGATAACGATTCCACATGACTGTGCCCCCAGCAGATTTTGTATTATAGTCTATCATTTCTCCCAGACACCAACAGACTCAGCCTAAACATGCTACTTTCATTTAATAAACTGTTGCATGTCCGACTACCGTATTTTGTGATAGACTCTTTTGAATTTTTTTCTTTCTTTTTTTTTCTGAAAGAAAACTCTTTGTGGCATTACTTGTAAAAAGATAAACCTGTAATATTGATTTGACTTACCATCTGCTTTTATCATTTTTATATCTTACTTATAATGTTCTGTGGAAGCTTCCATTAGAATAAGAGACAAACAAAAATCCGATACACAGCTTTGGATTATGCACAGAAAGCAGTAACAGTTATTGGATAGACAATTCTTTTCTAAACTGACGCAATCACTAACTTGAGTATTTAATGTTTGTTTACTGCCGATCTGGGTTATGGTGGACACTTTGCTGAAGGCTGACAACTGCAAAGGGATTAACAGCTGGTGTGCTCTGCAATCTGTAGGTCAGAGAGCATCAAGCATATTATAGAACATTTAAATGTTCTTCATAATGTAGAAAGCATTCACGAAAAAAAACAAGATTTCTACTCTAAAGTTTGCATTATAGCAGAGAACTTATAATGTCAGCTTCTTTCAGTAATAGGCAAGTAAAGGGCTAAAAAATCTTTTCCTGTTAGCTGATAATGCAGCACTAATTGGGAAGCGAAAATAGAGGTTATTAAATGTGCAGAGGCTGGCATACTCTTTGTAATAACCATGCAAATTACAGACATTTCTTAAATACACCACCTAGAAAAGGTTGCTTTCATGCTGGCTGGCAGACTGTGTTCAGAGAAGAGCAGGAGATGCAGTCAGGTAGAATTTGGGTCAGCATGAACATGTTCAAATTGTGTTTTAGCACCTCAATACAGTGGTCTTTTATTTTACAGTGGTCATAGTATTTTTCATTTAAGCCCAGCTCCAGCCATAGCCCCAGCTCCCTAATAAAACTGTATCTGTCTCCTTCTTATTGCCCCCCCCCCAGCATTTATACTATTTTAATAAATATTTTAATTTTAAAAATATTCAAGTTATCCACATGATGCATTTGGTCTTTTTGCTTGCTGCCTCTTCTTTGGTCCTGTGTGGTCTTCTAAAGATGTAGAGAGCTGCACAGATAATTTCTGTGCAGGTCTCTGCATAAATATACTACAGTACATATCACAGCACCATAGGGTGCCCCCACAGATTTGGGGCCATGATGCCCTGCATTCATAGTGCTGGGCATCATTCAACCTAGAAGCGCAAGGACACCTTGTGTTGAAAAATAGGTAATACAGGTGACAGCTCTGGTTTGAAAGTGAGTCTTGCATCCTGCTTGTTAATTTGTAAACTGACTGGTGACCCACTTTATTTTAAAAACATTCTTGAAAGTAAATTTTGAGGACATTCTGTGGTGAAAGAAATATTTGGACTGCCTTTGTTGAGCATAGTCTAATGCCCTGTACACACGATAGGATTTTCCAACAACAAAATCCATGGGATTTTTTCCGACGGATGTTGGCTCAAACTTGTCTTGCATACACACGGTCACACAAAGTTGGTCGGAAATTCCGAATGTCAAGAACACGGTGACGTACAACACGTATGACAAGTCGAGAAAAATTAAGTTCAATAGCCAGTGCTGCTCTTCTGCTTGATTCCGAGCATGCGTGGCACTTTGTGCGTCGGAATTGTGTACACACGATCGGAATTTCCGACAACGGATTTTGCTGTCGGAAAATTTGAGAACCAGATCTCAAATTTTGTGTGACGGAAATTCCTATGGAAAATGTGTGATGGAGCCTACACACAGTCGGAATTTCCAACAACAAGGTCCTATCACACATTTTCCATCTGAAAATCCTATCGTGTGTACAGGGCATTAGAATACAAATTTCTTCTTTTTTAGTACTTTTAGAGTCACTGACATAGAATGACTACATAGATTAAAAATCCATAGTGAAGTCAAAACTCATGAGCTGCATGCTTGTTCCAAGTTAATGGTTTATAAACAACGGAAGCCACAAAATTAGCATAATGACCAGGTAACTAGCAACTATGAGGGCAGGATCTCTCAGTACATGTCCCTTATAAGGTTAACTGAGTAGTATGCCCAGGTCTTTCAAATGTGATTTTTGACATGGCATGTCAGGAAATAAAACAAATGCATGATAAAAATACACACAGCATTTCAGATTTCAGATGGCAGTCAAGCAGCATATCATGTCACCTCAGGGCACTGCCCTCAGATGTATTTTAGATCCACTGTAAGGGTTATCTTATTCTCTGTTGTTCTTTAGTGTCAGTGTAGACACAAGCTCCGGATTTCACATTATAATAATAGGATAGGGTATGGATATTGTACAGTTATCTATATATAAACAGTTATGCATACATATGTTTGGCAGTCAGGTTATTTATTTAGAAACAACTGCTGACTAATATTTTAGATTATAATTATTTTCATTGATTAGGGAACTGCCTTGTTTATTCTAGGCTTGATTGTTAACAGAATCACATATAAAGCCACATGTAAGTTATTACTGTCACTCTCCAGCAAAATGATGCTTGCTGAGCGTCTATGTGGGTGAACTGAGCTAGAAATGTATAATAGGTTAATTGGCCCAGCAACATTTGATCTCTTTATACAATTCAGTTCATATGGTCCAATTTAGCAAGTGCTAAGACCACATGTGAAATGTAAAATTCTTAAACCTAACGCCGTTCTGTTTACTGAGGTCATATATCTGAAAAGTTCTGATTGGTTGCTATGGGCTACTGCATTTCATCTTATTATGTAACATATTGATAGATGAACAGGGTACTTTTTAAAAAAAAACATCATCCAAACTGTTACATTTTTCCAAAGCATATAGAGTGAGTTCTCACCTGTTAGAGAGTAGATTCTGTACTTACAGCCAATTAATTCACATTGCCTTATTAGTTAAACAGTGGCAAAACTCTTTTGGACAAATATTCTAATTTGAGACATCTGTTTGGTACTAAGCACCGAAGGGCCTAATTAATTAGTGCTTTTCATATGTGAGTTGCTCTTTCCCTAAGAGACAGATGCATCATGCCATGTACTGTATTCTGCGAATTAAAAAAAAAAAAAAGAATTCATTAGAAAGAAAAAACAGATAGTGTTAAGTGTTGTTGGCCTGGGTCACACTAAAGTATATCTAAAAGCCAAAACCTTTTATTGTTATTATTAAAAGAGTAGGGTAAGGTGAAAAAGCAATTTTTTTTTCATTAGGTATGTCTTATTAGGGAGTCTTCACTTTTCTTCCTGCCCTCTAGACACAACAAAAAGTGAGGTGATATCTTTCCATTGTGAGTGATAGCCTTTCTTAGACAGTTGTCATGGCAACAAGTGACAAATTAGAAGATATCCCCTCCATTTCTCTCTTGGTGGCAGCTCACAATTTTGTATGTATCCTTACTTTCATTCCCTAGTGATCAGGACTGTAAGAGAGAGCAAATCTCCCTAATGGCGAAAACAACAATACAAAAAAACCTGACAGTATTTCCTAACTCCTCACCACTCTATCCAAATTTAAAAAAAAGTTTTGCTTTTGGGTTTACTTTGCTCTTTCATTTTAGTAATAGACACATATTGTCTCACTCAAAACACGCCACTTTAAGAATGAACAGCTAGTCCTGATCTTTAATATGGCCTATCAAGGCCACTTACGCCCAATTAAAGCGATCCTTGAGGATGCTCACGCTATACGAAGAATGCCGGTTAGGCGGCTTAGGTATCATTCCAAGAGAAGGAGACATTCAATGTTTGGACTTTTATAGCACAGACTGTTTTATCTTGTGCCAGTTTTACATGTAACTTGTAAAGGTATACAATGCTTTGTTGACTGTTTATGTGATTATTTCTAAAATAAAACTTTAAATTGTTAAAAAAAAAATGGGGGAGATTATAAAAGGGAAGAGCGGAGACCGCCTCTTCCTCTTGGGACACTTCCTCTTCTGAGGCCTGACAGGACTGGCCTGCCTCTGCTGACAGAGCGTGTGACGCGGAGACTGCAGCCAGCAGAGACACCTGTGCGGACCGGAGCTGAAGGCCTGAAGCCTGGGCCTTGCAGCCGATGGAGTGAGACTCTCACCCCTCAGAATCCACAGCAGCGGAGCGGAGACTTCCCCTTACTGTCGGTCGGACGGAGCTGATGACCGGAGTGCAGGGCTGTGACTGAGGAGACCGGACGCCGCCATTGAAGAGACCAGAGCCACCATTAGAGGGACCGGATCGGAGGACGGTACCCCAAGGATTGGTGAGAGAGCCGGAAGGCTCATCCTGCATTGACACACACGTTTTATGCCTACTGAACTGCCTAGGCGCAATTTACCTCAGAGCAGCAATGTTACTTTTTGTGGATTACAAATGACACCATTTAAAGCTACATGTGCACCACCTCTACAGATTTATTGCCGGTGAAGAACACTGTACTAGTACAAGGACTGAGCTCTATTACTAGGGATCAGGCCTGGTCCATTAGGTAGGCGCAGATAGATTTATTGCACCTCAGGGGTGTATAGCAGACGGTCGCCACACTGGGCGCTCCGTTTCCCCATTGTTAGATTGATATACCTGTGTACATGTTAAAGTGCATTTTGCAGGGACCTGCTAAAGTATTGTAAGTCATATGTTCAAACGCATGTTGCTATTTCTTTTCCTTACTGACAAAAGTAAAGCCAGTTATTCTTATTTCAGCAGTCTGCTTGTGAGTTCATACCAATTACACTTAGAGTATAAGCTAAGTTTTATGTGCATAGGGACGTACCCCTTTACTAACTGTGCCAGAGCGGGTAGAGCCAAATTGCCGGGGGGTTGGTGGAGCTGTACTCAGGGACCCAAAACAAACCAGCGGCTCTCTTAACTGGGGGTAGCGCTACACGTGGGGGCTCGTAATCCGGGATCCTGAGTCAGCGGGAAAAGCCGCCAGAAGGTACCGGCATGGACCCGATAGAAGTGGGACGGTGGTCCGCAACATGGGCCGCTGACCCGGCCGCAGCAGCAGTTATTGAACTGCCGGGGATATGGCAGAGAGAGGCAGTGAAGCAGCTCATAATGTCATTATCCCCATGCCAGAAGTCATGGATAATGGACATGAGAAATGATGCTGGGTACACATACGCCTTAATAGAGTGGAAGGAAGAGACTCCAGAGCAGTTCAGGAGCCAGAGCATACAGGCACCGAATGGTCAGCACTACCAATTGCTGCATGCGCTGCCGCGGAAGGGAGACTACTCTCCTATGAAAGCCATTCTATCCCCAAAGAAGGAGGAGCAGAAGGGCGCGGAAAGTCCCGCACCCGCACACACTACTCTTAGTGCAGAACTGTGTGCTGTCCTAGGGGAGATTGTGACCCAGTGCAGAAGAGACCCCGGGGACTACCCAATGTCGGGATACAGGAAACTCCGGATGTTTTCAGGGAGGACACCTGTACCCTCGGGAGAAGAGGGATTTGAAGAGTGGTTAGATGGTGCCACGCAGGCCCTAGACAAGATCCTGTTAGCATATACTTTCACTTGTTAGAAGGGGCCCAGGGATCCTCAACCGAGGTGCACTCCAGAGAAAGGGGGCAAGACCCCTCTGAAGAGACACAGCACCCAAAGCAACAACCCTTGCAAGTGTGAGAGATAACAATATCCCTCAACGGGTTTCACACTCCCAGTAAGAGGGAGAAAAGTCAATGCATACCAGGCTCAAGAAAGGAGCAAGTGCAAATCAAGTGCTGGCAAAGCAAAGAGTCCAAAGAAGAGGACAGCATCAACTAGGCCCTACCCAGAAGAGCTAGTTGGTCCATCCCCTACTGTACCCATCCAAGTGGAAGGAGTGTACACGAAGGCCCTCCTGGACACTGGAGCACAAGTGACCCTGTTGTACAGGGACTTCTATGACAGATACCTGAGTCATCTGCCTATACAGAAGATAGAAGAGCTGGAGATAAGGGGATTGGGAACTCAGAGTTTCCCCTATGATGGATACTTACCCATCAGATTGACGTTTGACCCATCCGTAGCTGGGAAGTCTGAAGTGTTCGACACCTTAGCAGTGGTGTGTCCCCGCCCACCAGGAACCAGCAAGACGTCCCTGATCATAGGGACGAACACGGACCTAGTCAGAAGGCTTCTGACTCCCCTGGTGAAGAAAGAGAATCTTTCAACTCCCAAGATCCATCCCATGCTGAAGGCAGCCTACCAGCGGTTGGTCGTAGAGCAGAAGACCCCAAGTGAGGGGATAGGAAGGGTATGGAGGCTTGGAAAAGAAGGAGCAGTGTTACAGCCTGGAGAGGTGACCTGCATGAGAGCCACGGTGAAACTTACTTGGGAACAGCCTGGCCCCTTTGTAATGTTGGAACCCGACCCAATGGAGGGTCACTCAGGTCTGGAAGTGATACCAGAAGTAATCTCATTGAAGGACCTGAAGAAGGCTAGAGGAAGAGTCCCTGTCAGTGTGAGGAACCCCACGGAGCAGCCCGTGGAGATCCCTGCCAGGATGCTTCTGGGACAGGTGAGTCCTGCTGTCCCAGTTGGCTGGTCAGAAGTGAAGGGGACGGGTGAAGGAGAAGATGTCTGGAAGAAACTCTCCATGGAAAACCCAAACCTACCTGGAGCCTGGAAAGAGAGAGCCAAGGCCCAGCTGACCAGATGGGAGAAGATTTTCTCCAAAGATGAGTTTGATGTGGGGTGTGCGAGGAGTGCCACCCATCGAATCCGCATGCAAGAGGACAAGCCATTCAGAGAGAGAGTGAGGCGAGTCCCGCTAGCAGATCTGGAGGATCTGAGGGAGCAGCTTGCGGAACTGAAGAAGACGGGAGTGATTAGGGAGTCCAGAAGCCCCTACGCCTCCCCAATTGTGGTAGTCAGAAAGAAGAATGGGTCATTGAGACTCTGCATTGACTACAGAACTCTCAACAGGAGGACCATTCCTGACCAGTACACCACGCCAAGGATAGAAGATGCCTTGCAGAGTTTATCTGGAGCTAAGTGGTTCAGTGTGATGGACCTCAAGAGTGGGTATTACCAAATCCCCATGCATCCAGAAGATAGAGAAAAGACTGCCTTCATAACCCCAGTGGGATTCTTTGAGTTCAACAGGATGCCTCAGGGCCTATCTGGAGCTCCTGCTACGTTTCAACGCCTAATGGAAAGGACAGTTGGAGACATGAACCTCATAGAAGTCCTTGTGTACCTGGACGATGTCATTGTCTTTGGAAAGACTTTGGAAGAACATGAAGCCAGGCTGGAGAAAGTACTGAAGAGGCTCAGTGAAGAGGGACTTAAACTTTCTCCAGAGAAGTGTCGGTTCTATCAGTCTTCTGTGAACTATCTGGGACACATAGTGTCTGAAAAGGAGTGGCTACAGACCCCTGAGAAGCTGGAGGCAGTTACTTCGTGGCCAAGGCCACAACAGTTACAGAACTTCGGTCTTTCTTGGGGTTCTGCTCCTACTACCGCAGGTTTGTGGATGGATTTGCCCGCATTGCCAAACCCCTCAACGAGCTGCTGAAGACAGAAGGAGAGGAAGATGGAATGGGGCCTAGGAGGTCCAGTGAGGTAAGAGATAGATGTGTTAATTCAGATGGAAATGTTTCAATTATATATAATGCAGAAAAAAATTAAAATATATGAAAAGTATTTGCATGAAATAGTTGAATCAATTGCTTTCAGTAAGATATTTCAGTAAATTGGTAAAAATATTAATAATACTGTTTAGAAAATAGTGAACAAATGAATATGGACTTAAATTAACCTCTTCCATACCGCGTTATAGCTGCACATTCTCAGGAGGACATCCGGAATATACAGTGCCTTTTATTAAAAATTATTCATACCCCTTGAAATTTTCCACATTTTGTCATGTTACAACCAAAAATCTATATGTATTTTATTGGGATTTTATGTGATAGACCAACACAAAGTGGCACATAATTGTGAAGTGGAAGGAAAATGATAAATGGTTTTACAAACAAATATGTGAAAAGTGTGGCGTGCATTTGTATTCAGCCCCCCTGAGTCAATACTTTGTAGAACCACCTTTCGATACAATTACAGCTGCAGGTCTTTTTGGGGATGTCTCTACCAGCTTTGCACATCTGGAGAGTGACATTTTTTTCCATTGTTCCTTGCAAAATAGCTCAAGTTCTGTCAGATTGGATGGAGAGCATCTGCGAACAGCAATTTTCAAGTCTTGCCACAGATTCTCAATTGGATTTCGGTCTGGACTTTGACTGGGCCATTCTAACACATGAATATACTTTGATCTAAACCATTCCATTGTAGCTCTGGCTGTATGTTTAGGGTCATTGTCCTGCTGGAGGGTGGACCTCTGCCCCAGTCTCAAGTCTTTTGCAGACTATAACAGGTTTTCTTCTAAGATTGCCTTGTATTTGGCTCCATCCATCTTCCCATCAAATCTGACCAGCTTCCCTGTCCGTGCTGAAGAAAAGCATCCCCACAACATGATGCTGCCACCACCATGTTTCACAGTGGGGATGGTGTGTTCGGGGTGATGTGAAGTGTTAGTTTTCTGTCAGACATAGAGTTTTGCTATTAGGCCAAAAATTTCAATTTTGGTCTTATCTGACCAGAGCACCTCCTTCCACATGTTTACTGTGTCCCCCACATGGTGTCTCACAAACTGAAAATGGGACTTCTTATAGCTTTCTTTCAACAAAGGCTTTCTTCTTGCCACTCTTCCATAAAGGCCAGATTGGTGGAGTGCACGCTTAATAGTTGTCCTGTGGACAGATTCTCCCACCTGAGCTGTGGATCTCTGCAGCTCCTACAGAGTTACCATGGGCCTCTGGGCTGCTTCTCTGATTAATGCTCTCCTTGCCTGGCCTGTCAGTTTAGGTGGACAGCCATGTCTTGGTAGGTTTGCAGTTGTGCCATAATCTCTCCATTTTCTGATGATGGATTGAACAGAGCTCCGTGAGATGTTCAAAGCTTGGGATTTTTCTTCAAACCTAATCCTGCTTTAAACTTCTCCACAACTTTATCCCTGACCTGTCTGGTGTGTTCCTTGGCTTTCATAATGCTGTTTGTTCACTAAGGTTCTCTAACAAACCTCTAAAGGCTTCACAGAACAGCTGTATTTATACTGAGATTAAATTACACACAGGTGGACTCTATTTACTAATTAGGTGACTTCTGAAGGCAATGGGTTCCGCTAGATTTTATTTAGGGGTATCAGAGTAAAGTTTGAAAACCATTTTTAATTTTCCTTCTACTTCACAATTATGTGCCACTTTGTGTTGGTCTATCACATAAAATCCCAATAATATACATTAACATTTTTGGTTGTAACAAAATGTGGAAAATTTCAAGGGGTATGTATACTTTTTCAAGGCACTGTATATTCTGGATGTCCTCCTGAGAACGTGCTTCCCATGTGCCTCCTGTGGCACACATCGACAAGTGTCTGTGATCGCTGCGTGCCTTGGACACAGCAGATTAACCACTTCACATCCGGCCGTAGCCGAATGACGGCCACAGCGCGGATGTGAAATCCCGGGAGGCCGTCATATGACGGCCTCCCCTTTCCTCGTTCCCTGTGCGCGCTCACGAGCGCGCAGCAGGGAAATTCTGTGTTGGCCGTGTCCCTCGGACACGGCCAATCACAGAACGCTGTAAACGGCCAATAACAGTGACCGTTTACAGCGCGATCGCCCTGGCCAATGAGAGATGATCTCATATGTAAACATATGAGATCATCTGTCAGCGCCGCTCCCCTTTCTCACACAGAGACAGCGTGTGAGGAGGGGGAGATGAACGGCTGCAGCGCCGTAAGTTTTTTTAAAAAATAAATAAAAATGAAATGCCATCTGTGCCCACTGCCACCACTGCAATCTGTCCCCAATGCCATCTGTGCCCAGTGACATCGCCATTGCCATCTGCCAGTGCCATCCACAGTGCCATCTGCCAGTGCCATCCCCAGTGCCATCTGCCAGTGCCATCCCCAGTGCCATCTGCCAGTGCCATCCCCAGTGCCATCTGCCAGCGCCATCCCCAGTGCCATCTGCCAGTGCCATCTGCCAGTGCCATCTGCCAGTGCCATCCCCAGTGCCATCCCCAGTGCCATCTGCCAGTGCCATCTGCCAGTGCCATCCCCAGTGCCATCTGCCAGTGCCATCTGCCAGTGCCATCTGCCAGTGCCATCTGTAGTCAGTGCCACCTGTAGTCAGTGCCACCTGTCATTAGTGCCATCTGTCATCAGTGCCACATAGTGCCATCTGTCATCAGTGCCACATATTAGTGCCATCTGTCATCAGTGCCACCTGTCAGTGTCACGTGCCATCTGTTATCAGTGTCACCTGTCATCAATGCCACGTATCAGTGCCATCTGTCATCAGTGTCATGTGTCATCAGTGCCACGTATTAGTGCCGTCTGTCATCAGTGCCACGTATTAGTGCCATCTCTCATCAGTGCCACATATTAGTGCCACGTGATATCAGTGCCATGTATGAGTGCCATCTCTCATCAGTGCCACATATTAGTGCCATCTGTCATCAGTGTCACGTGTCATCAGTGCCCCGTATTAGTACCATCTGTCATCAGTGCCACGTCAGTGTCACATGTCATTGTCCTGGTGCTCCAGGGCCTTCAAAAGTGTACTAGGTAGTCAACAATTTAGATGTGTAATTTATGCTCCTAGAACACGTGATGGCGCTCCCTGCATGTTGGGCCTCTCTATGTGGCCAGGCTGTGGAAAAGTCCCACATATGTGGTATCGTAATACTCAGGAGGAGTAGCAGAATTTATTTTGGGGTGTCATTTGTGGTATACACATGCCATGTGAGAGAAATAACCTATTACAATGACAATTTTGTAGAAAAAAAATAAAAAATAAAAAAATAATTCATTTTGCAAAGAATTGTGGGAAAAAAAATGACAACATCAAAAAGCTCACCATGCCTCTTACTAAATACCTTGGAATGTCTACTTTCAAAAAAGGGGTCATTTGGGGGGTATTTGTACTTTCCTGGCTTGTTCGAGTCACAAGAAATGAGATTGGCCACCAGTACATCAGATATGATCAATTTTGAATAATTCGCACCACAGATTGTAGAGTCTGTAGCTTTCACAAAGACCAAATAATTTCCACTAATTGGAGTTATTTTTACCAAAGATATGTGGCAGTATAAATTGTGGCCAAAATTTATGAAGAAAAATTAATAATTTCCTAAATTGTATCACAGAAACAAAGAAAAATGCGTTTTTTTTCCAAATTTTCTGTCTTTTTTCAATTATAGCGCAAAAAAAATAAAAAAAACCAGAGGTGATCAAATACCACCAAAAGAAAGCTCTATTTGTGGGAAAAAAAGGTCAAAAAATTCATTTGGGTACAGTGTTGCATGACTGAGTAATTGTCAGTCAAAGCGTGAGAGCACCGAAAGCTGAAAATTGGTCTGGATGGGAGGGGGGTGTTGGTGCCTGGTAGGCAAGTGGTTAAAGATCAGGTCAAAGGACCAATCACAGCAGCCCTTTACCATGTGATCAGCTGTGTTCAATCACAGCTGGTCACATGTAAACAGACTTGCCAGTTTTCAGCTCTCCTTTGCTCACAAAGAGACAGTGTGTGAGGAAAGGAGAACCAATCTGACATGGCACAGTGAGTACAGCATTTATACTTATGATTAGGGCACTGATCATCAGTGTATCCCCATCAGTGCCCATCAGTGCAGCTTATCAGTGCCCATCAGTGCTGCATCATCAGTCCCCATCAGTGGATCCTAATCAGTGTGCATCAGTGCAGTCTCCTCAGTGCACATTAGTGCAGCCTCATTAGTACACATCAGTGGAGAAGAAAAATTACTTATTTACAAAATTGTATAACTGAAAGTAAAAAAAAATAAAAACCCCAGTAAAGATGAAATATCACTCTGTCTCAAAAAATGATAACAATTTCATATGGGTGCAGTGTTGCATGACCAAGCAATTGTCATTTAAAGTGTGACAGCACTGAAAGCTGAAAATTGGCCTTGGCAGGAAGGGGGTAAAAGTGCCCGGTAATGAGATGGAGTAACCATACATGGGCAAATTGTTTTTTAAATCTACAAACTTTTGGTTGCTCCAAAACGTGCATGTCATTTTTACTTTCTGATGACCTTTGATGGGTTCTGCTGTAATGGTTTGCATGCCTTTTGATTTGCTATTTCTTTACCCAGCTGTAACCATATATTTAAAACACAGTACATCATGAGAGTCCAGAACCTCTGACACGGTTCATGAGCAAGGGCCTAGCCACATATACTGGGGTTGGACAAAAATATAGAAACACCAGGTAAACGGATAAAATCGTTACCTGATATGGTGTTGGACCGTCTTTGACATCCAAGACGGCCTGAATTCTCCTGGAAATTGACAAATATAAGTCTTGGATTGTGGATAATAGACTGTGTTACCACTCTTCATGCAAAAATCATTTTAGTTCTTGCAGAGATGCCAGAGGCAGAAAGCGAGCCCGAACCTTGTTCTTCAAGAATTAAACATAGTGGCTCTATGATATTGAGGTCCAGCGACTGCAGTACCCTAGGAAGTTGTGAGACTTTCTCTGTATGCTCATCAACCATGATTTGTCAACACCAGCTGTGTGAATCAGAGCATTATCATCTTGGTAAATGGCACCATTTGTCTTTGGGAAACATTGTTTGTACCATGGGGAGCACACAGTCAGCCAAAATATGTCGTGACAGTGGAAGCAAAAGCCTGTTTTAAGGCCCCTCTTTCTCTCATGGGATGGTGGCAGTAGGCGTTTAGAGCCCCCCACTGATTGATTTCAATGGGGGGTTTGTGATAGGTCAAAAAAGGCCATCTGATTGAGAACATTTTGGAAGTTCTGGGGAGGGTCCTCTAGGATAGGTCATTTAAGTTCACCCCCCCCCCCAGAACATTCCAGAAACTCCCACCTTAAGAAGGAGGCAGAGTGGGGTCTTTGTCAGTTGCCAGATGGCTATTTGAAGAGCCCCTTACTGATTTTAGATGATTTTGTTTAGAGTTTTAAAGTATTTATTGATTAATAGAGTTATGGTGAATTGTTAATTGTTTATATTTGTGAAACCCATTAAAAAAGGCTGCATGTATAAACATATATACACATTGCTCAACAAAATTAAAGGAACACTTTTTAATCAGAGTATAGCATCAAGTCAATTAAACTCCTGTGATATTGATCTGGTCAGTTAAGTAGCAAAGGGGGTTGTTAATCAGTTTCACCTGCTTTGGTGGGCAACAATGAGGTGGCCTCCAAAATAGGAATGGTTTACAGGTGAAGGCCACTGACATTTTTATTCTCTAATCATCTTATCTGACTGTTTTGCATTTGTCTAGGGTCAGTGTCACTACTGGTAGCATGAGGCGATACCTAAACCCTATAGAGGTTGCACAGGCAGTCCAACTCCTCCAGGATGGCACATCAATATGTACCATCGGCAGAAGGTTTGCTGTGTCTCCCAGCACAGTCTCAGGAGCATGGAGAAGATTCCAGGAGACAGGTAGTTATTCTAGGAGTACTGGGCAAGGCGGTAGAAGGTTCTTAACAGCAGGACCGGGTCTGCTTCTTTGTGCAAGGAGGAACAGGATGAGCACTGCCAGAGCCCTACGAAATTACCTCAAGCAGGCCACTGGTGTGAATTTCTCTGACCAAACAATCAAAAACAGACTACATGAGGGTGGCCTGAGGGCCTGACATACTCTAGTGGGCCTGACATCCTCTAGTGGGCCTTGTGCTCACTGCTTGGCACTGTGGAGCTCGATTGGCATTTGCCATTGAACACCCGAATTGGCAGGTCCGCCACTGGAACCTTGTGCTTTTCACAGATGAGGGCAGGTTCACCCTGAGCACATGTGACGGACATGAAAGGGTCTGGAGAAGCTGTCGAAAATGTTATACTGCCTGAAACATCATTCAGCATTGTGGTGCCTCAGTGATGGTCTGGGGAGGCATATCCAAGGAGGGATGCACAGACCTATACAGGCTAGACAATGGCACCCTGACTGCCATTAGGTATCGTAATGAAATCATTGGACACATTGTCAGACCCTACACTGGTGCAGTGGGTCCTGGGTTCCTCCCGGTGCACGACAATGCCCGGCCTTATGTGGCAAGAATATGCAGCCAGTTCCTGGAGGATGAAAGAATTGACACCATTGAATGGCCCCTATGCTCTCCTGACCTAAATCCAATAGAACTCCTCTGGGACATTATGTTTCAGTCCATCTAACACCGCCAGGTTGCAACTCAGTCTGTTCAGAAGCTCAGTGATGCTCTGGTCCAGATCTGGGAGGAAATATCCCAGGACACCATCCATTGTCTCATTAGGAGTATGCCCCAACATTGTCAGGTATGCATATAAGCACATGGGGGCCATACAAACTACTGAGTACCATTTTGAGTTGCTGCAATGAATTTTAGCAAAATGCCAGCTGCATCATTTTTTCACTTTGATTTTCGAAGGTGTCTTTGAATTCAGCCCTCTGTAGGTTGATCATTTTAATTTCCATTAAACGATGTGGCATCCTTTCGTTCCTAACACATTACTAAGTCCATATCAGTATAGATATCCAGCATGATGTTTTTCCCCATTGAGATCGGATGTGTTTTCAAAGTGTTCCTTTTTTTTTCAGCATGTGGTTTTGTAGCTTTATATTTTCATCACTGTTGTCCAGATTTCCCTTATATGAATGTTTGTTAGAAGCTCTGCACTGTTTGGGATTTAAAGATCCAACACCATATCATTTCTCGTCAAGACCTCTAAAAACTCTTTTAAATCTGTGCTGTAGTAAATACAATATTTCACTTCTTTGTTGTACACCAAATCATGGTGGTTAAATGCCCCAATTACCCCAGTTATTACCCTGGTGAAATGCAGCCCTTCCCAATGGTTTTAAAAGCTACTGTAGGTCTGTACTTTCTAATTAATAATAAGGTGTCTGTGGTACACTTTAGTAGATAATATATCAGTTAATTCACCCATATGTAACTTAATCCACAATACTTCATCTATAACAAACATCATCAACAAGAAGCATCTTTCATACTGACCTTTAAATCATTCCTAACGTACAGACTTCAATGAATTTTCTGTTTAACCTGTTTCTCTGAAAGAGTAAATGGCTGATAATATTAACAGCACAATTATGTGAAGAATAAATCCTTGTTGCATGTTACACAAATGACATCCTAGCTAAACGTAGAAATATGGCTCTAAAGATCAACTTTCTATCCAATTTTGGATTTTAGAGTACCTTTTTATTGTACATTTCATAGTTTGTTTTATAAAAAATAAAACAAACTATTGTTTTATAAAAAATAAAAAATACTTCCTTATACTATTCTAGTAATGTTTGTTGCTTGTCTGATCTTTTTGCCCCATTATTTTTGTTTTACCCTCCCTTGTAAACTTATTTTAAATATCCTTTCACTAGTCCTAGCAATCGTTACCCTAATAAATGTTTCATTAAGGTTCAAATTGTCTTTAGCATATACAGTTGGTTACACATTATTGAGACACAATCCTGCAGACAGCTTTGTGCTGAAAAATACCCACACTGTGCTGTCACTGGCAAAAGCTGCTAAACTGGCAGAGAAAGCAGCTACATAAAGGCAGCCATGCAAGACACTGTGAGTCAGCCGTCCAAATTGTGGACAGAGGTGAGCAAGGCAGCAGAACAGAAAGATAACTACCAGGAAAAAAATATGAAGCATTGCCAAATAAATAATAGCTTTGTGTGTTCAAAACATGCAGTGATTTCCACTACAGGCAGCTATTAAAAGTATCACAAACATTCTACACCCTTTGATTAAAGGGGTTGTAAACCCTTGTGTTTTTTTACCTTAATGCATGCATTGGTGGGACCTCATGCCATTTTTGTAAAATTCACACCAGACTTGAAGGGCCTGGTATGAATTGGGGGACCCCATGTTGTTTTTTTTATGATTTTTTAAAGTCAGCAGAGCTTTTCTTTACATTCAGCTGTCAGCGGGGAATCCTGCTGACAGCTAATGATTTATTGGTTGTTAAGGACACGGTGGCCCACCATTCCTTAACAACCAAAATAGTTACTGGTTGTTATATTACCACAAACTTTCATTACTAAAATACTGCATCCCTTCATAAAATAGTGCATGCTGTATTTTGGTAGAGTTTTGTTTTTGTGAATGCCAAAAAATTTTGAGAAAAATGCTGAGCGGTATTATACCACATTTCTTTAAGTGAAGGAGCCCGATATGTCCAGTGTGCCAGGTAAGACTTTTTAAGAAGACACCACTTTTTTATGTCATAAAATATACAGTATAGAAAAAAAAAATATCCCACGATGCAGCACAAAACAATTTGCTAATTTTTAACAATAATATCACCATGCCATTTAAATGCTTTATTTTCTTCTTAATTATTGGGTGTTGAAAGGAGATGTGCATTGTGCAAGAATTGACAACAGAGACAGCTGTAAAATATATTTGAATCAAACACAATTAATTAATTGCAAACCATAAGTTGTAACACAATATGGTATAGTGGGGATGTTTTTTTCAAGTTACGATTTACATGAACATACATTATTTAATAGGATCTGCAGTAAAGTGAATGATGATTGCCCGGTGGCAGCTAGAGATAAGTTATACCACTAACTTTCCTTCATGGCTACACAGTGTAAACAATTACATTGCTTAAAACATCTGTCAATCCATGTGTTCCCCTCTTATAGTGTATGCCTTGGAGATAGCATGATTATTTCAAAACAATTTCTGCGTCCCAATTTCCTCTACACCTGTCTGAGTATAAACACCTTTAGGCATCACTGGCTAGTAGAGAAAATGTCCATTTGTTGGTGCTGGCTTGTGGAAAGAGAAGTTTACATTGTAGAATAATTAGATAAAATATGTTTAGCCCAGTGACAGATTGTGTTACACCTGTGAGACTGCATTTAATGTACACAGCACCACAGATGCTTTGTTATATCATATATTTATTCTAAAAAGAAGTATAAAGGTGGTAAATTCACCAGTAAACCAGTAAAACAGACATTAAGCTTATTTGGTAAGATAGAATGTGTTATGTAGAATGCAATAACCCACAGCAACCAATCGGATCTGACCACAGAAAAGTGAATTCTGACATGGTTAATTCTGGTTATAAGCCATCATTTTTAGATGGATAATTTTAGTTGTGCATTCAAATTCCTTGTTTCCTTTGTTTTTAAAATAGTAGATAAGACTTAGAGCCTTTTTTTATTGCTATGTGTATCCCTAATAGTGACTTCAAATCTTGTTGACATTGGTCATTGAAAGGAAGAGTGAGGGAAATGTCACCAAATTCACTACAAAAGTGTATCAGGTTTTTACTGCTGTTTGAATCCCCAATTGGAAAGGTTCTCTCACACCCTGTTCCAGAGTGAGTGGGTATTAAAGAATAAATTCACCTTTAAACAAATAAATAAATGCACATTTTTTTGCAAGTAGTAAAATGTGCATTTCATTTTTTTTTTAGGAGCCTGGAAAGCTGGTGCAATGCAGGTCTCCTGCAGACTGTCAGTGTGAGTTGTCTGCCTGTACAATGACACCGATGCCGCGTACACACAGTCGAATTTCCGACAGAAAAAGTCAGATGGGAGCTTTTGGTCTGATATTCGACCGTGTGTATGCCCTATCTGACTTTTTCTGTCGGAATTTCCGACAGACTTAGTTCTAAATTTTTTCCGTCGGAAATGCTGTCGGAGGTTATCCCGTTGGCAAGTCCGACCATGTGTACGTGGCATGAGAGGAAGAATCAGAAGAATCAATGAACTACCACAGCACTCAACAGCACTATGGTAGTTCATTAAGAACTTCAAACTGACATCCGCAAAAGTTATTGGTACCTGTAGTTCATTTATTCACCAAACTCTATAAATGAATAACACAGCCGTGTGGGCAGAGCCATGCTATATTCAAGAAGTGACAGCTTGAATGGGAAACTTCTCCCTGTACTGCTATTAAATGGAGAGAGGGGGTCGCCAGTGGCTGCAGCAGTGGGAACAGGTTACATGTTCCACCCTAAAAAACAGGTGGAACATGTAACCATTTCCCAAAGTTGAACTTATCCTTTAAGAATATCAGGAGTCTGTCCTGGGTGGAACAAAGACCCTCTTTACATGTTACTAAGGGCCACAATGTTGGTTTGATCAGAGGGTGCATTGGTGTTACCAATGAAAGGGTTAAGTGCCCAAAGTAGCTACTACCATGCTCTAATGCTGGAATGCTGAGATGCTGGTGACATCCATGCCAAAGATTACCTGGTGGCTTTAAGGCACGTTTTTTACACACAATTATTAATGGCCTCATCATTTGGAGCTCAAACTACCTGGTAAGGAGTTGCTGTGTCATTGTAGTGTTCTGAAGTCTATACAGTCTGCATGGTGAGGCTGTCAGCAATTGCCATGGAAGTGTCATCATTTGTGTCTCATATGTTACATAAACATAGGTACAATGTTTTGGACATATATATGTATTTATATATATACAGTATCTCACAAAAGTGAATACACTCCTCACATTTTTGAAAATATTTTATTCTTTGGTCAACCATGGCAAGGCCTGTTCTAAGTGGAACCTGTCCTGTTAAACCGCTGTATGGTCTTGGCCACCATGCTGCAGCTCAGTTTCAGGGTCTTCTTTTTTCAGATCCTCAGAGAGTTCTTTGCCATGAGGTGCCATGTTGAACTTCCAGTGACCAGTAGGAGAGCAAGAGTGAGAGCAATAACACCAAATTCACACCTGAGCTAATTGGGCCCAATTTGGACATTTTCACTTTTTTCACATTTGGTTGCCAGTGGTTTAGACATTAATGGCTGTGTTGTGAGTTATTTTGAGGGGACAACAAATTTACAAGCGGCTTGCTATGGTGAGCACTTAGTGGGGGGGGGGGGGCAAGAGCGCCTGCGGGAGAAGAGGGTAACCAACATACAGGGATATACAATGTAATAAGGACATGAAATCACACACATAGGTTGGACCTGATGGACTTGTGTCTTTTTTCAACCTCACCTATTATGTAACTATGTAAGGAAAATTGGGGCTGCTTTGTGCAAAACCATTGCATAGAGCAGGTAAGTATAACATGTTTGTTATTTAAAACAAATTAAGGGTTCAAAATCACTTTAAATAGACCTCCTGATAAAACTATTTTTTGTTTTGTAAAGATTCAGGATAGGCTTGAACCTTATTAGTTTTTTTTGTTGTTTGTGTTCTCCTGCTGTGAAGTCTTGGTGACAGCTGTCTCTGAGATAGGAAGGGAGAGATAATTTTCACAGCAGGGACACATAGAGCAGTAATAAACGGCAGAGGTTCTGACAATTTCCCACTCTAATAAATTAATTATTGCTGACTGTATTTTCGTTGAGGAGTTTTATCTTCTACGCAAATTTTTGTGACATTACAGGATGTGACAAAGACACTAAGACTGGCAGTTCAAAGTTCTAAGCCTTTTATAATTTGGGGTTTCTATAGTTAAGCCATATAACTGCACAAACATATACATGTAGAGAAAAAAAAACTTGACTCTGTCCCACACTCAGCTAACTTGTCAATCATTATTTCACTACTATGTTGAACAGAGGTCCAGCTATCCTGCTGACATTTACAGCTTTTTCTGTAAATAATGCAGAAGCAGAGAAATTTCAAAGGAAAGCAGCCTGCCCTTGCATTACCTACAGAAAAGGCACTGGCAGGGTTGCTGTCCCATTCTAACTCATCATTTAGCTAAATTTTCCGCACATGGGCAAAATTCAGTTACATATTACTTCAATATTAAACTGTTAAAAAACATTTTTATGAATGTTTGATTCCTGTGCAGTTGTATAGTATGTATTTGCGCTGTGCTTACATGCTGTAGCTTTTATGTTTGGGTATCTTGTTTAGGTGGTAAATTTACAGATAATGTTCTATTGTGAACAAAAGAGCAGTATACACTAAAACTAACTTATGCCCTATAATACCCCAAAGCATCAGCATAATAGTATACTTCCCAAATAACAGCATTGTAATATACTCCACAGTCAGCCGCATAATCATATAGTTTCATATTGCAGAATAATAATGTACCCTTCCAGAAGCAGTTTAACCAAGTAATGAGAGAATTCTCCCAAATTCAGTCTGCTGGTGGTCTAAACTTCCTGGCAAGTAACTAAAATGTTGTACAGCCAGGAAGTTGACTTTAACTACTTTTTGGTTCAGCTCTTTGTGGATAGACTACCTCTTAATTGGATTCAGATAATAAAACTAATGCTGGCCATACACTATATGAAAAATCGTCCGCACCCAATTTAGAAAAACGAACGTTCGGCCGCGAGCGCAAATGATGGTCCCATCATGTAATGGCCGATAAATCGTTCAGTGAACATAAATAAATACATTTTATGTTTGTTTTTTTTACATATACCTAGTGCAGACAGGTCGGACGGGAAACACATTAACCTTTCAATTTATTGTTCGTTTGGCAGAAAATTTCCAAACTTGTCCTTCGTTTTTTCGGCTCAAAAACGTCCAAACGATTATCGATTTTGTGTCCATTAACTGGCCGAAAAATCGAACGAATGGTCTAATGACCGATTTTTCGTATAGTGTATGGCCAGCATAAGTTGCTGTCTGGTGAGCAGGCTGAAGGCTTAAGCTGGCCATACATTATACAATTTTATTATTACATTTCCTTTAGATTCTATTAGATTTACCATAAAATATGTAGTGGCAAAGGGCTTGTATGCCTGCTTGCATACAAATTGAAAATGCTTAGGTTTGACTTTATATTATATGGTTTTGGTAAATCTAAAGTAAAATTGTACAAAAATGTTATAATGTATGGCCAGCCTAAGAGATGACATCACAGCTGATTCGCTGAACCACTATGTAAGGCCTGATTCACACCTATGCATTTTCAGTGCTTTTTGCATTTTGCAGATTTTCACTACAGAACGTGTTTCATAGGAAACCATGTTAAATGGACTGTAGTGCAAATCTGAAAAATGAAAAAAGCACTAAAAATGCATAGGTGTAAATCAGGCCTAAGGCTGGGTTCACGCTGCAGCATGCTCCAGCTCACAGCAGGAGTCCGTTGCATCCCCATTTACCATTTCCGGTCAAATTTCAGCCCGAATTTTGGGCTGAATTCAGACCTGAAATGGACCAAAAGACACTTTGCACTGGAGCCAGTGTGGAGATCTGTGAACCCGTCACAATCTCTCGCTATGCGAATTGGATGCGGGGAAACCCGTATCCAATTCTCAACAGTGTGAACCCAGCCTAAGTGTTTGAGGTTGTGTGATTAACACAATCAGCTGTACAGAATTACAAAATTCACATGCATGTACAATAGTTAGAACTAGACTAGAATGCCGACATTCTGCATTTTATCGCAGCACACCCTACCGTATTGCATTGTAATATATGGCTGTGCATCATGCTGCAGTACATTGCCATGATTAAAGTGTACATTTTGTATACTTCAAAAAAAGTTTGTACAAAAAAAGGCAGCCATGATCCACACTACACCCTACCGCAGCCGGCTCCAAATCGCTCCAAAAGGTCTCCATTGTAGTGTGAATTCCCTTTCACACATTGGCCTGTTCAATAACTCATGGAATAAAGCATGGAAAGGAGCCCCGCTGTGTGCCCTGTAGGTGTAAAATAAACTGGTAAGGCTTCCTAATGAACATGATCTAATCACTGATCCAACCAATGCAGGTCTGCCTGATTCATTGTGAACCCAGGACCAGCTGGCCAATCACTAATTAGTATAATCCCAAATTGTATTTACAATGATATTAATACTCATTAACAGTTTAGTGCATACCATATTCCCTATATAACAGTATAATAATATATACAGTGCCTTGAAAAAGTATTCATACCCCTTGACATTTTCCACATTTTGAAAAAAAACTTAAATGTATTTTATTGGGATTTGATGCAATAGACCAATGCAGTGGCACATCATTTTAAAGTGGAAGTAAAATGATAAATGGTTTTCCATTTTTTTTTACAAATAAATATCTGAAAAGTGTGGTGTGCATTTGTATTCAGCCTCCCATGGTCAATACTTTGTAAAATCACCCTTTCTCTGCAATTACAGCTGCAAGTCTTTTGGGGTATGTCTCTACCAGCTTTGAACATCTAGAGAGTGAACGTTTTGCCCATTCTTCTTTGCAAAATAGTGCAAGATTTGTCAGATTGGATGGAGAGTGTCTGTGAACAGCAATTTTCAAGTCTTTCCACAGATTAGCAATTGGATTTAGGTCTGGACTTTGACTGTGCCATTCTAACACATGAATATGATTTGATCTAAACCATTCCATTGTACCTCTGGCTGTATGTTTAGGGTTGTTGTCTTGCTGGAATGTGAACCTCAGCCCCAGTCTCAAGTCTTTTGCAGACTTTAACAGGTTTTCTTCTAATATTGCCCTGTATGCGGTTCCATCCATCTTCCCATCAACTATGACCAGCTTCCCTCTCCCTGCTGAAGAAAAGCATCCCCACAATATGATGCTGCCACCACCATGTATCACGGTGGGGATGGTGTGTTCATGTTGATGTGCAGTGTTTGTTTTCCACCACACATAGCATTTTGCTTTTAGGCCAAAAAGTTAAATTTTGGTCACATCTGACCAGAGCACCTTCTTCCACATTTTTGCCGTGTCCCCCGCATGGCTTCTCACAAACTAAAAATGGGACTTCTTATGGCTTTCTTTCAACAATGGCTTTCTTCTTGCCACTCTTCCATAAAGGCCAGATTTGTGGAGTACACAACTAATAGTTGTCCTGTGGACAGATTCTCCCACCTGAGCTGTGGATCTCTGCAGCTCCTCCAGAGTTACCATGAGTCCTCTTGACTGCTTCTCTGATTAATGCTCTCCTTGCCCGGCCTGTCAGTTTAGGTGGACAGCCATGTCTCAGCAGTATAAAAACATATCCTCCAAGCAGTAGCATTACATTTTTAGACATGTGCAGAACGGAAAGATTTTTTTGTTTTGGATAAATTCGTTATGTTACAAATTTTGTTTTGTGGATTCATTTTGAAATTTGCTTAGTTTCATGTCTTTTTAGTTTCATTTTATTTTATTAATTTTCTAGCAAATTTCAAATTTTCAGAACGATTTAAAATCGAATAGGTTGAAAATGTTTTGACCGACTTGAATTCTGTGTGAAGAATAGCTGTTTTTTAAGGAGCAGGCCAGGAAGCCGGCTACCTTACAACCGATGACAACCGATCAGCTGTCAGCAGGTTTCCCCACTGACAGCTGAATATAAACAAAATAATGCTGGCAATGAAAAATACCAGGTCTGGTATGAATTTTAAGGGGAACCCCACACCAATTTTTTTTTAAATGACGTGGGGTCCCCCCAAAATCCATACTTGATCATTATCTGACTATGATACATCTGATACATCCAAATAACCAAAATTCCTCCAAATTTAGATTCGGACCGAAATTAATTGCACATGTCTATAAATTATACAGCACCATTATATTATATCCCTTGGCTATTACCATTATAGTTTTCCTGGGCATCCATCAGCAGTAGCTGCACTGTTTGTTTCTGTCATTTGAGGGTATGATGGTACTACTGCATCTACTAATTATACTAATTCTTCATACTCTTTTGTTTTGCTCCAGGTGGGTCAGTGAGGTGGTATGGTCAGATGCATTCTATGTAATAGGGCAGGCTTTATGTTTTTTGGTATTATTCATTTGTGCCAGGGAGGAGCTGTCATGATGGGAAGGCTTCTATTGCAGGTGGTACATACATCAACACAATTATACAGATATGTAGTACTTGTCACATAAAATAGGGGGAGTCAGACATTTAAGGACATTTTATTGTTAAAACAGGTGGTGAGGAGGCGAGACACATTGCCACCCAGTAGCCTGTCAAATGCATTCTGAAAAGTGATTCATTCGAAATGACTTTTCATAGGGGCAGCAATTGCTGGCTAGTGTAAATGAGTCCTTACTGCTAGTTAGGAATATGCAGATAGATAAATGCCCAAAGATGGTCACACTTTAATATAAGCGAACAATAAAATACAATACGCATGCACATTTCCTATACTAGGAAGCACTGGTTTATATCTGGCAGAATTACATGTTATTTTTCCTAATGTTAAATATTTTTAGCAAAGAAAATAATCACTGTTTATGGAACAATGTTTTGTAGGAAAGAACATTCACATGTGAACCTTTTCCCTATGGGTAGCCTAAGATTCATCAAAGACCATGTGCATAACTGAGTAGAATAAAATGGGCAGATTGACTGAATATAATACTCAAAATGTATTGTTTTAGCATTTGTCCTTTGAATGTCCTTTAGGGTGTACTTATGCACATACGGATAAAATTAACTAAAATCCCCTTTCATCACTCCATCACATAATTAAACATTTTTTTAATTCACTTTTCAAAAACACTGGCAATTGTTATCTATTCAGAAGAATAATTTAACAGAATGATTCAGCTAGATAATAAAAATAGGTTTATCCATGACCTTTATATTCCCAGACACCAGTCTATGTAGATAATATGCTGATCAAAAAATAATTTTCAACCAACACAATTGCACTTTTTTCCAGAAATGCAGAATTGCTAGGAAAAGACTACAAAACTAGGGTGTTTCATACAGTTGCTTGGAACAAATGAGAAAGCTTTGCTTGACAGTAAACTGATAGAAAGGTCAGAAAAAGAGGCATCTCTAGTGGAATAAAAACATTAAGTCATTCGAACAAAGGTCACTTAGCTCTACTTGTATGAGCCTTTATCATCTATCTGACAAGGCCAACTAGATATTGATCATCTGAAGCGTCTTGGCAATCACAAGTGGAGCTTGAACAAAGTGAGAAGAAGAAAAAGAGAATGGCTAGACTTCTAAGAATCACAGTGTTCTTCTGAAATGTTATATGGGTTCTGCTAAGTCTGTGATTTCTTATAATCTGAACCATTATCCCATTGTCATCCTCAGTTTCTCTTCAATTAGCATGATGCTTCTGTAAGAAAGTTTATGTAACTACTTGCCTTGTTATTTTACAGGTGTCAAATCCTTCTTTAATGAAATATCTAGTTTGTAGCTACTTAAATACAGAATACATAACACCACACACTGAGGTTGATTTACTAAGGTCAAATATACTGTGTACTAGTAAATGAGGTGAAGCTCTGCTGACATCATCATCCAATCAAATGCAAGCATAAATGCAGTTTTTTTTAAATGTTCCTTGCATGTGGTTGTGTATTCTTTGTAAAAATAAAACTTTACCTCATTTACTAAGCTCTAGAGCAGTGATAGTGAACCTTGACACCCCAGGTGTTTTGGAACTACATTTCCCATGATGCTCAACTACACTGCAGAGTTCATGAGCATCATGGGAAATGTAGTTCCAAAACATCTGGGGTGCCAAGGTGCGCCATCACTGCTCTATAAAAACTGCACTTGCAGAGTTGCACAGTCTATTTGCCTTTAGTAAATCAAACCCAGAGTGTCTTGTTGGACTTATTTATAGCATAGTCCAATAATATTGGTGTATGGCATCCCAGATTTCTGAGTGGTTGCTATGGGTTCCAAACAGCAGTTTTATACTGGACCCTAGTTAATCTATGACAGTGATGGTGAACCTTGGCACCCCAGATGTTTTGGAACTACATTTACCATGATGCTCAACTACACTGCAGAGTGCATGAGCATCATGGGAAATGTAGTTCCAAAACATCTAAGGGTGCCAAGGTGCGCCATTGCTTCTCTATAAAAACTGCACTTGCAGAGTTGCACAGTCTATTTGCCTTTAGTAAATCAACCCCAGAGTGTCTTGTTGGGCTTATTTATAGCATAGTCCAATAATATTGGTGTATGGCATCCCAGCTTTCTGAGTGGTTGCTATGGGTTCCAAAAAGCAGTTTTATACTGGACCCTAGTTAATCTATGATAGTGATGGTGAACCTTGGCACCCCAGATGTTTTGGAACTACCTTTCCCATGATGCTCAACTACACTGCAGAGTGCATGAGCATCATGGGAAATGTAGTTCCAAAACATCTGGGGTGCCAAGGTGCGCCATCATTGCTCTATAAAAACTGCACTTGCATATTGGTGTATGGCATCCCAGCTTTCTGAGTGGTTTCTATGGGTTCCAAACAGCAGTTTTATCCTGGACCCTAGTTAATTAATCTATGACAGTGATGGCGAACCTTGGCACCCCAGTAGTTTTGGAATTACATTTCCCATGATGCTCATGCACTCTGCAGTGTAGATGAGTATCATGGGAAATGTAGTTTCAAAACATCTGGAGTGCCAAGGTTCGACATCACTGATCTATGATGTTAGTAATCTTCTACAACTTTAATAACACTGAGACATTTAAGGATCATTTTGTTTTTAGAGTTGTATTGTATGTAAATACTATCTGATTTGTTAGAATTCGGTTCATCTAATTGCAAAGTTAGTTTTGATATTTCCAGCTCCCTGAAACATAGTACTTTCCTGTTTTATATTCTTGCTATCAGTATTGAATTTAGACATCATGTTGCTCTAGGCATACTTGAACCATGACAGATTTTTTTTTAGGTTGTTTCCTCTTGCATTATGCAATTATTGTAGTAAACACTAAAGCAAGAATATGCTATTAGGGGTGGTGACACCCCACCAAACAAAAGAAAGGAAATATAGATTCATGTTCGTCCAAGGTACCCCCTTCCCTATACAGAAATCGACAGAAAAGGAAAACGAAATAAGAAAAGCATCAGGGGTAGTTTTAAGTTTTTTACTCTAGAGATTTCCTACTTCTCTCAAAATCCCCTGAACTACCTTCCCCTACTGATGATTTCTTAAATTTAGTTACTCATGTCCAAAGGTGTCTAGAAAAGGATAATAAAATAAGGAAAATTTAATGACAATTTGTACATTTAGAGGCTTGGTGCTGCCTTCTGTAACCCAACTACACTAGGCACTGGCCCACAAGAGTAATTATGATAAATGCAACCCTGCTTGCATATCGAGCATACCAAGTAGTAGAAATCCTGATTTACCTCATTTGATGGTTTTCTGAATCAAGGTAATATTAGTTGATATTGGTGATCAGGACAATTAAATAAAGTAACTCTCATTAATGTATTTAAAAATTCGTATCACCACAGAGTGGTGCTGTGGATATGATATTTTTTGTATATAATGCCAGGTCCAGAAGAGGATGAATTTTTGAGCGATGGACTTTATAGGTATAACACAAGTTTATATTAAAAATATGTATTACAAAAATAGAATTAAAACAATTACATAACATTTTTTTTCATAAAATGTGCCTAGGAACATAAATAACTACTTTAATAAGTGACCTGAAGATCTGCTTTCTATCAGTGCTGAGGATAGTACTCTCTGCTCAGATTACTCTTTTTCATTTTTTGATTAACCCCCCTAGTGGTATTCCCGAGTCTGGCTCGGGGTGGAACTTCAGTACCATTAGTGGTAATCCCGAGCCAGACTGCAGGATACAGGGAGAGTTACTTACCTTGTCCCCTGGATCCTGCAATGTCTCCCCGCTGTGTGTGCGAGCTCCTCCGCTCGATTCACACAGTGCCCGAGTGCCGCTGAGCTCCGTTCCCTGCGACGTTACGACGCACGGGAGTGAGGACTGGCGCCAAATTCAAAAAAGTAAAAACACAAAACACATACAGTATACTGTATAAAAAAATTACACATCCCCTTTGTCCCTAGTAGTCTGTCCAGTGCCCTGCATGTAGTTTTATATTATAAATACAGTTTCTTCTGCCTGGAATTTGGAGATTGTCCATAGAAACCAAAAAGTGTCCCTTTATGTCAAAAGTGATTTTAGACCAGTTAGAAAACAGCGATAATAAATTAGAATCACTTGCAGAATTGAGCGATAGCGATTTGTGGGGAAATTCGTCATCAAACACTAAATCTAATGACAGCGACAATTCTGCAAATTTCAGTGTTTTTGATTTGATTACATTATTGAATAATTTTTATAGTTATTTATTATATTATAATTTATGATTTTGTGTTTCAAACTTTATCATACCCGGAATGTCTACTAGACTCTGGTTTGGACAGATTTAAGTGAGTTATTCCTAAGAATTGCAGGCCTACAATATAAAACTCCAAATTTCCATGCAAAATAATTGTACCGCTTTCAGCACCTAAAATCAGAAATAATCATACCGCCAGGGAGGTTAATAATAAGCCACAAGCTCTTGAAGAAGCGTTTGTTGAATATGCGCAACATGTAGAGCTGAGTTTTTATATGACACACTACCTCTTCAATTTCTCATTATTGTAGAGGGAATTGTTTGGTCCTCCGAATCTGTTATTAATACTCTCTATGTATGTAGGTGGTGTGTTATTTATGCTCCTATGCACATTTTGTGAATAATATATGAAATTGTATGTAATTGTTTTTGATTCTATTTTTGTAACAAATATTTTTATTATATACTTGTGTTATGCCTATAAAGTCCATCATCCAAAAATTCATCCTCTAACTCTCATTAATGGGTAAACAGGCAGCAACAAAAAACTGCCATTGGTGATCAGGACAATTAAAGAGAGTTAATTTCCCTAGTGGGGAAACAGAAAGCAATAAAACCTCACAGCGATTCCAACCCCTAACCATGCTATACAAATCTAAAAAAAGTTTTGCCTTTACTTTTACTTTCATTAAAGATTCTTACCTGCTGCTGTTATGTTAAAACTGGCATGGGCATTACAGTAAATTTCTATTTTCTAGGTGTTAATTGGGAGAGTCTGCATACTGTAATCACATGATCAATCCAATTGTTGCAATAAGAAAAAAGTGCTAGTAACATAAGCCAGGAAATGAGCAGACATTTCGGAAAAGGTGTGTGTGTGTGTGGGGGGGGGGGGGGGGGGGGGGGTAAACAAACAACATTCTGAACTGCTTAATCATTTTGCCAAGGTTTCATGAAAGCAAAAATCTTTTTTTTATCCATAGCTGCCCAGAGATTGGAATAACAGGGTCATTTTATTAACACCAAAGTATGCCTTCTTTGGTGAAAGTGGAGTTTTACCATAAGTAAATTTAAACATGTTAAAATCCTTGTTTAAATAGCATAACTGTCCAGATGATTTCATTGTTTCAGCTTTATTTACAGTGAATTACATTTAACAATTATGCCACTTCTTATGTAAATGTTTAAATGGGTTTTGTATTGTTTATTTAAAAAAATTTGGCTTGTGTTACATATTTTACCACTCTACTTATTTTATTGCAGGAACAAAAGGGAGCTCTTCTCTTGAACCCTGTATGCCGTGCTCCATGACTGTAAAATAATCTTTTTAATAAGATATGGAGCAGATGGATAGCAAGCCTTACCAACCATTATCAAAAATTAAGCATGAAATGGATCTTGCCTACACCAGCTCTTCAGAAGATAGTGAAGATGAGAGAAAGCCTCGACAATCGTACAACTCAAGAGAAACCCTTCAAGAATGTACCCAGGAAATACGATTAAACTACAACAGCCAGAGCAGCCGAAAAAGAAAAGCTGTTGAAGACTCAACTCAAGGTAGTACAAAAAACATAACTCCAATATGTAGTGTTGCATAAATTGTACATTGATGCATTCCTGTCAGGTTAAAAAAAAACATTACTAATGGGTTTTTGAACATACAACTTTTAAACAACTAAAACATCAGTTACATTAGCAGTTTTTAAATATATTCTGAATAAAACACTGCTGTGCATAAACTACTCCTATATGACTATAGACTGTTATGTAGCACAGCTTGTGGTTACAAAAGTTTCATAGACTGGATGAATTATGTAATCATTGGTCTTCTGTTGTATCAGAATTAATATGGTTGCCGGAGCTGGTGGCCATGTCAGGGTGATGATCGGGGTATATAAGGCTCCCATAGGATCAATATCAAGTGCATCCAGTCACAGGAAGTGCTTTTTATAGCACACAACCTTTTGGAATATTTCTGTGTGAAATGGGCAATGAGGGAAAAAGGATGAAAGTGTTTAACTGCTGTTTCAAGGATAAGCAAATGTCTCACCTCATTAGTGACTCTAGTGTCCTAGTGCCCACATGTTTCCCCAGAGCTTTGTTGTAATCACAGGGTGACATTTTATTATGCCACATCATTTTTCACTAACAAATGACGTGTCTTGTTCTCTTAATTAGCTAGACAGTGTTTTGGAAACTAATCAGAACTTACATATCAAAACACAGGTCAAGTATTTTTGACTGCTAAGCAGGCATCAGTAAACCTAAAGTGACTTTAGATGACTTGTAGTTTAAAAACTATGAGGCTGGATTTACATTATGTTTTGTGAAAATGGATTTCTCCATATACATTGTGCATGATTGTGTCTACAAAAGAAAAATGACAACATCAACAAGAACACTGGGGCTGATCATATGATTAGAGTAGGCAAAGCCTCCCAGTTAACTCTCAGGAGAAGGAATAAGATAAGTCTATCTGTCACACTCAACAAAAATGCAGCAGGCAAATTTCAACAATAAAGTTGGGCAAAATCAATTGTGTATAACTTATCTTTTTCTTAACTAAAATTGAGGTATACTTTAAATGAATTAAAACACCCCATATTAGGTACACCCAATTAGTTATTGAATGCAAATAAAAATAATAATACAAACAGGAACTGAACACATGGAATTCATTCTTATTATTAAGGAGATGAAAAACTCTTTGTTACCAAGGGGTTAATGTCAACAGCTAGATTTAAACTATCCCTTACAGACAATCGCAACAGCTCCATATTTTTGCTGAATAATTCAAGAAAACAAAATTGCCTCTTCCACAAAACACATTCATTGCTTTCTCTCGTTCTCGTAAAGAACTAAACATGCAAAGCAATCTCTACATAAATATATTGACGCTCTGCATATAAAGGTAACCTGTAATTTATCTTCTCTATAATTTTCCTTGCATTGGGACTGTTATTTTATATTCTGAAAAGTTTTTTTGTGCATAAAACTGAAACACAGATCTCAACAGAGACTTTTTAATGTTATTTCTGGATTTTTCAGATCAGTTTTCAGCAGCTACACTACAAAACAAAGAATGAACTGCAGGGCAGGATATTTGCCTTCGTTACTGATTGCAATTTTGTTCCAGCAATAGTATTAACCAGGTCCTATAAATAAAGGCAGCAGTCCCACATGCAGTGGTGTACTTGGCATATCCGGCACCTAGCGCTGATATTTATACAAAAAGCCCCCCCCCCTAAAAAAATAAATTGGTGCACTGAATTGTAGGTGGGTACAAATGTTATTAACAGTGAGAGAGACGAAAGGGGCATGGATAAATAAAACCTGAATCTACTGACTGTGTACACAGCACACATAGGCCACAGTACTTGTTCCAATACCTTTAGTAGTGCACAACGCAGAAATTGCATGGCCCAGGAGTAGTTAATGCTCAAAATTGGGCTAAGAAGTGCATAACACAGAAAGTGCAACGCTCAGGAGTGCATAACACACAGGCCACTGCACAAGAATAAAACCAAAAATGACCCCCCTCCTGCCATAAATCCTCCCAAGTCTGTATCCCCCACAGTACAGATCTTAGCTAACAATTTCAATCTCCTCCCCATACAGCTCTTCCACCAAAAATCTGAATCCCCCTCCCCAGTACAGACCCCTCAGTACAGACCTTCCTCCTCAGTACATACCTCTCTCCCCAGTACAAACGCTCCCCAGTACAGACCCCTCTCCCCAGTACAAGCCCTCCCTAGTACAGACCCCTCTCCCCATTCAACCCTTCAGCACAGATCTGCAGTACAGACACCCTTGGTACAGATTCCCCTCTCAGCCTAACTTCAAGGTACAGAGTCCTCATTCTAACCCCTCAGTATTGTTTCTCCCATTTTAACACCCCAGTACAGTCCCCCTCCCATTCTAACTCCACAATACAGACCTCCTCTAAAATATCCCTCAATACAGATGCCCCTACCAGTCTAACTGCCTAGTGCAGATCCACCTAGTACAGACATGCTCACAGTACAGACCCTACCCTGTACATAGCCTAATCCCTCAGTAGACACTTGGTGCAGACTGCACCCCTTGCTCCCACTAAGTACTTTACTGTCCATATGTTTCTAAAAAGAATATAGCAAGTAAAAACTTGTTTTAATAGTTATCAAAACAGTTAATTGTGGAAATTTAATTGTAACTACTATACACCTTTTATTTTCTGTTTTAATTATAATGCTAACGCATCTCAAGAACAAAAACAATTTTTTTTTACTGTTTACCCTGGTGATGTAAGATATCTATTCTTGTTGATTTTGTAAGGACTGGTCATTCACTGAAATCTTTTGTTTATATTTATTGAAATTAAGTGTTGATCTATGAATGATGTCTAGTAGACAGTCTAGTAGATTTGTTATTGTATAATCTAATATTTTCCCATGTGTATGTAGTATGGGCTAAGATCTGTTTTCCATAAAAAGCCTTTCAGGAAGTTACAAAATGCTGTTCAGGCTGAAATACTCTGGCACTATCCCCTGCAGTAATCCCGTTATGCCAGTTAATGTAATTAGATATCCAGGTTAAATAATGCCAAATATAATTTAACCCAGGAAATGGTGGTTTTACTGTGCAAGCAGGTAATAGACCTGCCTCTTTAGTGGGCCTTACAATGGTGCCCTGCATTCACAGTGTAATGATGCAGAGAGCATCATTTAGGACCACTGCCAGGTGAAAATCTGAAGAGAAGTCTGTCACATGACCAGCTTGAAAAATATAATTTTAAATATGGTATGCATGCAGGGGTCTCCAAAGGAGAAGAGGGAGATTGGGGGTCAGGGGGCAGATCCCAGACTTGGGTTTCAATTTAGCCAAGTTTATTTTCTATTAAGGCTAGTAAATATAGTCACAACTGTCACAAAATCTATATCTATTTTGGTTGACTACACATAGGTGTCAGTCACAGAATAGTGGAAGAAGCACAAATGTCATTGGCTTTGGCTTTTTACCCTTGTCAGATCAAATTTTCTTATTTATGGACCTGATCTATATTATCATACTGTACATTCTGTTTGGACATGTTATCAATGCTTCTGAACTGCTTGATATATTATGTGACATTGTCTGACATTGTCATAATGGAGTTTTGCAGTGGTTGTATTCAGTCTGTTAAATCAATAGTGTTCTTTGCCTTTAATTTAATTAGGACAGTAAAAAAGAGCACTGAATATATTTTGTAATCAAAGTGTTGTATTATCTTTTCATCCCAGAATAAATGTTAACTGTTTATTACTGTTTCTGTAAACCCACAATTTGTACTATTTTCCTTAGTGCCATGAACACACGACTTATATACATTCATACCGGTTCTCAGCTGACAAGCAGCATTATTTAAATAAACTAAGTGTAAAATTATGGCCTACCTACACTGTTCAGCACCAAGTTACTTATAAATGATCAAACAGATAGAAGGTATTCTAGCAATCTCGGGGCCACTTGGTGCTAGGAACCCCAAATTTGGTGTGCAAACCTAGTGGAACCAACACAACAACATATCCAAATTTGTTCCTAGCACTAAGTGGCCCTAGATACAGGGCCCCAAAGTCGGTCAACTGTGTCCATCTGCAGCAATGTCATTTCAGGACCCTTTGGTGCCTGGGGCATCTAGGAACCCTTAACTACCAAGTCTGAAGTTCAGGGGACCTATGGCTGCAAATGGGCACAGTGAGGCATGCAAATGGGCACAGTGAAGGCTGTAAATGGGCATTGTTGACCCTCTTTTCCACTTACACCCTAGGCGCATTTCTCACCTTAGGCTTATACTCGAGTCAATAAGTTTTCCCATTTTTTGTGGTAAAATTAGGTGCCTCGACTTATATTCGGGTCGGCTTATACTCGAGTATATACTGTATGTGTTCCTACAAATATACAACTTGATATGATGATAATTAGTGAGTTTCACTCAGGAGATAGTAGGAGATCCTTTATGATTGGTTAAAGCGTGCACTCAACCACCAAACACCAAGATCTTCACCACGTGAGGCACACTCCCCCTGGGGGTTACACTCAACAGAGCTCAGAATATCTCAAGCATTAAAGTGAATCCTCTTAAAACTCTAAAGAAGAGTCATCGGTTTTGCAGGGTGGTTCTGGACAGCTTGAACCGCTCTGGTTAGATATGACCATAAAAACAGAGAGATTCCAAGTGTAATCCTGTTTCACATGTTTATTAAAATCCAGAGCCCTCCCCTGTGTACAAAATGTACAAGCTGTAAAAGACAAATGTAGCATATTAACCAGTCTGCTGCTCAGGATGGCATTTATGGAGAATCCCATAGATGCCACTGTGGTAAAAAAGGGTTTGATCACATTGTGCAAACATTGGGAGCTACTCACTGTATACATATGCCACAGTCCTTATAATTACAAAATATGGCTTAATTGCTGTGTCAGAAGCAACTGACTCATAGACAAACATTAACTTTAGCATACTTTTTCTTTGATTGAAACTTTTCTATTTCACATGCTTTTATACACACTGAATATAGCACTAACACTTTAACTGAGTTTACTTTAAATGAAAGTAAGATTTTTTTTTTTTTTTTAAAAAGCCTAATTTAAACAGTTATGGACTACTTAGCAATCAGGAACCGTTGAGACAATTAATGTGTTTATTGATTGGGAGTATGTAATATACAATATATGCAATATATTTTGTATGTACTATATAGAGTGGAGGGGTCATTAGTATATAATGTGCAACATAGTAGATGAAGTACGAGGTTCAGGTGTTTGTAATGTAAAGAACATAGTAGTAATGTAAGTAGTTTTATCTAATGTTCCTTTAGATTTACCAAAAAACATATAATATGAGGTCAAACCTAAACAACACTTTCAATTTGTATCCAATCAGGCAGGCCCTTGCACTATGTAGTTGAAGGTAAATCTAAAGGAAATTGTAAAAGAAAATTATATAATGTATGTCTAGCTTAAGACTCAAGAGTATGTAAAGTACAGAGTGCAGAGTCTATAGGAATATTTAACAAACAGCCCAGAATAGAGTTTGCAGGAATCAGGAAAATGTAACATACAGAGCTTACAGGTCAGAAGTATGTAATGTATAGACCAGCATACAGAATACAGTGATCAGGGACATATAACTTATAGGGAGCAGCAATCATTAGTATGCAATTTACTTTGCAGCATACAGAACACAGAAATCAGGGGTATGTATCATACAGCACAGCATAGAGAATATGGTGGTCAGGACTATGTAATGCACACTGTTTGTCCCCCAGGAAAAGTTCCTGAGTAACCCCCACAGCAAAAAAATCTCTTCCTTGTCAAGCAAACATACAGTGGATATAAAAAAGTCTACACACCCCGGGTAAAATGTCAGGTTTCTGTGATGTAAAAAATTGAGTCAAAGATAAATAATTTCAGAACTTTTTCCATCTTTAATGTGACCTATAAACTGTACAACTCAATTGAGAAAACAAACTGAAATCTTTTAGGTGGAGGGGAGTAAAAGTAAAAAAATAAAATAATATGGTTGCATAAGTGTGCACACCCTTAAACTAATACTTTGTTGAAGCACCTTTTAATTTTATTACAGCACTCGGTCTTTTTGGGTATGAGTCTATCAGCATGACACATCTTGAAAACAATGATTGCCCACTCTTCTTTGCAAAAACACTCCAAATCTGTGAGGTTGTCTAGCAGAAGCCTGAAGGTTTTGTGCCAATCTTGACTGGTATTAGGAACTGATTCAATCGGATTCAGGTCTGGGCTGTGGCTGGGCCATTCAAAAAATCTTCTTCTGGTGAAGCCATGCCTTTGTTAATTTGAATGTATGCTTTGGTTCGTTGTCATGCTGAAACATGAAGTTCCTCTTCATGTTCAAAAAGTTCAACCTTGGTTTAATCAGACCATAACACATGCTTTTGGGAGACTTCAGATGTGTTTTTGCAAAATTTAGCCCGACTTGGATGTTTTTCTTCGTAAGAAAAGGCTTCTGTCTTGCCACTCTACCATATAGCCCAGACATATGAAGAATGTCTTCACTGTGTTCCATGGTATATCTAATTTCTTGGAAATTCTTTTGTACCCTTCTCCTGACAGATACCTTTTAACAATGAGATCCCTGTGAGGCTTTGGAAGCTCTCTGCAGGCCATGGCTTTTGCTGTAGGATGCGACTAAGAAAAATGTCAGGAAAGACCTACTAAAAAAAGCTGAACTTTATTTGGGGTTAATCAGAGGCACTTTAACCCCTTCCCGACCAGCCGCCGCAGTTGTACTGCGGCAGGTTAGCTCCCCTGGGTGAACCAACCTAACTGTACGTCGGTTCACCTTTTCACCACTCGCAGCACGACGCTGGAGCCGATTGCTCCACACAGAGACAGAACTGATATCTGTCAATGTAAACAGACAGATCTCCGTGCTGTCTGGGGTGAGGAGAGTGATCTGTTGTCCCTACTAAGTATGAACAATGATCGCTCTCCTCACCCAGGCAGTCCCATCCCCCCACAGTTAGAATCACTCTCTAGGTAACACAGATAACCCCTTCCCTGCCAGTGACATTTACACAGTAATGAGTACATTTTTATAGCACTGATTGCTGTATAAAATGCCAATGGTCCCAAAAAATTGTCAAAAGTGTCCGATCTGTCTGCCGCAGTTGAACAAACGGAAATCTTTTAGGTGGAGGGAAGTAAAAATAACCAAAAATAAAATAATATGGTTGCATAAGTGTGCACACCCTTAAACTAATACTTTGTTAAAGCACCTTTTTAATTTTATTACAGCACTCGGTCTTTTTTGGGTATGAGTCTATCAGCATGACACATCTTGAAAACAATGATTTGTAATCTTCCCCATATCGTCCCCATATCTTATTGAGTGGGGCAATTTCTCCACAAAATGCCTTAACTGGAGGTACTGCCATTCATCTATCATCATTAAATCCGTGTTTGATTTTAATTCTTGATAAGTGCTTATTTCACCCCTCTTTATTATGTCTTTCAACTGTGCATTTTCTTTTTTTATCCAGTTCCCCCCCACCGACCATTTCCCTGGTGCAAAAAACTAATTTTCCTTTAAAAAAATCAAAGGTGAATTATATACCCATTTATTTTGTATATTAATCATATCCCATATTTTCTGTGAATTACGTGTCATTTTGTGCATATTTACTCCCAAAACCCTGTGCTGTGGGGAATTCCATATTATACACCTTAGTTTTGTGCTACTCATTAAATTTTCTATATTTACCAATCTCTTTTAAGTTACCTCTTTTGCCCATTCCACCACCCGTGCAGGTGCCACTACATTATACAATTTTTTTTAAGATCTGGCTCTGCTAACCCCCCCTGTTTTTCCCCACTTCCAAGTACAGTGAATGCTCGATATTAAAATTTTTAAAGTTCTGAAATATGTTTGTGGGAGTGTTAGAGGCAACATTTGAAATTTATATACGATTTTTGGAGGATCCAGGAGAGAGGTCATATTGAATTTATTTTTAATTCCTTCTTGGTTTCATCTAACAGAGGGATATCATTTGTTAGGTATAATTTCCCTAAAGAATTGGTAAGTCTGATTCCCAAATATTTTATATAATTTCTCCATAGAAAATTAAATTATTTTTGCAATCTTGATTCTTCCTGTCTGCTTATATTTATATTTAGGATTTCAGATTTACCAATGTTTATTTTGAAATTTGAAATTTCTCCATACTGTTTCAATGTCCTTATCAGATTTGGGATTGTAATCCTTGGGTTTGAGATATAGAACAGCACGTCATCTGTATCTGTATATGCTGCCAATTTGTGCTCTTCCTGAGTTATTTCCAATTGAAGCCAACAAGGGCCCCAGAGTCTTTGGATAGAAGTAACAAATGCGTAAAAATTGGTCTTTGGGTGTCGGTGGCGCCTTCCCACCATAACCCTACAGAGGTCATCTTGAAAGAAAGAATTGGAATTGCTGTAAAAAATTGCAATGATATGTGAAACAGGTGCAGAAAAATTACTCTTTGGGTGTTAATTGTGATTGTGGAAAAGGGTTTTTCTTGGGGTTGAAACACCTTTTAAGATAGTTTGTTAGACTTTTATAGAGACTCTCGTGGTGGGGAGGCAGATCAAATTCCTGAGATAATTCATCAAAAAGATTTTAACTGAGTAGAGTTTGAATTAGAGATAGAATATGCCATATGAAGACCATTGGAGCTCCAGATTGCGAATTCCTCACAACTCACATTGGTGAATAACATGGGATTGCCTTGTAGAGGTACTGTAAGTATTTAGAGATATTTGCAAATAGTTCAAGTGATCTCCTAACAGTACACCAAGCAACTAGCATATCTCTTATCAATAGGCTCTGTTGTAAGTGATTGGGTAGAAGAAGAGAAGCAAAAGCTGTTTCCAGGGTTTTGTTGGTATATAAAGTGTTGTTCATCAGCCAATCATAACCAATTCTAAGCAGACAAGAGAGATTATAGTTTCTTATATTTCGTAATCCTGTTCCACCTTCGCTCTTTGGGAGACAGTGTTTTGCTAAAGCAATACGTGTTTTTATGATCGCCATAAAAAGGATGTTATTGCTTTGTTTAATGTGTTGATATCTGAATGTTTAAGTAACAATGTTTTAGGTATTGTTTGTAAAGGATATAATAGTCTGGCGAAATACATTTTTTGAATAGAAGACAGCTCCGTAATAGTGAAATTGGCAAATTTATCCAGGCTTTAAGTTCTTTTTTAATTTTACTGCATTAAGGTGGGTAGTTTAAGTGTCAAATTGTTGAGGATTCTTTACTTATTTTTATGCCTAAATATGCCCCTTAATTCAGAAACAATTACATTTAACAACTGATAGTTATAATTTGAAATGAAAGATAAGCTATTTTGTATTTATTTTTCTCCTGGGCAAACTAAACCATACTTGTTTTTTTGTTTTTTCTCGCTAATTTTATGTAATTTTTCATGTGGCTCTTATGAGCATCCTGTTATAAATGCCTTGCTAAAGCAAATTTAATACTATGGTACATTACTTTAGTGCATTATTCTTCCATGCTTTGAGACTAAACATAGTAATATCTCCAAAATCAGATATTAATTTGGTACCCGAACCTTTTGAAATGTTAAAAGGAGCATATATTGGTGCTTGTATCATCAGATTGCTTGTTATAGCTTCTTCTTTGTAATTCTATTATATTTTATACTATTTTCTGTTTACTTATATTACAATATATAAGAATATATATAAAAGAAAGTACATGGAAATCTTGATTTTGAAAATGTATGTATGTTATATTCCCAGGCTGATGTCTGAAAAGTTATCAGTTATCATATAGGAAAAGCTAAATCCCTATTGGACTAGATCCAATCAATAGCTAGGATTATATTTCCGGTGTGTGAAAGCATCCACTTACAGTTTGTTATTTGTGATAGATCTTTAAAAATTATCAGAAATAGGACACATGCCAGAGCTGTACCTTACAAAACTTTATGCATAATTAGTGATCTCTGAAATAAAAATCCTGACTGCCAACCTTCATATTTTTCAGGGTGGAACACAATGATATGAGACACAGATAAAATAGAACAAACTGCATACTGACTGATCTCTGTACAGACACAACTTTCACTTTGTCAACATTCAACATATGCAAATGCTTTTGGACAGCATACACAGCCTGCAATACACTTTGGAGAACAGCTATCGTATTGCATTTGACAACATATTTTCTTTTTAACATTTATTTAATAATGTAATGAAAGATCATAGCTGTGCAATAATGCCAAGCCATATTTTTTTTAACACAAAGCAGTCAGGACAATGATATATGACAGCGAATTAGTTGCTATAGTTTACTGAAACTTGCCCATTGAAGTTCATGTTATTATATATAATGTTTTATTTGGAGATTCAAAATTGGACACCATTTCTATGGCAAGTAAATAGGTTTTGCACTACATGATTTCAACATCTCCAACCTTTCCTAAAGTGTGGCAGCATTTTTTCAAAGCTATATTTATTTGCATATGTGTTTTGTTGTTGGGAAAACACAAATTTCAGTTAAAGGAAGGACCATGTTATAGTAATTCCAGCAAAGCTGAATGATTCACCGATTAAGCTTTCTAGAAAATTGCAAGCTTCAGCATTTGTTCTTGGATATAAAATACTGTAGCAAAGCATCCTTCACAAGCAAACCTATCACTATCAATTACAGAATTTTTGAACACCGCACATGTGCTTCTCAAAGTGTAAAGATGTGGCTTTAAAAGTAACCCATTTTTTTGCTTTTTTACTGTATCATTATAATCCTATTTCCAAATAAAGTAATATTTATACAATTATATAACAACACAAGTTAGGGAACTCTTTACAGGGAAATTATAATTAATTATATAGTCATATATTTTATTTATTTCATACATCTTCAAGTGGACCTTTTGAAACATATTACATGTTATACCTGTATTTAGGGTGTAACATGCTCCAGAACATGTTCCCTCAACCCTATGACAGTGGGTGAGGGTTTCTCTGCCCGTAACTGCTGTCACATTTTGAAATCAGTGCAGGGAAGTGGAACTCCGCCTGCACTGCCACATCATTCTTTCACAGTGATCTGTAAATGAATAAACTACCCATTTGTAAGCAACCATGGCAGATGAATTGGTAGTTTCAATGCATTGCAAGCTAGCTGATCAATGGGCTCATATTTCATTTACAAATCCTGCAGCTTTCAAACAAAAAGCCTGTACAGAGGTACGGGAAAAAGCTGTAGGACTTTTCTGCAGGAGCCTGATTTTGAACCCATGAGCTAGGGTGCAATGCTTTGCAGGCTCCTGGCGGAAAAATAATAAATGCACATTTCCTGTAAAAATATGTGCGTTTATTTATTTTTCCTAAAGGTGAACTTAGCCTTTAAAATATATATACAGTATATATATACTATGTATATACTGTGTATATATACAGTGGTTATAAAAAGTCTACACACCCCTGTTAAAAATGTCAGGTTTATGTGATGTAAAAAAATGAGAGAAAGATAAATCATGTCAGAATGTTTTCCACCTTTAATGTGATCTATAAACTGTACAACTCAGTTGAACAACAAACTGAAATCGTTTAGGTGGAGGGGAGTAAAGCTAAAAAAACTAAAATACTATGGTTGCATAAATGTGCACACCCTTACACTAATACTTTGTTGAAGCACCTTTTGATTTTATTACAGCACTCAGTCATTTTGGGTATGAGTCTATCAGCATGGCACATCTTCCCTTGGCAATATTTGCCCACTCTTCTTTGCAAAACACTCCAAATCTGTCAGATTGTGAGGGCATCTCCTGTGCACAGCCCTCTTCAGATCACCCCACAGATTTTCAATCAGATTCAGGTCTGGGCTCTGGCTGGGCAATTCAAAAACTTTAATCTTTTTTCTGGTGAAGCCATGCCTTTGTTGATTTGGATGTATGCTTTGGGTCGTTGTCATGCTGAAAGGTGAAGTTGCCTTTCATGTTGAGCTTAAGTAAGAAGGTTTTGTGCCAATATTGACTGGTATTTGGAACTGGTCATAATTCCCTCTACCTTTACTAAGGCCCCTGTTCCAGCTTAAGAAAAAAAGCCCCAAAGCATGATGCTGCCACCACCATGCTTCACTATGGGTATGGTGTTCTTTTGGTGATGTGCAGTGTTTTTGCGCTAAACATATCTTTTGGAATTATAGCCAAAAATGTTCAACCTTGGTTTTATCAGACCATAACATATTTTCTCACATGCTTTTGGGTGGCTTTCAAAATTTAGCCAGGCTTGGATGTTTTTCTTCTGTAAGAGAAGACTTCCATCTTGTCAATCTACCTAATAGCCCAGGCATATGAAGAATATGGGAGATTGTTGTCACATGGACCACAAAGCCAATACTTGCCAGATATTTTTTCAGCACCTTTAATGTTGCTGTAGGCCTCTTGGAAGCCTCCCTGATCAGTTTTCTTCTCGTCCTTTTATCAATTGTGGAAGGATGTCCAGTTCTTTGTAATGTCACTGTTGTGCCATACACAAACCCCATTGTGTACTTAAAAGTGAGGTACGCCTTTATTTTCTCCACTCGATGATGACTGTCTTCACTGTGTTCCATGGTATATCTAATGCCTTGAAAATTCTTTTGTACCCTTCTCCCGACTGATACCGCTTAACAATGAGATCCCTCTGATGCTTGGAAGCTCTCTGCAGACCATGGCTTTTGCTGTGAGATGCGACTAAGAAAAAGTCAAGCTGAACTTTATTTGGGGTTAATCAGAGGCACTCTGAATGATGGCAGGTGTGTGTACTGACTCCTATTTAATCAGTTTGAATGTGATTGCTTAATTCTGAACACAGCTACAACCCTAGTTGAAAGAGGATGTGCACACTTATGCAACCAAATTATTTTATTTTTACTATATTTAGCGCTGCTTTACTGTCGTTTTAGACGTGGTATTCGGCTGCTAGTGGTGTGATTTTAACCCCCACTAGCGGCCTAAAAAGGGTTAAAACCCCCTGCAAAGCGCCGCCGCAGCGGCACTTTGTGGCGGTATTGCCGCGGTATTACAGCGGTGTCCCATTGATTTCAATGGGTAGGAGCGGTATAGGAGCAGTGAATACACCGCTCCTTCTACGCTCCAAAGATGCTGCTAGCAGGACTTTTTTGACCGTCCTGCTAGCGCACCACTCCAGTGTGAAAGCCGTCTGGCTTTCACACTGGAGTGAATGGGGCCGGATTTTTCCAGGCACTGTACAGGCGCTATTTTTAGCACTGTAGCGCCTGAAAAAACGCCCCAGTGTAAAAGGGGCCTAAAGGTGGAAACAGTTCTTAAATATTTTATCTTTGTCAAATTTTTTTACATCACAGAAACCTGCCATTATAACAGGGGTGTGTAGACTTTTTATATCCACTGTGTATATATATATATATATACTAATGTTACTGATTAAAAGTAACAGAGAAGGGTAGGAAGCATTTAAAGGATTTGACACATATGCTATTTGTTTCCCACTATAATTTCCTATCACGTAAGATATTTACTTGTATAAAAAGAGACTGCATTTTTGGGAAAATGTATCCAATGATGCCTGAATTCAAATAAATGCCAATGCAGTCTTTTAGGAGAGGAGCATGATCTCATTGTGGGATCAGATATTGTTTCACTAACTAAATCTATAACCACATTATTGGGTACAAAGTGTATGAATTAGTCTTTGTTTCCCTGTTTATCATGTATACAAAGCTCAGTGATGATAAAACGGGAGTCTATTAATCACCCACATAAGGAACATTAGCCACTTTAACCACTTCAGCCCCTGAAGGTTTTACCCCCTTTATGACCAGGCCATTTTTCGCAATACTGCTCTAATTTAACTAACAACTGCACGGTCGTGCAACGCTGTACCAAAATAAAATTGATGTCCTTTTACTCTCACATATAGAGCTTTCTTTTGGTGGTATTTGATCACCTCTTTAGTTTTTTTTTAAAAAAACAATATTTTTTACTTTCTTCTATAATACATATACAATGAAAAAAATAAAAAAAAATAGAATTTATTCATCAATTTAGGCCAATATGCATTCAGCTACATATTTTTGGTAAAACAATCCCAATGGGTGTACATTGATTGGTTTGCGCAAAAGTTATAGCGTCTACAAACAATGGGATATTTTTATGGAATTTGTATTTATTTAATTTTTTTACTGATAATGGCAACGATCAGCAATTTTAAAAAAAGGGAAAAGGGGGTGGGGGTTTCTAGGCAGCAACAAATTAGGAAATATTTATATCAGTATTTGAAAATAGAAAAAGCTTTATTAGGACATATAAGTATCAGGAGTAACAATAGCAATAAAATATGAGCTATGATCCAGAAGGTAACAGCAAAACAACATATATAAAACTAAACACAGTGTTTGAGATATCAAAACGTTAGGATGACGTGGTTTGAATGAATACTGACGCGTTTCGACCCCAACGGGTCATCCTCAGAGGATTAAGCGCTATAAAGAAGTTTACAATTATTATTAGAATATATCATTATCATCACTTAAACAGTAGTGGTACAACATCTTACTGTTTTACATATAATTACCAATCACATATGTTTAGCAGTTTCTCCTGAATTTAAAATCCTCTCAAATCTTCCACCACAGCGGTCCCAGCGTGGGTCCCCGGTCGGCCGGCATGCCACGGGGAGGGACAGAGGCGCCACTGCGAAACTTGCGAGGAGTTACATGTATGGAAAGTCCCCCAAAGCCAAAATGTGGGGCGTGAGGGCAAGCAAGCAGCACCTGCAATTTGGGCATCAAATGGTAGCATCATCGGTGCATTCCATAAGCACAGATTCACATTCCACTTTTTCACTGCACCCTTCCCTCACATCACTGCACCACCTCACCTTCTATTATGTCATGATTGTTTTATGTATTTAAAAAAAAAAAATCGGCCTTATCTAAGTCCATATATTTCCTTCTCCCGATCTGAGAGGATTTTAAATTCAGGAAAAACTGCTAAACATACAGTATGTGATTGGTAATTATATGTAAAACAGTAAGATGTTGTACCACTACTGTTTAAGTGATGATAATGATATATTCTAATAATTGTAAACTTCTTTATAGCGCTTAATCCTCTGAAGATGACCCGTTGGGGTCAAAACGCGATAGGATTCATTCAAACCACGTCATCCTAGCGCTTTGATATCTCAAACACTGTGTTTAGTTTTATATATGTTGTTTTGCTGTTACCCCCTGGATCATAGCTCTTGTTACTGCTATTGAACTGCTATTGAACATGCTATTGTTACTCCTGATACTTATATGTCCTATTAAAGCTTTTTCTATTTTCAAATACTGATATAAATATTTCCTAATTTGTTGCTGCCTAGAAAACCCCAATTCCCTTTTTTCTATTACTACTCGGGGTGTGCAGCATTTTTCTCTTTTCTCTAAAGTGTCCTTTGTTCTATGATCAGCAATTTTTAGTGGGACTACATTTTTAGTCAGACACCTAACTGACACTTTTGACACTTTTTTGGGGACCAGTGACATGAACACAGTGATCAGTGCTAAAAATATGCACTGCTACTGTACTAATGACACTGGCAGGGAAGGAGTTAACACCGGGGCGATCAAAGGGTTAAGTGTGTCCTTAACTGTGTGGGAGATGGTTTGACTGGGCAAAGAAAGAGATCCGTGTTCCTGCTTAGCAGGAACACAAGAGCTCTCGTTTTCCCTCTGACAGAACAGCAATCTGCCTCCTCCTACCTCCTCCTTTTCTCCTGCCCCCATACCCGCTGATTGGGTCCCCCTCTGGCCAATCAGCACGTGTGCCCCCAGAGCTACTGCACAGAATGATGTACAGGTATGTCATTTTGCGCAGCCAGGCCACCTTGCTGCAGTAAATGTGCGGAAGGCGGTCCGGAACCGGTTAAGACCAGGCCTTTCTCTGACATTTGTTGCTTACAAGTAAAAATCTATATTTTTTTTCTAGAAAATCACTTAGTACTCCCAAATATTATATATATATTTTTAGCAGAGACCCTAGAGAATAAAATGGCAGTCATTGCAATATTTTCTGTCACACTGTATTTGCACAGCAGTCTTTCAAGCGTATTTTTTGGGGGAAAAAAAAACTACACTTTAATAAATAAAAAAAACAAAAACCATTAAAGTTAGCCCAATTTTTTTGTATAATGTGAAAGATGATGTTACCCTTCTGTATCTTCTATCTTATGGATCGACTCTTCTATAGTTCTTATCCACTCTACCCTCTCTACCCATTCTTTCATGGATGGGGCGTTCAGACATTTCCACCAGCACGGGATCAGGGCTTTCGCTGAGTTCAATAGATAGGGGATTAAGGTGGACCGATATTGTCTCACTCTCATCTCTGTGTCATGGAACAGGCATACCCATGGTTGTTTTTTGACCCTTTCTCCTGTTATATTAAAAATTAGTTCTATTACTTGGTCCCAGTAGTTCTGTATTTTGAGGATATGGAAGCAATGGGGGGAGTTTAGGAAAACGGAGAGATACCTAAGAATGCTTGAAAGAGAGACCTGAGGGATATAGTAGGAAGTGAGCGAGATGGGGTAGATCCCTCCCCCTCTTAATTTTTTATTTTTTTTGTCTTTTCTTCTCGTCCTTTAGGGGAGGGGGGGAATAAGAGGAAATAACTGTATGATTAATAATGTATGTAAAAGAGCAATGTTTGTATAATTAAATTAAAATGAGAAAATAAAGAATATAAAAAAAAGATGATGTTACACCGATTAAATAGATACCTAACATGGCATGCTTTAAAATTGCACACGCTCGTGGAACGGCGACAAACCACGGTAGTTAAAAATCTCCATATGCAACGCGTTAACATTTTTTGCAGGTTACCTGTTTAGAGTTACAGAGGAGGTGTGGTATGCAGGTGTGACTTACATATGCGTTCGCTTCTGCGATCACTTTCATTCCTATTACAAGGAATGTAAACATCTCTTATAATAGAAATCATTTACCTTTAAAAGCAAAAACAAAATTACATTTTGCCTTTAAGGGGAAAAAAATCATCCCTTTAAGCCCAAGAAGCGAAAAGTGATGTCAGGCGTCGCTCTAGTCCTCCAAGGGCATAGAGCTGAGTGGGGGCTATCTATTCCTCACTCAGCTTCCTGCTTAGCCTTCGACCGCACCAGATCAGTTCCCGGGTTACCAACGGTTCCAGTAAGCTTTGGAAGGTAGGGGGGCACCTCACCCACAGCCTATTAGGCCTCATGCACACTGGCTGTTAAAATAACATTATAAAAATGCCAGTAGCTTTGCAGTGAGTTTTTCAACGTTTTTGCAATAGCGTTTTTTAGCGTTTATTAGCTTTTTTAGCGTTTTCCGCATTAGCGTTTTTTTAACTGGATCAAAAACATTTAAAAAATCCTAAACAAAGTTTTTGAACGTTATCAACGTTTATCAGCATTTATCAGCGTTAGAGCGTTTTTACAGCTGAAAAACGTCTCTCAGAACCCACTATTTTTTTTTTTTTACTGCTCAAAAATACCACTGCCCAAAACTGCTGATAACAGCCTTTGTGTGCATGGACACATAGGATAACATGATGGAGAGTTTAACAACTGTAGAAAAAAATGTCTACTGCCAAAAACAGCTGCTGAAAAAACATGCATGAGGCCTTAAAGTGATCTTGTAATGATCCTGCTGCCAAGACCACTTTTATATAAAAGCTGGCCACCTACTGTAAATAAAGATACTGGGGTTATGGCAGATAGGTGCTGCTATAACCTCAGTATTTAACTTCAAAGTAATGACGTATATTTAGGCCTCATGCACACTGGACTTTTTTGAAAATTTTACAGCAGCTTTTTTTGGCTGTAAATGTTTTTTTCTACATTCATTAAACTCTCCATCATGTTATCCTATGTGTCCATGCACACATAGGCTGTTATCAGCAATTTTGGGCAGTGGCCTTTTGGAGCAGTAAAAAAAAAAACCAAAACTAGTGGGCTCTGAGAGACGTTTTTCAGCTGCAAAAACGCTCTAACGCTGATAAACGTTGATAATTGCTCAAAAATGTCCCTCACCAGCGTTCTTTAACGTTTTTGATCCATTGAAAAAAATTTTTTTTTAAAAAAACCTGCTAAAAGCTAACACGGAAAATCGCAAAAAAACATTGAAAAAAGTTGAATAAAGTTGAAAAAAGTTGAAAAACTCACTGCAAAGCTACTAACGTTTTTATAACATTATTTTAACGACCAGTGTGCATGAGGCCTTATGCCTTGTACACACGGTCGGACATTCCGATCACAAAATCCATCTGATTTTTTCAGACGGATTTTGGCCGAAATTTGTCTTGCATACACACGGTCGCACAAAGTTGTCGGAAAATCCGATCATTCAGAACGCGGTGACGTACACCACGTACGATGGGACTGCAAAGAGGCCAGTAGCCAATAGCTTTCCAGATTTATTCTGAGCATGCGTGGCACTTTGTGCGTCAGAATTCTATACACACGATTGGAAAAAGTCTGATTGGATTTTGTTATTGGAAAATTTTAGGTCCTGCTCTCAAATTTTTTCAGACGGAAAAGTCTGCTAGAGCCCACACACAATCGGATTTTCCGACAACATAATCCGACCAGACTTTTCCTGTCGGAAATTCTGACCATGTGTACAAGGCATTACAGTTAGGCGGTTGGCAGGTGGTTAAATCTATTAACCTCCCTGGCGGCATGATTATGTGTTTAATTTTGTGCTGAAAGCAGTACAATTATTTTGCAAGGAAATTTGGCGTTTTTATATTGTAGGCATGCAATTCTTATGAATAACTCGCTTAAATCTGTCCAAACCAGAGTCTAGTAGACATCCTGGGTATGATAAAGTTTGAAACACAAAATCATAAATTATAATAAAATATATATAAAAATTATTCAATAATGTAATCAAATCAAAAACACAAAAATTTGCTCAGTTGCAGAATAGTCGCTGTCATTAAATTTAGTGTTTGATGATGAATTGTGATTCTAATTTATTATCGCTGTTTTCTAGCTGGTCTAAAACCACTTTTGACATAAAGGGACACTTTTTGGTTGCTATGGACAATCTCCAGTTTCCAGGCAGAAAAAAAAAATCTATTTATTATATAAAATGACATGCAGGGCACTGGGCAGACCACTAGGGACAAAGGGGATGTGTATTTTTTGTATATAGTACTGTAATCTGTAAGATTACAGTACTGTATGTGTACTGTGTTTTTAAACGTTTTTTAATTTGGCGCCGATCTCCGCGCCTGTGCGTCGTAACGTCGCAGGGAACGGAGATCATTGTTTATATGATTAAGTGCCCATGTGGTCTTGTGTATATTGGAAAGACCACACAAAAAGGAAATAGCACGGCATAAATATGCCACTAGAGATAAACAGATAGAATTGCCGCTAGCAAGCCACTTTGGAGAATGGCCATACTATTTCACAATTATGTTTTATGGCAATTGATTTTATTCCTAAACTGGGAAGAGGTGATCATAGAGAAATTATTTTGAAAAGGAGAGACGTTAAGTGGAACAATGATTTTAATACATTACAACCTTCTGGTCTAAACATCGATTTGGCTTGCACTAATTTTTATGATATCGTTTAATTTTTGGTGGTGTGCATATTTTATTACTTATTTTTTTATATGAAGTTTATCATAATACACATTCAGAAAGAAAAAAAAGTTATCAATAGGTCTCACAATACAGTTGACCAAGGTTACATGAGAACAAATTAGACCTAAAATCCAATGCTTCCTTTTGTTCCGGGTATCAGATATAGATAGAGGGCAGAGAAAATTAGAGTAGCTGTTGATATGCTAGAGCTAGAGCATAACTTAGCAAGGTCACTGAGGGTAATAGACAGCACCAAATGCATTTGCTGGGAATAAGACTTTGTATAATAGGAAGTGACAGAAGCTATTGTTATTAGATAAATGTGATCTTTTTTGGCGTAATCTAACCAGGGGGACCATTCTTTCAGAGATTTGGGTATAGTTAAATTTGCTTTAGCAAACATGAGTTCCAGATGTAGGTGCTGACTGAGAGCTTTGGACAGATGGAGGGGGTGCTACTTTTGCATTTAAATGCAATAGATAGTCTGGTCGTTATAAAAATATATGTTAGAATAGGATGATATTTTCTAGGACAAGGCTTTAAGTCCCAGTCCCAGCAAAGCTAACTGAGGTTTAATTGCAGTGGACCTAACAGTAACATTCGTAATGAGGGTTTGTACATATTTCTAGAACGATGAAAGCACTGGTCAAGTCCACCAGATATACAGTGTAGCCACAATTTCTCCAGCAGGTGGAACAATAGGATTAAAAAAGGGGCAAGTTTCTCTGATGTTGATGGTGTAAAAGCTTCTACACCACTTCCCAGAGAAGTTAAGTGTGGATGCGCTGCTTGATGCCAGGCTGATAAGTCCGCTGAGAAGTTTAGGATTTGCTCCCAAGTCCTTATTGATGATAACTTCATGTGGTTCTGTGTAAAGTTTAGTGACTTGGCAGGTAGTATAGTTTGTTCATAAGAACAGATGATGTCAGTGTACTGTACTGAGTAAACGATGTAATCCCTTTGAGACTCTTTACATTATTGGTAGTGATATGTAGTGACATTTTGGAGTGACTGTGGAGAAGAATGTGCAGAAAAAGAGATGATAACCAGATATGTAATAGGTACAATACTAGCAAATCAAAGAAATAAACTTAAGAACAGTAGTAACATTCAGACTCAAGTCAAACCTTGTGCCTGAGGTGTGTGAGCAAAGTAAAGGGATAACTCACACAAGAGTCAACAAGGGGTAGAACATTAAATTGCACTTCTCGGGTATTAAAGAAAATCTACTGGAAGAATCCAACATGCCTGCTAAGAGTATGGTAAGCAAGGCAATCAGTGTTTCAGCTCGGTTATGATCTGTATATTATCATGCTGCTCAAGATTTGGTAGCTGAATTGTTCCTGGAGGTGATGGTAACTTGCTGGTTTTGGTACGTGACTAACAGCTTTGTGGGGAAGCCCCAATAGTAAATATGTTGCGATTCTGCAATACCATAGTGATATGTATGAACTCTTTCCTTCTTTGAGAGGTTGCAGCAGACAAGTTCTGGTAAAAAAGCTACGCCTGTGAATGGTGAGGGTAGTGAGCAAGTGGATCTAGCATCTTGAAGGAGACGTTCTTTAATGTGATAGAAATGAATCCATGTCAAGACCCTAGGGACTGTGTCAAGATGGTGAGCTGGTTTAGAGACCCTTTGTGCTCTATCCATAAGAAGATTTCTTGTAGTGAGATCAGGGATAAACTTCAGAAAGGGCTTCTGTAAGTAAGGAATCAAATAATTTAATTTAACAGCTTCAGGGACACCTCCAATCTTCATTTTATTACGGCAGGATACATCTTCAAGATCCACTACTTTTAAAGTTTATGGAGTGTTTCCTTATGTGCACCCACAATTTCTTCATGAGCTTTAACCACTTCACCTAGTTGGGATTCGGATTTCTCAGTATGGTCTTCAATGTAATCTATCCTATTAGTGAATCAGGGTACAGAGCAGCGCAGCTCACTTTGTAGGCCAGCTTATTTTTGTGCATCAAGTTCTAAGATTTTTCTTTGCTGCCGTTCAGTAACATTTACAGGTCATGTCCCTTCCCCAACTTATAACCGGACAGTGAGAGGAGAAGTAGCACATTGATGAGCTGACCTTTGTGTTCTCTCCTTCTATCAGCAATTCAAATTCAGGTACCTGCACCACTTGCGTCTAAAAACAAACCCATTTTTTGCTGTAATAAATACAGAACTGGATTAATTTGTATCTTTTATATCTGCCATGAGATTCGGTTTTAAGAACATCACCTTGCTTCCCTCTGCTAGAGCTTTTAAAAACCATCTGCAAATTCACCTTTCTAAGTTTATATTTGCATGAAGCTAGTCACTCAGAACTGGCAATTAGACACTTGGGCACTAAGCAAAAGACTCAGAATGAGATACATGTGTCCAATACATAGACGTTTAGATTTTTGATGGTTATCCAAGACTGGATGTGGGTAGCTGAATAAATGTATAAAGACAAGCTATGGCACTGGGGGGATTCAGGCTTTGTGGCTGCAATTTTCGTATTGTTTTCACATGAGTGTGACTGGTTTAAATGTGCAGTTTAATCAATTTGTTTTAATAGCATATGATCCACACCACAAACACACACATTTCTAGTAACAAATACAGTAACACAAACACTGTGTTAATTGTTAGGTTTATTGTTACATCACTAAGGAAAATAAATTGATTAGGTGTGTTTTAGGCACGAGTCTTGGATTTGCACTTACACATAGGTCTTCATTCTTATGGACATTCCTGTACTTTCTGGTATACGTAACAATATAATAAAATATAAGCAATAATGACACATTATATACAGAAAAGAACATTGTGTTCCAGGTTTTGACTTTGCATATGGTCAGTGGGAATGTTCATCTTAACAACTATACAGCTGACTACAATAACACTTTAAAAGAAGGATTGGAATTCTGTATTGGAATGACTGGTACAAATCGGAATAAGCCAATTTTTTTTAAATGTCTTTCAAGCCTTTGTGATTTACTTAAAGTGCCTGTGAATATGATTTATTTCAGGGGTTTTAACTTTGAAGAAATACTTTAAAGACTAATAAAATAGCTTGGGCTTTTTATTCAAAGGAAATTCTAAGGCCTTCACTTATTTTTATGTTTCTGTTAGTCCATAGACATTTGCTCTTTCTCACTACATCTCTAAGGCATAGCAAAAATCTTGAAAATGAGAATCACTCTATACAGGCATTTCTAAATGTATTAATCCTCATTAAACACCATTTAAGGAAAAAAAAATCCCCTAGATTGAGCTAAGCTCTGTTAACTTGAAAAGTGCATGGATCTAATTCCTGTGACAAGTGATAGGTTTATTTTAAACCATTTTATTCTTATTCCTAGAAAACTAAAAAAAAATATGGCTCATACCCCTAGAAGCCAGAAGCAGCACAATTTCCATGCACTTTCTCGTTACTATGAAATATGTATATAATAATTCTTCTAAATGGGTTGTTAACTGCAATTTTAAGGCAATATGTATAGTAGGAATTGAAGATATCCCATTACTTGCATTCTATAGGAACACATTTCAAAGCTGATATACATTAGCTCCTGGCCCAAACAGTATTCTTTGATGAGTCTAGAAATAGTTTTAATTCACTATTGTATGTGTAAAATGGACAGTGCACTTGTCTCGGAAAAGATTTTATTAAATTATATTATAAAAAGGAAGCGTAAACTGTATAAAAATCGAATGGGTAGATCATAGCTGTGTTGTCAATAGAAATGAGTGCTTTACACCCCACATAATGTCTCTTATAATATCAGTCTTTATTCACCTGATTTGTTCTGCAATTGGGTTAATAGTGTCAAAGTATTGTTTGTTTTTTTCCATTGTGAGCTCTTATATTGCTATTTTTTATGTAATATTCCTTTTCAATATTCAAACACATTACCCTGTTTTTGGCCTGAAAACACCTACAGAGAGAAAATATTACAGAAAATGTGCTTTACTAAGAGCTTTGCTAAAAATGTTTTGTTAGTTAAAATTTTCTGTACTAGAGAGATTGGACATATGGTACCAGCAGCTTCTGGGATAGCATCAGCAGGGATATTGAATAGTAATGTTGTTGGATTTATGAAATATATGTAGGGAGAAGTGCCTAAAATTTGTCAAATATTTAGGACTGACTCATTCTGATAAACATTAAAGTGCTTTCTTCACAATACATTTCTATAATAATGTGTGCCTTTCTTTTTGTTTTCAAAATTTCACTTTTAATGAAAATACCTATGATCTCGTGTTTTCCTCTTCCTTTCCTGTAATAGCAATGATCTACAGACTCTGCTGTTTTGCCACGCATTGTGTATGCTCCATCTGAAAAAAAAGTCTTTGGCTTACTGTGTGCTGCAGAGGTGGGAAGGATCAAGCTGTAGTACATCACACTGATGTCTCCAGTAAACACTCCTTCAGTCTGCATTTCAGTCAATGACAATGATAGCAGGGCTGTTCGGAAGAGCCTCTGCCAATCAATGCTATTATCCACCGCTGCTTGTGACATAAGCACCTGGGAGCCTTAAGGGCGCAGATAATACCTCCTATAACTCCTAATAGCTCCATAATGACAGGGTAGACTTGAGTGTTCAACTGGTGATTTTTTTATGGCTTGGTCCTGGCCATCCCCCAGGCTAGGCCAAACCCAAAAAGAGTGAGTGGGTAACATGACTTTTAAAAAACAAAACCAGAATTTAGAAGCATCTTTTTAAAAATGAAGTGCTTATTGTTTTTTTTTTGTGAGGACATTTCCTTCATGGATTTAAAAATATGGATTTGAGTATGTGGGTTTACAACCACTTTAAAAGTTCTACACTTGCAGTTTGGTTTGTTTGGGGGTAATGATACCACCTACCTTACAAACTACTTTTTTTTAGCTGGACATTTATTTAAGGGTTAAAAATGAGTACCATTGACTTGAGTTGGTCCGGTTTGCAAACCAAGTAGAGTGAGAAAGCAATAGGAAACAAACAGGGGTGCCGTTTCAAAACAGGAATGGTAGCTGTCTATGCTGCAGCAATCTGCGTGCAGGGAACAGTGTAATAATGTTGCTGCTAGCTAGGCTAAAAAAAACACAAACCCCACACTTTTCTACTAAGATGTAGTGTGTGTAAGTTGTGTATACACTTCTGACAATCAGGGTGAGACACACGTTTTTCCTATTGCCTTTTACTTGTGTTTTTGATCATTATGAGTTTTTGATGTTTGAATTTTATTTTTGATTTTAAATTTTATTTTTGGATTCACACAGATCTGGACATGTTGTAAAATTATGGTCCACAATTTCCTGACTGTCCAGACTCTGCCCTGTCCATTTAACCCCAAATTCAAACACTGTCAAAGCTTAACATCTCTGAAATAAGCCCCTTTTTAATTAATGAAACCACTAAGCTACTCATTTACTCTCTTGTTATGTTTTGCCTTCACTGTTGCAACTCCTTTCTCATAGGCCTGCCTCTACACAGGCTATTCCCCCTTCAGTTTATCATTAATGCTGCTGTTGGACTCATCTACCTTACCAACCATTCATTGTCCACTACTCCTGTATGCCAGTCTATCCACTGTCTTCTGATTGCCCAACAAATTTAATTCAGAATACGAAGAAAACTCTGCCCCAAGCTACATCACCACAATCATGTCTCAAAATATCACCCAAACCATCCTCTCCACTCCTCCCAAGACCTTCTACTCTCCAGCTCCCTAGTTTCCACCTCCTATGCTTGCCTCCATGACTTTTCTAGAGCCTCTCCCATCCTTTGAAACTCTCTACCTCAATTTGTCTGGCTATGACCTACTCTGTCCACCTTTAGGCGATCCCTGAAAACTCATCTATGCAGGGAAGCCTATCCTGCTTCCACCTAACAGCTACATTTTAATTATTCCATCAGCTCATCCCTCACAGTTATTACCTTTTGTACCACTTGCCCCATTATATTATGTTGTAAGCTCTTATGAGCAGGGCCCTCCTAACCCTCTTTAATTGTATTGTAACTGTGCTGTCGCCTTTTATATTTTAAAGCAATGCACAAACTTTTAGCACAATATAGATACTGTATAATAATAATAGTAACAGGTGCACCTCAGCTACTTGCATTATACAGCCTTGTGTTCCAGCAGTGAGATGAGAACTTCTCGCATCACACCCGGAACAAAATAGGGTGGGGCTAAGCAGAGCTCAACCATTCATAGGCAGCTTTTTATTCTCTACATGGTTACATGGCTACCTCTAATAAGATAAGGTGGAGAAGTTGGAAAATAACATACTACATTCATATATCTCTTTTGGATTTGGTGTAAAGATCTGTACAACTGATCTTTTCAGCTTTATTTACTTGACATGGGGAGGGAAAACGGTACTCTCCCTGTTTGTGTTTTCTTTATATTATGTTAGGCTGTAGAAGAAAGGTTGGGACTACTTTTCTACAACAAAAGAACAAGTCTGCTTAAGAGCTTAAAGAGATCATATCTAAAGTGGACTGTCAACACAGTGAATTACTTTTGAGCCAATTATGTTTATACCCATTATTAAATATTAGTATTGAGTGGACTCACTCTTAGATGCCTCTACTTTTTACAGCTAATACAAGGTTTACTGGTGGATGTAGTTTGAGACCATGTCTCTTTGGTATAAAAGTTCTTTTAAATTCCTAATCTGGACCAGTACCTGGAGAAATGCAGAATTTAATCACAAACACAAGCAGAATAAAAGGTAATATATTCACATAGGGATTACATTTCCATTAACAATGCTAGTCCAGCTGCTTTACTTTTCAGTTAATCCCCTACAGTTCAACTTTAAGAGGGTACAATATGAAAACATTATCAAACAACAAAATGTTACATTTGCTGCATTTTTCTTGGTTATTGTGACTAGTACTTTGCAGATGACATCTGGCATAGTGTAATCACATGCAGGCATATAGGTCACTGCTAAAGAAACTTAACTGATTTCTTGGCATGTGATCATTTTTTAACAACAGTAAAATAAAAGATTGTTAGAGCTTACAGTTGAAAAAAAATGTTGCACCACCAGATTCAGTCCTTCTTTGACAGTTTTGATTCATGTGAGAAAAACTTTATCATACATTTACTCACCATAAACATTTATATAGTGAGTATATTTATTCAGGTCCTTTTCATGGTTCAATTTTCCTTTTGTAAATAGAAATATGCGGCGCTACCTACAATGTGCTGAATAATGTTGCGTGCATATAGCAAAAACGTTCCTTATCAAAAAAGGTGCAAATCAACTCAACAGTGAATCAAAAATGCTGTGAATAACTCATAAAAATAGTGAACATGAATAAAACACATGATAAACTTGCTGCATATAAATAATATCCATATTAATAATCATCCATTTAGTGAAATAACATATCAAAAATATAGTCCCAGGTGATAAAGTGCATGTGCATTGGACCAAAGGTAATGATGAGATGTGAAGATCAAGTGCTAAATCGACATAAATTCTTAATAGTTGTGATTGCCATTACTTCCACCATTCAGAAATCCACCAGGAGTGTGCTCTAGCAGCTCACCTTAATCAAAGACCACAGCGGTTCTAACAGTGATTTGGTATCCTTTACTATAGCTCACGTTCCACTCTCATCTCCTCTCTTCAATCAGAGAAGCCGGTCTGACAGCACTTTATTCAATGGATACTTTATGGAAGATCACATTCCACTCTCCTCTTCTTATAGTATAGAATCAGGGATATGGTATGTGGCACAGCAATCAAGGATAATCTCCCACTATGCTGTGTTAATTCTCCTCCATTCATGGGCCATACAAAACAAACGAGATCTCCATGGTGCAGTATTTCATAAAAACAGTGGTTTTATTAAACTTAGTAATTTACATCTAAAACAGAAACAAGCAGCAGCAAAAAATTAAAAACTTCCGGTCTCGTCTGCGACTGGAAGTAACGTCACCCGGCTCCTACCAATGTGTTGCATCACAGATCACATGACTTTCTCAAGGGCTCATTGATTCTTATACCAAGCGCTGTTAGAACCGCTGTGGTATTTGATCAAGGTGAGCTGCTAGGGCACACTCCTGGTGGATTTCTGGATGGTGGAAGTAATAGTGATCACAATTATTTAGAATTGATGTCAATTTAACACTTGATCTTCACATCTCATCATTTATTTTGGTCCAATGCACATGCACTTTATCACCTGGGACTGTTTTTTTTTTTTTATATGTTATTTCACTAAATGGACATTTAATATGTTAGATACAGCTTATGGATATTATTTATATGCATCAAGCTTATCATGTGATTTATTCATGTTCACAATTTTTTGAGTTATTCACAGCATTTTTGATTCACTGTTGAGTTGATTTGCACTTTTTTTGGCAAAGAAAGTTTTTGCTGTATGCACGCAACATTCATCAGCACATTGTAGGTAGTGCCATATTTTTATATTTAAAATTTACATTTTTTATGTGGGGACACATTTGAATGCTGGCTGTTAAACACTGACGTTTATTTACTAAAGGCAAATCCACTTTGCACTACAAGTGCACTTGGAAGTGCGGTCGCTGTAGATCTGAGGGGGACATGCAAGGAAAATAAAAAACAGCATTTTTGCTTGTACATGATTGAATGATAAAATCAGCAGAGCTTCCCCTCATTTAAGATCTTTCCCTCAGATCTACAGTGACTGCACTTCCAACTGCACTTGTAGTGTAAAGTGGATTTGCCTTTAGTAAATCAACCCCAATATTTCACTTAGTTTATTGTGGTTTGCACATTAGTATATACTGTATCATTTTCCTTTTGTGCCATCCTCAAATTCACTGCAGATAGATTTTAGCACTCCAGTCAGTGCAACAAGAGAGAAAGCTTAAAAAAGCATAACAAAAGCAACATTATAAATGTTTATAGGCATCCATGGCAATGCATTTTTGACATACCAGAAGACTTCAAAAAACTGTGATTGTCATTTATATTCCTTTAAAAATGTGCTACAACAATTTTAGCCTGTGGCATTCCACTTACTAATACATTACACAATTCCTTTTTTTTTTAATTGTAGTGCAGTGACTATACATTCATCTTGATCCATCCTTCATTCAGGTTACATGGATAAACCACATTTTAAGTCCTAATTAACAAGGCACAGAGCAAAGTAAAAATTACAGCAACCCAGCTGCAAAAATAAAACATATCTTACACCTTTACTATTGCTATTTGCATTGATTTATTGAATATACAGTACCTATGGCTTTTCGCTATAGGTAAAAATACTTGTATGCAAGTGTCACAATTATGTTTTTACATCCTTTTTACTATGTATATAAAATATTTATCTTGCGCATAAATATTTAATACAGGCTTCACCCATGACTCTGATGTCAAATAGTAGGTTCTCTAAAGAGAGAGAGAATGAGCACAGCTGAGCAAATATTATAAAAAACACACACAGAAATTTGTCTTTACTGTAAATCATGTAGGCTGCAAGGAGGCTGCGCATATTACCACTGTACCAAGGTCTCTTCTTGTTTCAGTTAGATGGACAAATGCTGAAAAGATTTTGGAATTGACATTCAAAAGTGCAAGTCAATAGTACTGTGGGAGTCTAATGCCCTGTACACATGACCATTTTTCTCGTCGGAATAAATTCTGAAGGTTTTTCCGACAGAACTCCGCTGAAACTGTCTTGCCCACACATGATCACACCAAAGTCCGACTGTCAAGAACGCGGTGACGTACAACACATACAACGGGACAAGAAAAAGGAAGTCCAATAGCCAGTAGCCAATAGCTTCCGTCTTGTACTTGCTTCAGAGCATGCGTAGTTTTTGGTCAGTCGGAACAGCATACAGACGAGTGGTTTTCCCAATAGGAATTGGTTCCGTCGGAAATATTTAAAACATGTTCCATTTCTAAGTCCGTCTGAATTTTCAAAAAAAAAAAAGTGAGATGAGGCTTGTGTCTGACTTTTTCTGTCGGAAATTCCGCTCGTGTGTACACGGCATAAGTTAAAGGTGTGGGTTGGACACAAGGGTACAGTTCAGTTCATGCTTAACATTGGGAGTTATATTAAAGTGGTTGTAAACCCTCTCATATACCCAGTGAAGTGACTGGCCTCAGCTGATATGCCGAGATGAAACAAATCCTCCTACATAGGTTTTACTTGTTTATCTGCAGTCTTCTCTTCCCTATGCCCCAAAATCATGTTAAAATCCTTCTCCATCTGTTAGTATTACAGAGAAGAGGGAGAGCTACAGTTGAACTGTGTGAGAGCTGATTATAGGAAAGGCACCCCCCTCCACACAGCAATCAGGAGTGAAGGAAAGGAAGGATACAGAGCTGTGTTCTGAATAGACAAGCTGTGTGCTGACTCTGAACTCCCTATGCTGATAAATGAGGAACAAAGCACCAGAGAAAAATTACACTTAGAGCTTTGGAGAGCGATATATACATTTTACAGCTATATGGGCTTTGTTCACATTTCATGACTGAGGTTTACAACCACTTCAAAAAACAACTCTACCTCTGTACAATTGTACTTAAATACAGTTCCCCTTCCGCCCTGAGTGCACCCACTATAATAACTGTTTACATTCAGCCCTAATCCATTTTGTCCCTGAAAATGGCTGCTGTGTACTGAGCGTGCCTCATTAATTCTTATGGGAAAGCCAAATTATAGAGAACTGTTGGGGACTGCAATGATGTTCACAATGAAGGGGTAGGAGATGTCGTTTAAGGTTAAAGTATATCTAACTTAAACTTTAGAAAATATAGATATTCAACAAAATGCTTACAATTAGCTTCAGTTGAAAAAAATGGCATGTCAAGATAACCAGGTATCGATACGTGAAGTTATATACAATTCTTCACTGTGGGACGGTGTATCTGTCTCCTACTCACCAAGACCACGCCACACAGCATGATTATTCATACATGATTGGCTCTCTCACGTGATCTTTGTGAGCAGCAACTGATGTCAGTGTTGGTTTATCCTACATCCGGTTTCCATCTGCCCACTCTTTTACTGTGTGGGATATTCTCTATTCTGTCACTCACCACCCTTACTATGGGTCTAATGTGGTAGGGCACACCCAGGAGACAGCCGCTACTGCATACCCTCTCTGACATAACCATACATCAAAATTACAGTGCCTTGAAAAAATATTCATACCCCTTAAAATGTTCCACATTTTGGCATGTTACAACCAAAAACGTAAATGTATTTTATTGGAATTTTATGTGATAGACCAACACAAAGTGGCACATATTTGTAAAGTGAAAGAAAAATGATAAATAGTTTTCACATTTTTTTTACAAATAAATATCTAAAAAGTGTGGCATGCATTTGCCCCCTTTACTCTGATACCCCGAACTAAAATCTAGTGGAACCAATTGCCTTCAGAAGTCACCTAATTAGTAAATACAAGCCACCTGTGTGTAATTTAATCTCAATATAAATACAGCTGTTCTGTGAAGCCCTCAGAGGTTTGTGAGAGAACCTCATGAAGGCCAAGGAACACACCAGACAGGTCAGGGATAAAGTTATGGAAAAGTTTAAAGCTGGGATAGGTTATAAAAAAATATCCCAAGCTTTGAACATCTCACGGAGCACTGTGCAGTCCATCATCTGAAAATGGAAAGAGTATGGCACATCTGCAAACCTACCAAGATATGGCTGTCCACCTAAACTGACAGGCCAGGCAAGGAGAGCATTAATCAGAGAAGCAGCCAAGAGGCCCATGGTAACTCTGGAGGACCTACAGAGATCCAAAGTTTAGATGGGCGAATCTGTCCACAGGACAACTATTAGCCGTGCACTCGACAAATCTTGCCTTTATGAAAAAGTGGCAAGAAGAAAGCCATTGTTGAAAGAAATCCATAAGAAGTCCTATTTGCAGTTTGCAAGAAGCCATGTGAGGGACACATCAAACATGTGAAATAAGGTGCTCTGGTCAGATGAGAACAAAATTGAACTTTTTGGTCTAAAAGCAAAACGCTATGTCTGGCAGAAAACTAGCACTGCACATCACCCTGAACACACCATCCCCACCGGGAAACGTGGTGGAGGCAGCATCAAGTTGTGAGGATCCTTTTTTTTAGCAGGGACAGGGAAGCTGGTCAGAGTTGATGGGACGATGGATGGAGCCAAATACAGGACAATCTTAGAAGAAACCCTGTTAGAGTCTGCAAAAGACTTAAGACTGGGGTGGAGGTTCTACAAAGTATTAGTAGCTGAATACAAATGCATGCTGCACTTTTCAGATATTTATATGTAAAAATTTTGAAAACCATTTATCATTTTCCTTCCGCTTCACAATTATGTTGTGCTTTGTTTTGGTCTATCATATAAAATCCCAATAAAATACATTTATGTTTTTGGTTGTAACCACTATACAAGAATCAAAGGCACGTCATTAATATATAAATACCTACAAAACAAACAAACATGCAGCAAAACAGCCAATATATAAGCCTGGGAAAGGGATGTTGGGAAAGAATACACTGAGAATCAATGGAAGAAAGCCTTTAGGATAACATATGCATCTACCAGAAGTGCCAACCTGTGGGAACAAATTATGTTGCGATGGTACCTTACCCCATATTGCATATCCAAATTCGCCCCTGGGACATCCTCAGAATGCTGAAGGAATTGTGGGGGACCTGGGACACTACTGCACATCCTATGGTCCTGTCCTGTCCACATATTCAAGAATACTGATCTTGCATTTTCAATATAATTGAGCAGGTTATAGGAATAAAAGTTACACCTTCCCCGAGTATGGCACTTCTGTCACTTGACATAGACCTAATCCCAACAAATATGAGAGCAATTGTGTCTCATATACTTTTAGCAGCCTGACTTAATATAGTTTGACACTGGAAGGAAAGCACACGTTCCAACTTGGTGGAAACCCTACAAATAATAAACACACATAGTACATATGAAATACAATTTGCATATAGTACAGGTAATCATTTGAAGATCACCAAGCTTTGGTGCTCTTGGCAGAAATGGTACTCACAGCGTATGGGTCCATCAACTCCTAGCATGAATACATAGATAGCCTGTGATATGGGACTGCACTAATGGACTAATATCATTACTTTTCTTTACTCTGGTTGGTTAATGGACATTTCTTTTTTTGATTTCTCTCATTTTTTTCATTTATCTTATGTTACATTGTAGAAGTATATGGATTCTAACTAACAGCATGATATGGATGTCTAGATTCTAACTGGAATTTGTGTCATCAAGTTTCACCATCTCCAACTGTACTCTACTAAACGTAGAACAGGAATGAATTATAGTAACTGTTATTCTCTTCATATAATGAACCATGTCTGTTTTGCAACAATAGTAATTGGGACCAATGACTATAAACCCAATATGTCTTGTACTTCTTACCTGTTTTTTTTTTTTTTTTTCTTGTGAAAACAATAAAAAATTTATTGAAATTAAAAGAACATTGAGCCTGGAGACTTTGTAGAGTTTTGGATCAGACAAAAACCTTCCTTCATGTAACAAGACCTCTGCCCCATTGTTTTCAATGGGAGGGGGCGCTTTAGGAGCGGTAAATACACCGCTCCTACAGCGCACCAAAGATGCGGCTTGCAGGACATGTTTCAGCGTCCTGCAAGCGCACCGCTCAGCAACGGCTGTTTGAAGGCGCTTTGCAGGTGCTATTTTTAGAACTTTAGCGCCTGCAAAGCGCCTCAGTGTGAAAGGGGCCTTAATGTTTGTTTTTGGGTTTAATACTGCTTTAGGCCTGTCCATATAAACACTGCACTCTGTGTGTTAGGTAAATGTCCAGGTGCTACTCCATAAAGAAATCCATGCAAATCTATAACAAGTCTTGAAAAAAATGGACTGAGCTCCACTGAAACGTCAAATAAAATACTGTTTTGATTTATTCCTGCTGCAAAATCGTGAGTGCATCCATGCCTGTTTTGGATATCTATCTATCTATCTATCTATCTATCTATCTATCTATCTATCTATCTATCTATCTATCTATCTATCTATCTATATCGATAGATAGATAGATAGATAGATAGATAGATAGATAGATAGATAGATAGATAGATAGATAGATAGATAGATAGATAGATAGATAGATAGATAGATAGATAGATAGATAGATATTATATATGTAGAACTGTATGTAAAAAAAATTCTTCACCTACTGTTTTGTTATAACCATATATTTAATAAAAAAACGTGTTTGTATTGCAGCCTCCCTGTGATATTGTGCTGCAAATGTATATATGACTTTTGTTCTTCTCTGCCAATGCTATAATTGAGGTTGCCTGGGTTGAATAAAAGATAAGACCATACATTTTTTTTTACAGGAGCCCCTCTTTTAAAATCTAGCTTTAGTTGCCCTGGAACATTGTAGAGAATTGTAAATGCATGTTTAATTTATTCCCGGGATATCTAGTGCAAAACATTAAAAAAAAGTACACCTAGAGGTATATTTTTTAACATGTCAGTTGAAAGTGTACTGTGGAATTTCATTAAGGGTTTGATAAGTTGGAGTGGTTGATGGCAGTTAGCTTTCATTTTATCAAGCCTACAGCCCAGTTAAATGTATTCGAAATGCATGCCCTCAGGACTGAAACTGAAGATGAATGAAGTATGCTTACATCTGAGCACAATCAATGTTCCAGATTAACCATGTCTTAGCTGGAAATAGTTATGACATGTCTTTACAATTCAGTAGCATGCAAGGGGACATCAAGAGCGGAGCTTTCACATTGTATATACTTAATGTTCTTACATTTTCTTACTCCTACAACACAAAGTGGACTTACAAAATACATTAAATAAACATACAACAGACAGAGATCTAGTTTAATATATGCAGCAGTGATTTGTTCCCTATATTCCTTAGTAATATTACACAGGAGTTGTACAAATGTTTAAAAAAAAATAACTTTAAAAGCACCTACAATAGGGCAGTCATTTTATTGCTAGCCATATACTGATTGTAAATAGGGTAATACAAAGGGTTGCAAAGCATGTCACATTTACCCACATAAATGTGGCACCATGCTCATTGCAATTTTATGTTTTGGTGAATTCACTACAATGTGAACCAGTAGCCAAATTGTTATTTATAAAAATTATCATAATCTATATTTTACTGGGGTTGAATTTAAGAACAGGTTGTCCAAATAGTAATAGACAATAAGTAATATCAGTAGGGGGGAGCTCCGAGATTGTCGCTAGACTCAGGAGCTCTGTCCGTCCGCCGAAAAACAATCCATTGCCATCTGAGCTCATCGGTTCCATCAGAGGCCACAAACAGACCCACAGGATTCTTGAACACCACAGAAATGATGAGGCACAGAAAAAACACACAGCAGCCGTGCAAACTACACAAATTCTTCATGATCGGCTTGTGCAGGCTACAACAAAATGGCGGTGGCGCCCGAGAACAACATCCTAACAACAAGGCCACGGCGCACAACGGCAGCACTGGAACCCCATCTTCCCCATCACATTCAGCCAGGCTACAAAGCGGGTCAGCCCAGCACTAAGGAGCACAGTGAAATTGAGGCCCAGAAAGGATTCTCCAGCTAGGCCGCAGCCTAACCCAGATATGGAGGTTAGTGGGCCACACAACCCAGATACAGCACATAATGCTCTGGAGGGGGATCCCATAGCTGACTTCCCCACATCAGCTAAACCCATATCGGACACGATGCAGAAGTATATGCTGTTATCCCTGAGGTCATCCCTTCACGTAGAAATGATAAAAGGCATCAATAAATGCAGAAGGGAAGTACAAGCACTAGGCCACAGGTTAGATCATGTGGAAAATAAAATGGTAGAATACACATCATCCTATAATGTAATGGTGGAAGCCCATACAGCACAGTGAGAAGACATAGCATGGATGAAGGATAAGATCGCAGACCTTGAGGACAGATCCAGACGGAACAATATTAAAATCAGGTATTCCAGAGTCTGTCACACTGAATCATCTCCTCCAATATGCACATACCCTGTTCTCCACTCTAGTCCCATCACTGACGGCACAGGACCTCATAGTGGATAGGATTCACAGGGTCCTCAAACCTTCTTTTCTCTCTGAGGAGACCCCAATGGATGTACTGCTAAGGGTACTTTATTACCACATAAAGGAACAATCCTACAAGCGTCCAGAAGACCTAATAACGTTCCTCCACAATACGCCGCCATCAGGCTACTCCCTTATCTCTCCAGGCACACGCTACAGCGCCGCTGCAACTTATCGACAATAACCAAGGCCTTAAGGAATCACAAAGTCCTTCACAAGTGGAAATACCCTGCGACTTTGTACATCACACATAATGGGTCCACAATATCGGTAACAACTCTGGAGGAAGGGATCGCAGCCTTACAACAATGGGGTATACTCCCGGACCAGGCCTCTCACCAAGCAACCTCAGCAAGACCACAACCGGTCCAAAATTAGTGGCAAGTAGTATCCCACAAGCGCTCTACCAAGAAAAACAATGGTGAAGCTTACAAGTAAAAGACATTAGCTAACCAACATCTCCGGTTATAGGAGCTAATAATTATTTTCTCCTTTTTTCCCCAATTACAAAAGCAGTTACATCTGTCCAAGGATCAGTTTTAAGATCCAATTCTTATGTTCTCCACTTTAACTTTCTTTGTTTTTTGTTCTGTTGTATCTGTTTGATACAAGCAGTCATATCAGAAATGAACCATACCCTTTCACTGAAGATACAACGCTTCATGCATTCTGCCCACTACATAAAGAGGCATACCAGCGAAGACCATGCAGACACAGTGAGTACCTGACCTACATAACCATACGATACACGCACCACACCTGCTATGCCCATCAATTGCCTTGCAATTAATGCCTGGGATCTAAACCACCCCACCAAACTACAGGCAAAGAGCAGACATCCTATGTGTGCAAGAAACCCATTTCCAACTTTGTAAAACCCTAATATGCACGCCCAGAGACTATCCAAACTTATTTTTGGCTTGCACGCCCAACCAAAAAAAAGTGGGAGTGCTCCTAGCCATAAAAAATACCCTCTCCTTTCAACTCAAGGAAACTCTACTGGATGAAGGGGGAAGATAAATCATTGTAACTGGAGACTTAAACTCTAAACCATATACACTGGTAACCTTATATGCGCCTAACTCTCACCAACTCCACTTTATAGGGAAGGTACTCAAAAAAGCAGATGCCATAAAACATGGCCGCCTCATGGTATGCAGTGACTTTAATCCCACTTCAGACCCAAAAGTGGACACAACTACAAACAAGCCCAAATGTAAGACATTCCTGCAGGCACTACTCCATAAAGAGGAACTGTTCGATGCATGGAAATGCCTTCATGCTAATGAGAAGGACTACACCTTTTTTTCACATAGACACTGTACCTATTCACGTATCGACATGTTTCTGACAGACAAATGGCTCCTACAACAAGTACTAAGTACTCAAATCCATGACATTCCGTGGTCAGACCACGCCGCAATTTTTAAGTCACTTAAAGAGCAGGGTGTCTCCTCTTCCTCCCATATCTGGCGCTGCAACACTAAATTACTACAAGAGCTCAAAACCCACACAATAATATCTCAGCATCTCCAAAATCTATTTTTAACAAATGAGTCATCAGTATCCGGCCCACATATCTTATGGAGCGCACACAAGGCCGTCTTAAGGGTCATATTCATACTACTACGAGCCAAAGGAAAAAAAACACTACACATCCAAAATTAACTCATTCATTTCCAAAATTTGTACTGTAGAAACCCCCAACAAAAATTCACCTACAACTACATTAACTAACACACTTTCTAAACTCAGAGAAAACTTGAGAGAACATCTCTCTCAAAAATATGACAAACATCTTAGACGACTGAAACTAAATAACTACGCTAACGCTAGCAGGGCTGGTTATAATTAGGGAGGAGACTGCGAGCCAGGCCTTCTCGTCCAACATCAGTGCCTGACCTCACAAATGTGCTGTTGAAAGAATGGTCAAACATTTCTACAGACACACTCCTAAACCTTGTGGACAGCCTTCCCAGAAGAGTTGAAGCTGTTAAAGCTGCAAAGGGTGGGCCAACTCAATATTGAACACAGACTAAGACTGTGATTCCATTAAAATTCATGTGTGTGTAAAGGGAGGTGTCCCTCACATTTTTGTAAATATTTTATAATATCTTTTCATGTGACAACACTGAAGAAATTACACTTTGCTACAATGTAGTAGTGAGTGTACAGCTTGTATAACAGTGCAAATTTGCTGCCCCCTCAAAATAACTCAACACATAGCCATTGATGTCTAAACCGCTGGCAACAAAAGTGAGTACACCCCTAAGTAAAAATGTCCAAATTGGGTACGATTAGCCCTTTTCCCTCCCTGATGTCATTAGTGTTACAAGGTCTCAGGTGTGAATGGGGAGCAGGTATGTTCAATTTGGTGTTATTGCTCTCACTCTCTCATACTGATCACCGGAAGTTCAACATGGCACCTCATGGCAAAGAATTCTCTGAGGATCTGAAAAAATAATTTTTTTGCTCCTCATAAAGATGGCCTAGGCTATAAGAAGATTGCCAAGACCCTGAAACTGAGCTGTAGCATGATGGCCAAGACCACACAGTGGTTTAACAGGACAGGTTCCCTTTAGAAAAGGCCTCGCCATGGTCAACCAAAGAAGTTGAGTGCATGTGCTCAGCATCATATCCAGAAGTTGTCTTTGGGAGTGCTGCCAGCTAGACATGTGCATTTGTTTTCGTCCGAATGCATTTTCATCCGAATTTCAGGTATTTTCGTTATCGTTTTAACAAACGATAGCGAAAGTGCAGAATCCGAAAAACGAAAGATCCGACATAAACAAATTTATTTTTGTTGTGACAACAGTTCGATATAGATAGGAGATTCAACGCTGCAATAACAATCTGTGTCTATTGAATCTGTGGTTGAATGTGCCTAACCTTAACTTTATTAGTTCAAGATTATTCTACATAGAGAGGAAAGATTCGACGTAGAGAGGAAAGATTTGATGTAGAGAGGAAAAATTCGACGCAGAGAGGAAAGATTTGATGTAAAAACGATTGCTGCTGGAATTGCAGCTAAACTATACAGAGTCATACAGTTTAGCTGCTCCATCGAATCTTTTTTGAACATTCGACAGACACCATAAGCCTTCAATGACAGATTCAACCATCATTCATTTGGATTTTCGGACGAATGCAATTTTTAACGAAAAACTAAATAAATAAAAACGAATTTCGGGAGTAACTAAATAAATTTATTTTTCGGACTAAAACGAAATTCCGAAACGAAATATTTCAATGTGCACATGTCTACTGCCAGCTGCACACTACATCAAATTGGTCTGCATGGCTGTCGTCTCAGAAGGAAGCCTCTTCTAAAGATGATGCACAAGAAAGCCAGCAAACAGTTTGCTGAAGACAAGCAGATTAAGGACATGGATTACTGGAACCATGTCCTGTGGTCTGATGAGACCAAGATAAACTCATTTAGTTCAGATGGTGTCAAGTGTGTGTAGCGGCAACCAGGTGAGGATTACAAAGACAAGTGTGTCTTTCCTACAGTCAAGCATGGTGATGGGAGTGTCCTGGTCTGGGGCTGCATGAGTGCTGCCTGCACTTGGGAGCTACAGTTCATTGAGGGAACCATGAATTCCAACATGTACTGTGACATACTGAAGCAGAGCATGATCCCCTCCCTTCGGAGACTGGGCTGCGGGGCAGTATTCCAACATGATAATGACTCCAAACACACCTCCAAGATGAACACTGCCTTGCTAAAGAAGCTGAGGGTAAACCTGAGGGTAAAGATGATGGACTGGCCAAGCATGTCTCCAGACGTAAACTCTATTTAGCATCTGTGGGGCATCCTCAAAGGGAAGGAGCAAGGTCTCTAACATCCACCAGCTCTGTGATGTCGTCATGGAGGAGTGTAAGATGACTCAAGTGGCAACCTGTGAAGCTCTGGTGAACTCTATGCCCAAGAGGGTTAAAGCTGTGCTGGAACATAATGGTGGCCACACAAAATATTGACACTTTGTGCCCAATTTGGACATTTTCACTTAGGGGTGTACTCGCTTTTGTTGCCAGCGGTTTAGACATTAATGGCTGTGTGTTGAGTTATTTTGAGGGGACAGCAAAATTTACACTGTTATACAAGCTGTACACCCACTACTTTACAATGTAGCAAAGTGTAATTTCTTCAGTGTTGTCACATGAAAAGATATTATAAAATATTTACAAAAATGTGAGGGGTGTACTCACTTTTGTGAGATAATGTATATACTAATATATATATATATATATATATATATATATATATATATATATATATATATATATATATATATATATATATATATATATATATATATATATATATATATATATATACCAATCACAAAGAACAGCCAATGAGATTTTTACTGTTATTTTTGTAAAATCAAAATATGGAATTGAGGCGCAGTTACTGGTGTTTAGTTTCATCTGACACTTGAGGGTTGATTTACGAAAACTGGAAAGTTTTTTTTTTTTCAAATCTTATTTGAACAAACTGAAGTTAGAAGCTGATTGGCTACCATGCACAGCTCTTAGGTTTTAGTAAATCAACCTCATAAAGTCAATTTCTCCACTTTGGGTTCAGGTTAAATCTGAAAAAAAGCACATATTTAAACATCCACCTCTCTTTCCCCATTATTTAGTTCCGAAACCCCAAGGATTATGGATAACCACTGGTTAGAGGATCATTAGAGGAAATAGAGTTGGTACACAAGCCCAGAAAATCATTACACACACTGCTATACCCTTATATTGAAGAATGTCAGGTTTCATGTTATTATTATTTTTTTTTTATATATTCTAAATTGGAAAAATCTAATGTTTGTAGATTCCCCTGTGATGTGTATGATTTCCATGACCTTTGATTATAATTTACAATAGCCAAGGGAATCAAAATACCCCATTGCTTCTTGCAAATTGTATTTATTTTCACTTCACATGACTGGTTTATTCATTTAACGATCAATCCATTGTTCTTGTAGGTGGTTGCTATCCTTATTTTAATGTGAAGTATTTGTTAAAAAAAAATACATATTATCACTATATGCACAAACATGCCTTAAAAATAAAACTTGAAAATGTAGCATATACAGTAATGGTGATCTCCAGAGGGACACGCAGGATGACTCCCTTTTTGATTCTCTTGATAGTGAGAGACTATTAGCGGCTATCTTCCATAATGGAAAAGCATAGTGTGATTTGTAATTCATGTCACAGAATTCAAGTCTAATCATTGATCTTCAAAGCAGCTGTTGTACTTTTCAGATGTTTCTTTCATGTATATACACTTCTCACCTTTTAGGAACAGGGTTTCTTCAGTCATTACTTTTATGAAATTGTTTTAAATAGAGGTGGTCACTGTAGGCTGTAATTTCAATGTATTGCAATTACATAATAGAGGCTTTGAAAAAAAAATTGCATTCAAACAAAGGTCAGTTTGATACATACAGTATACAGTATACAGTATATGCTTATTTTTATTTTAAAGCATATCTAAACACAAAAATATAGTCTGCTGCAGCTTACCGTTTTTTTGATGTGGTTACTGCATTACCTTTTTAAGGCTTTTTTCTTCTATTTTCACCTGGTAATTGTGCAAATACGGTACACACTTCCTCTACTGGGGGGTTGCTATCCTCCAATGTGCCTATGGAGGAATCCATGGTTGACACTAGGCTGTTTTACTGATTTTGACTACTAAACCAATTGCTACCCTCCACTAAACCTCATCTCCATAACATAGGGAGGCATTATTTTGTAACTCACAGAAAATACTTGTAGAAAATGCACTTAGAATGTACACAACAACAACAGAAAAAGGCAGCCAATAAATGGATTGATAAACTGCAATATATTAAATATTCATTTTTTTTGGTTTAGATATCCTTTAATGATCATGGTATTGTAATTGAAAACATTGCAATTATGAAGCAGTAGCTTTAAAACCAAAATGAACATTAAAACAAAAATCGCCCCTTGGAAGAATTCTAGTAGATATCAGTATGTTTCAGCATGGTAATTTAACAAGTCAAAGTTAAGTTGTTTTTCTAGTTCAGACCTTTCCCGTGCATTTTCTGTGCTTGCCACTGCTCATCCTCTTTAAATGTCATTGCAGAGGAAAGAATTAAACCCAATGCAACAGATGACATAGTCCATTCACATTGCTGCTGACTGTGTAACTTTTTTTTTTTTTGTTGATCTACTGTATATGTAGCTGTTGTGTTTATTTATGTATTTATTTTTAATAGAGCTTAGGCAGTGATGATGGCATTTTGCTGTTGCTATAGTATTTTTTATAATCTCTTAGCTTGAAATATTTTTTTAAGCACAAAGATTGATGCATATGTGCTTGCATAACAAAATCTAATTTCCCGTTATTATTAAATGAGAAATTTACTGAAATCTGCTAAGAGAAGAAATACATTTTAATTACTGGTTTAACAGTTGTGGAAGTAAGACAATTTTGTAATACTCACCTTCTTCCTGGTGCTGTACCCTGCACACACTCTGCTCTCTCATGCAGATCTGGACCTCTTCTGATTTGAAACACCTATGTCTTATGAACTCACAGGGGGAGATTTACGAAAGCGGGTACACACAGAATCTAGTGTAGCTGTGCATTTAACCAAACAGCTTCTAGGTTTGAGCCCTTGTTCACACTGAACATGGCTTTGAAATCATGCAAGTTCATCTGAACTCGCACAATTTCAAAGCCGCATTTCAGTCCGACTTTGGGGGTGACTTGAAAGACATCTGTGCAGGTTCATGTACAGATGTCTATTGAAATCGCCCGCCGAATTTCATCAAAAGTAGTGCAGGAACTGCATCACACTGATTGTAGGCTACAATTTGACATGAGATTTGAGATTTGGGAGGACCTCTCTGCTTCACAGAATGGTAAGTGACACTGTCAAATCTCATGTCAAATTGCGCTGATGTGAACGGGGCTAATTGTCAAAGCTTAATTAAACAAGCTGAAGTTGGAAGCTGGTTGGTTATCATGCACAGAAGCACCAGATTCTGTGTGCACCAGTTTTAGTAAATCTACCCTACAGTGTCACTTACCATTCTGTGAAGCAGAGAGGTCCTCCCACCTCTGATGACAAGCAAGAAGAGTAACAACCCCAATCATTACATGTCTGATTTATTATTTATTGCAGAGAGGGCTTTGGGGGGGGGGGGATAAAAAGTTGGGCTTTACAGGATCAACTGGTTAGAGATGATTGTGCATTATTATATTCATTGTTTCAAAGCACAGTACAACCTTTTAAAAGATATGTAGTTGTATGGCTCATTTCTGTCTCATTTCTGTCACATTTTTTTCATTTTCATAAAGGGAACAGAGCTATTTAAATAGTGTTGTATTATTTCTGGGCCAATTGTGCATCCAGAACTGCTGATGTTTAGAACAGATACAGTCTATAGTTATTGAACCATTTTTACAAACCGCATACAGTTATTTCAGACTCGCTGGTTATATAAAGGACAATGTATACAAACCATGATGCCTATGGAGTAGGGTGTGGGGTACAATGACACACCATAGCCAGACAGGTTATTAAGCCTTAAAAAGACTGAGTTGTAAAACAAATGCTGCAGGTATAAAGCTTGGGCACGTTAGAATTGCTTTTACATACCTGCATCAGAATTTAAAATCTTGTTGTTACCATCAGTTATTGGACCATTGTGACAGGGAAAGCTGCAACACATGCACAGCTACCTCCGACTTCAAAAACATTCCTACTGACCAATCACTTTAATAAGGATGAACTGAAGGAAGGAAAGGGTGTGTAAGCTTTGCCTGTCGAAACAGTCCGGCATTTGGCCATACCTGCAGGCGCTCACTGTATAGGCTGCTGCAGGTATGTTAATGCACCACTAGGTACAGTTTTTCCCTAACAAGTTTTATTAAGGTTCTACTTAATACAAAAAAAAAAAAACTAAATAGAGAGAATTGTACTGTAATGTATGGAATACTAGATTTGCCTACTTTTCACTTTGGAAAGATTTTAAAAAATGTTCTGCGTGTATCAAAATATGAAACTCTACATACAATGCAATATAAATGTGTACAAAAGAAATATCAAAGTTTTCTTGCTCTTTTTTAGTTTTTATTTCACAATGATTTGGTTGATTTGAACAAGTTTTTGTAAGATATAGTCATATTGAACTACATTTTCCAGGTTTGGGCCGTACACCAAAATGTACATAATGTAGCATTAATAGTAAACTGCAATCAAGTCTGGACTGGAATCTGGAGACAAAAATATGTGTTTAAATAGTGATATGGTACTTATTAGTGAAGAGGACGTTTTAATCCTAGCTTTTAAAAGTCAAGGTTAGAAAGTAGAAAATAAGGCTACAGTTTTTTCTGATATGATAATTCTCAATTTAAATGTCTTTTTTTTTTTTTTTTTGCTTGTGATTGCTCTGTTAACATGGAAGCATGACTTAAATTTCCCAAACACTTTCAAATATAGTAGAGTCTGTGAGAAGTATGGGTAATGGCATGGGCAACACAGAAGCGTAATGGCTAACACTTGCTAGCCTGGGCATAAATCCCATCCAAAACACTATCTGGAATTTGCATGTTCACCCTGTGCTTATGTGGGTTCCCTCTCACACTTTATAGACTCGCTGGTAGCTTAATTGTCTCCTGTGTAAATTGGACCTTGTATGTGTGTTATGTATGCATGTGAGATAGAGACCTTGAATCGTAAGCTCATTGAGGGCAGAGACTTATGTGAATGTAGAGTATGTAAAGCATCAGCACAATATAAAATGCCTGTATTAATCAATAATGGATAGTGCCTGATTACAAAGAAGCTATAGGTGGAGGGGACATTTAAAGCTATTAATTTACAAAGGAGGTCTGATCATGTAGGAATATTTTCTGTTCCTTAACCTTACATTTGCATGAATTGATGTATTGTTTATGTATGGGTGAAGCAGCATTTACGTTCTACATTCAAGATCAATTCATTTCCATCACATACCTATAACCGACGTCTCTTTCAAAGTGATTGATTTTATGATAAGGTAAAGTACACAGTTGGTAATAGCTAATGTTTAAAAAAGTGTTCAGTCCTTAAAGAATAATTTGCCTGTAAAAAGGTGAAGAGCCACTTAGGCCTAGGGGAATATTTGTCAATTTTTATTTCTCTGTAATTTTATAGCTTCCCCTTAATGGATCACATGGGAGATCTTTATTTCTATTGGTTAGCCTGGAAGATGCAGCCAAATTGAACAACACTGTAATGACACTAGATTAAAGACAGGTCATTCAGTTGCTGTTAGTTGTAAAGACAGTTTGAATATTTACATGGTATAATTGCTTTCCTAGGTTCATAATCAAAATTTAATTAAAGCCTGAAGGCTTTGCTTGGAAACAAATTACAAGAAATTTTCTAGAATGTTCTAGCCAAGAGTCCACATGGCTAAAGAAAAAGCATTAAAATAACCTCCAAAGTTTCTGCAACTAGTTTCTATTGGTTCAGAATGCATTTTATAATATCCTATTTCATCAGAAAAAGACTTGTAAATTCAAGACAAGGTTATGCTACAGATCCAGCCCACAGCGCTGCTCAGTGCCCATATTCTGCCAGTACTATGCAAAACTATGCAATACCGTGCAATACTATGCAATACTCTGCAATACTCTGCAATACTATGCAATACATTGCAATACTCTGCCAATACTTGCCAATACTCTGCAATAAATTTTAACTGAAACAAAGAATTATTTTAAATTTTTTTACCGAATTGTTTGTCTTTTTTGATTGATAGCGCAAAAAATAAAAAACCCAGCAGTGATTAAATACCACCAAAAGAAAGCTCTATTTGTGTGAAAAAAGGACAAACATTTCATATGGGTACAGTGTTGCATGACTGAGTAATTGTGATTCAAAATGTGAGAGCCCCGAAAATTGGTCTGGTTAGGAAGAGGGTTTAAGTGCCCAGTGGTCAAGTGGTTAAGAAAGACCTGGATTCTTTCCTAAATGCAAACAATATAACGGGGTACTAATATTTATAGGTAAAGTTGATCCAGGGAAAATCTGATGGCCTCTTGGGGGTCAGAAAGGTTTTTTTTTCCCCTGATGTAGCAAATTGGATCATGCTTTGCTGGGTTTTTCGCCTTCCTCTGGATCAACTGTGAGTATAGGATTGGGTATATGGGATTGTTTGATATTATTTTTTATTTATGTATTTATTTTTATGGTTGAACTAGATGGACTTGTGTCTTTTTTCAACCTATGTAACTATGTAACTATGTAACATATATTGCACACATCTTTCAGAAAAAGGACTATTTTACAAAGACTATAGTTCATATTTAAAAACTTGGGGTAGGCAGCATTTTCAAACTGACACATTAAAATAAAAATAGCAGGGGGTGTGATCTGAGTGTAGTAAGTAAGTCATATTTATTAATAAAAACGGCAAATTGGCAACTCACATATAGCCAGTAAAGGTTCACTTATAATCAAAGTTAGACTTTGAAGTTGTAGATCTCAGCATTGTAGTGAGCCAGATTCCAGTCCAAGATACAGTGTTCAGGGCTGCTAGACTAAGGGGTTGATTTACTAAAGCTGGAGAGTGCAAAATCATGCTCACTTCTGCATAGATACCAATCAGCTTCCAGGTTTTATTGGCAAAGCTTAGTTGAACAAGCTGAGGTTGGAAGCTTATTGGCTACCATGCACAGCTGCACCAGATTCTGAGTGCACCCGTTTTAGTAAATATACCCCTAAGTGTAGCATATAAAGGAACAGTAAACACACATACAGTAGGCAACAAACATATATATAGAAGAATCCATAAAGGAGATGTAACTTCCTTCCCCATGATTGCTGGACCACAGTCACAGTCAGTGACAGGGTCCACATGACCACAGGCATGTATACCACAGTCATGTAGCATAGTAACACAAAGAAAAGGTATAGACTATTGGGTGAAAAAAAAATTCAGTTTGGTACCTGCCAAAGTGGTAAAGCACAGTCAAAGCTGTAAAGCCAATTTTACCAGAGAGAAAACAAACAGGAAGCAGGCGCCTCTTAGTTAAGAATGTATAGTTTTAATAGACAAAGGGGTTGATTTACTAAAGGCAAATCCACTTTGCACTACAAGTGCAATTGGAAGTGAAGTCGCTTTAGATCTGAGGGAAAGATCTAAAATGAGGGGAAGCTCTGCTGATTTTATCATCCAATCATGTACAAGCAAAAATGCTGTCTTTTATTTTCCTTGCATGTCCCCCTAAGATCTACAGTGACTGCACTTCTAAGTGCACTTGTAGTGAAAAGTGGATTTGCCATTAGTAAATAAACCCCAGTGTGCATTAAAAACACTCACATTTAGGTTTCATTACTCAGGCACAGGATAGTCTGGTACTTGGAGATTTCAACCTCTGGGTGAACTCCACCGAAGACCCCATCGCCACCACCTGCATCAATCAACTGGAAGACCTAGGGCTTCAACAACTAGTAAAGGCTCCCACACATGGGTCGGGTCACATCCTGGACCTCATCTTCAAGCAAAATACGGACATCAGCATTCGAGACAACATAGCGCTACCATGGTCAGACCACCACGCTATCAAATTTGAGATCGCCACCAACATCTCCCTGCAAAAAACAAACCAGGCAGCAACAACACACTGGATTAGATCGCAGAAGAAACTACATTCGGAAATCTTCAAAACCACACTAACATACAAAATGGCTACACTAAATCAAAACCACTCAACAGAACGAATACTCAGCTTCATAAACAAGGCACTTCTACAAACAGCAGATGCAGTCGCCCCGAAACATCGAGCACCCATCCACAAGAAAAATTCTGGTTGGTTTAATGGAACGCTTACTCTACTGAAACGGGAACACAGAAGAGCAGAAAGAGCCTGGAGAAGAAACACCACAAAGGAAAATCACACAAACTACAGAATACTCACCAAGAGATATCATAAAGCAATTTTCAAAGCAAAAAAAGAACATGTCTCAAACACCCTCTCAAAAGCCTTAAACCGACCACGGGAACTTTTCAAACTAGTCGCCCAGACTATGAACCCCACCTGCCTTGAACCCCTAGGAAACGAAACTCAAGAATACTGCAACAAATTATCCGATTTTTTCATCAACAAAATAGACAACATTCAGAAAATAATTCAACAAAAACAAAAACAACCAACTCTACTCAACTCAACCCAGGTAAGGAATTTTACATCCACAGCACACAAGCACCACATTTTTCACTTACCCCGATCACAACGGATGAAATCAAAAATGTCATCAAGAGCCTCCGAGACAGCACCTCGCCAAATGACATCATCCCCACAAAACTCTTGAAAGAATGCTCCGACATTCTGGCCCCCGCTATCACACACCTAGTAAATCAGTCGTTCAAAGAAGGATTGGTTCCGAATTCCCTCAAGCAAGGCATCATCAAACCATTACTAAAGAAACCCAACCTTGACCCCAAGGATCCGAACAATCGCAGACCGGTAACAAGCCTGAACACCATTTCCAAGATCATGGAGAAAGCAGTAGTACAACAGCTTCAACTTCATCTGGACACACACAAGCTCCTGGACCCACTACAATCGGGCTTCCGCCCAGGCCATGGCACAGAAACGGCACTTCTGAAAATATGGGATGACGCCCTAGAAGCAGCGGTTGATGGAGAATCGTGTCTTCTGGTATTGCTGGATCTCAGTGCGGCGTTCGACACAGTGGACCACAACATGCTTCTCAGCCGCCTCAAGGAAGTGGCAGGAGTTACAGATGGAGATCTGCCATGGTTCGCTTCCTTCTTAGGAAACCGGTCACAAACAGTGAAACTAGGAGCCTTCACTTCGGAAACCCGGGCAATCACTTATGGAGTCCCTCAAGGATCACCATTGTCACCACTACTGTTCAACATTTACATCCGACCACTCTTCAAAATTATTAGCAAATTAGATCTGTGCTTCCACTTGTACGCGGACGACACTCAACTGTACTTCCGGATCACCGGACAAAAAGACCAATACCAGGAACTAGGAAAATGTCTCACATTGATAGATGACTGGATGACCACTAGCTCCCTCAAACTAAATGGATCAAAAACAGAATTACTGCTCTTCGACGCAAACCGAAGGAAAAAGACGAAGACCCCTTGGACACCACCAACCATCTTGGGACAGACCATCCTTCCAAGCAACAAAGCCAAAAGCCTCGGAGTAATCTTTGATTCAGAGATGACAATGGAGGCACAAATAGGATCCGTAATCAGCGGATCCCACCATCTCCTTCGCATGCTACGCAGACTCATCCCCTTCATCCCGGAAAAGGAAAAATCGGTAGTAGTAGGAACGATCATCAATTCGCGTCTCGACTATGCAAACTCCCTGTACATAGGATTACCGGATTACCAGATTGCGCGCCTTCAAGTTGTCCAAAACACAGCAGCAAGATTAGTCACTGGAAAGAAACCCTGGGAATCCATCTCCCCATCCCTAAGGATGCTCCATTGGCTCAAGGTAAAAGAGAGGATCACATTCAAGACCCTCTGCCTCACCCACAAATGTACACAAGGAAATGCGCCTCAATACCTTTGTGAGAAAATAGAAAAATACATACCAAATCGCAGCCTTCGATCAACAAACCAAAATCCCTTTCTCATCCCAAAAGCCCGCTACAAATCGAAGGGAGAACGAAGATTCGCAGTACAGGGACCCCGGCTATGGAATGCTCTACCAAACAACATCCGCATGGAAGAAAACCATCAGGCCTTCAGGAAAAAACTCAAGACCCACCTCTTCTAAACATGGCATCCCAACATGAGCAGTCAAGCGCCTCGAGGCGATTCAGTTCGCAGTTGCAGCGCTATACAAATCATTCATTCATTTATTTATTCAGTCCGGTTACACCAGTCTCTGTCACAACTTCCAGCAGAGGGGTCATATCCTGTGAATCCTTCTCATGGGCGGCGTCCTGACCAGCAGGAATCTTCCGGCATGTGTGCAGAATCCAAAGCGAGGCTTGGAGAGCAGCTGGTGGATTACAGGGAAGCACTGGAACACAGCATGTGTCCTGATGGCGTCACAAACAAAATGGCTGCAATGGGTACATAGGGTAAGCCAGACCTCTGCAGACATCTGAATTTCCAATGTTTTAGAGATACCTCTTTGTCTTACTATTTGCTGAGCCTCTTTTACTATCCAACTAGTATATGACCTCATGTATTAAGTTCTGGGGGCATCCAGTTACTGCATTTTGCTTTTTCTTTAAGGGAATTGGGATTACTATCGTTGAACCTACACTAGCCAACTAAAATCGTTTGTCAAAAGTATTGGGACACCTGTCTTTAGATGCACATGAACTTTAATGGCACCCGGTCTTAGTCCGTAGGGTTCAATATTGAGTTGGCCCACCCTTTGCAGCTATAACAGCTTCAACTCCTCTGGGAAGGCTGTCCATAAGGTTTAGAAGTGTGTCTATGGGAATGTTTGACCATTCTTCCAGAAGCACATTTGTGAGGTCAGGCACTGGCATTTGTGATGGTTGGATGCCTGGCTCACAGTCTCCACTTTAATTCATCCCAGGTCTCTGTGCAGGCGAGTCAAGTTCCTCCACCCCAAACTCGCTCATCCATTTCTTTATGGACCTTTCTTTGTGCACAGGTCCATATCATTTGGTGGAGGGGGTGTTATGTTGTGGGGTTGTTTTACAGGGGTTGGGCTTGGCCCCTTATTTCCAGTTAAGGGAACTCTTAAGGTATCAGCATACCATACCAAGACATTTTGAACAGTCTCATGCTCCCAACTTTGTGGGAACAGTTTTGGAATGGCCCCTGTCTGTTGCAACATGACTGCACAACAGTGCACAAAGCAAGGTCAATAAAGACATGGATGGGGTGGAGGAACTTAACTGATCTGTACTGTACTGAGTCCTTACCTCAACCCAATAGAACACCTTTGGGATGAATTAGAGTGGAGACTGTGAGCCAGGTCTTCTTGTCCAACATCAGTGCCTGACCTCACGAATGCGCTTCTGGAAGAATGGTAAAACATTCCCATAGACACACTTCTAAACTTTGTGGACAGCCTTTCCTGAAGAGTTGAAGCTGTTATAGCTGCAGGGGGGGGGACTTAATATTGAACCCTACAGACTGGGATGTCATTAAAGTTCATGTGCATGTAAAGGCACGTGCCCCAATACTTTTGATAATATAGTGTATATACTCTGACACTTTGTAACAAAGGGAGAATTACACTGTTGTCTTTTGCCTCCTGGCACTCTCCTCCTTAACATACAATGACAAGATTTCTTGATCATCCTCCTGCATCAAGTGACTCATTCTGCACTGAAATAATTCCCGACTCCTCCGTGCCAGCTTGCAGGGTAACAGCTGGATCAGCTATACAGGTGGGGTAAGGATAGAGTGTAATTGCAGCTGCTGGTGAAAATGCTCTGTTCAGCATCTGAGAGAAAGAAGAGGAAGAAGAAGGCTTGGTTAGCCACTCTACAGCTTTCTCCATGTGCTCTAGCTATACAGCATGTCCACTGCCTGAAAGAAAAGACAGAAGTGCCCTGCCTCTGTTAGGTGTAGCCTAACCACCTCTTTTTGCCCTGTCAATGCAGAATATTCTTTCCTCCTACTTGCTGCATGTAAAATGATGAGTACAGGAGATTGCCTAACTTTAATAGCAGCTATGACATTAGGGAGATTGAGGATGTGGTGCTTTGGTGAACTTATTATTGTGCTAATTTGGTGTACTAAACGGTACTGCACTAGTATGCAATGGTGTGCTGAAAACTAAAGACAACTTTGCCTGTGTCATCAACAAATCTACACTGCTGACGCCAAAAAATAAATAAATTAAAAGACCCTATCAAAAAATATATTTCAATTAAATATTAATTCCTAAAAAATATAAATGTAAAAACTTAGCTTCAAGCCTAAAGCAATAATTCCCAACCCTAAAACACACTAAACCGAAAAAAAAACATATATACACATGTACACACATGTTTTAACCCAACTGAAAATAAAAAAATTTCAAGGGTAGGGCACAGTAGTTAAATGACAACTAAAATAATTTATGACACACATAAACGTAACCCTAAAAAGGACTGGTGGGTCTATTCACTGTGAACCTAAACCCTAATTCAGGTATCACAATGGTGGGATACAGACTTTGTAGACTGCTGCACTCTAATTCACTGAAATACTTTAGCAAAACACAGCACTTTAAAGTCGCCATCTATTTCAAATATCCACACACTGACAAAAGGTTGCTGGGAATCCTGACTTTTATAGGTGGGGGCTGGCACAAAAGAAAACTCCCCTTTATTGGCCTGATTGACCACATACCAAATCTGACCAAGGTAATTGGATATACAGTGGTGTGAAAAAGTGTTTGCCCCCTTCCTCATTTCCTGTTCCTTTGCATATTTGTCACACTTAAGTGTTTCGGAACATCAAACCAATTTAAACAATAGTCAAGGACAACACAAATAAACACAAAATGCAATTTGTAAATGAAGGTGTTTATTATTAAAGGTGAAAAAAAATCCAAACCATCATGGCCCTGTGTGAAAAAGTGATTGCCCCCTAAACCTAATAACTGGTTGGGCCACCCTAGCAGCAACAACTGCAACCAAGCGTTTGCGATAACGTGCAATGAGGCTTTTACAGCGTCCTGGAGGAATTTTGGCCCACTCATCTTTGCAGAATTGTCCTAATTCAGTTACATTAGAGGGTTTTCGAGCATGAACGGCCTTTTTTAAGGTCATACCACAACATCTCAATAGGATTCAGGTCAGGACTTTGGCTAGGCCACTCCAAAGTCTTCATTTTGTTTTTCTTCAGCCATTCGGTGGTGGACTTGCTGGTGTGTTTAGGATCATTGTCCTGCTGCAGAACCCAAGTTCGTTTCAGCTTGAGTACACGAACAGATGGTCGGACATTCTCCTTCAGGATCTCTTGGTAGACAGCAGAATTCATAGTTCCTTTTATCACGGCAAGTCTTCCAGGTCCTGAAGCAGCAAAACAGCCCCAGACCATCACACTACCACCACCATATTTTACTGTTGGTATAATGTTCTTTTTCTGAAATGCAGTGTTCCTTCTACGCCAGATACACTTGGACACACACCTTCCAAAGAGTTCCACTTTTATCTCATCGGTCCACAGAATGTTGTCCCAAAAGTCTTGGGGATCATCAAGATGTGTTGTGGAGAAATTGAGACAAACTTTGATGTTCTTTTTGCTCAGCAGTGGTTTTCTCCTTGGAACTCTGCCATGCAGGCCATTTTTGCCCAGTCTTTTCCTGATGGTGGAGGCATGAACGCTGACCTTAACTGAGGCAAGTGAGGCCTGCAGTTCCTTGGACGTTGTTGTGGGGTCTTTTGTGACCTCTTGGATGAGTCGTCGCTGCGCTCTTGGGGTAATTTTGGGCGGCCGGCCACTCCTGGGAAGGTTCACCACTGTTCCATGTCTTCGCCATTTGTGGATAATGGCTCTCACTGTGGTTCGCTGGATTCCCAAAGCTTTGGAAATGGCTTTATAACCCTTTCCAGACTGATAGATCTCAATTACTTTCTTTCTCAATTGTTCCTAAATTTCTTTGGGTCTCGGCATGATGTGTAGCTTTTAAGGATCTTCTGGTGGACCTTACTGTGTCAAGCAGCTCCTATTTAAGTGATGCCTTGATTGTGAACAGGTGTGGCAATAATCAGGCCTGGGTGTGGCTAGAGAAATTGAACTCAGGTGTGGACAACCACAGTTATAGTATGTTTTAACAAGGGGGGCAATCACTTTTTCACACAGGGCCATGATGGTTTGGATTTTTTTTTCACCTTTAATAATAAACACCTTCATTTACAAATTGCATTTTGTGTTTACTTGTGTTGTCCTTGACTATTGTTTAAATTGGTTTGATGTTCCGAAACACTTAAGTGTGACAAACATGCAAAGGAACAGGAAATGAGGAAGGGGGCAAACACTTTTTCACACCACTGTAGCTATGTATAACATTTGGCTGTTGCAGTAAACAATCACATTTTCCATTTTGACAAACTGGGACCTGCATCTGAAGCTCATACCTAGAGGCAAATAATAACAATAAAATCAAGTATATCCATAATGTATTGCTCCACATAGTAAATATTGTATATGTCCGTCAAACTAGCTCAAATACTAGAAAGACCATTCCTGTGCCCTATTTTTATCCTAATATTATAACTAGAGCAGAACGTTTATTTTTGAATATTTGAATAGTGTATGAAGTTTTAGAAAACCCTGTTCATTTTTATGCTGATTCTGTGCTTTTGGGGAGGTTTTTCTCAAGACACAACAGCAAGTAAGAGAAGGTCTCTCCAAAGATAGGAAATACTTCATAGAGATTTGTCAATAAACAGGTGTCCCTGTTGGAAGATTTCCACTCTATTCATACTAAGGAAGATTTCCCTTTGCTGACAATGGTCAACAAGACAAATAAAGAGGTTGAATTGCAGCACTAGGTAAACAGACAGCAATAAAACCTGGCAAGAGATCTAATCCCTCTATGGTTGCCACCTCATCCCTTTAAACCCAAACACATATTAATTACACAGGTTCTGTGGCTGAGTAAGGTGGTAATTAAACTCACTTGGTGCCTTATCTGCATTTAATTAGCCTCAGAACCTGTGTAATTCAAAGGTGTTCGGGTTTAAAGGGATGAGGTGGCAACTCTAAATCCCTCCCTACTTTTTTTCAAAATAAAAAACAAACAAACATTGCTTTAGATACATTTTAAGGAGTGGCAGCCTTTCTCCAGTTTTTAGGAATCACTTTGTTTCTTTACTTCCTTTAACCACTTTACAACCGGCCCATAGCCGAATGACGGCTACAGGCCGGTTGCTTAACTCTGGGAGGGCGTCATATGACGTCCTCCCGGAATTCCCCTCTTGCGCGCCCCCTGGGGCACGCACTCGAGTACATCCGTGATCGCCGGGTCCAGAGGACCCGGCGGATCACGGATCACGGTAAACGGCCGCTCATCGCGGCCGTTTACCACGTGATCGCTCCGTCAAATGACGGAGCGATCACATGTAAGCAAACCGGCGTCATTTGATGACGCCGGTTCCTATCCCCTCCTCTCTCTGTACCGATCGGTACAGTGTGAGAGGAGAGGGGGAGGGATCGGTGGCAGCAGTGCTGTGGGCGGGATCTGTAGTGCCCACAGCCTGCTCTGCATGCCACCGATCCATCCATCCATCCATCCATGCTCAGCCATCCCTCCATACCCTGCAATACACAGCAATAGCCTGCAGTGTATTGCTGGGTATTGCAGGGTATGGAGGGATGGCTGAGCATGGATGGATGGATACCAAATCTGCCATACCCTCCAATACTGTGCCTTACCCTGCTATATTCTGCCATTCCCTGCGATACTCTGCCATTCCCTGCGATACTCTGCCATTCCCTGCGATACTCTGCCATTCCCTACGATACTCTGCCATACCCTGCGATACTCTGCCATTACCTGCGATACTCTGCCATTACCTGCGATACTCTGCCATTACCTGCGATACTCTGCCATACCCTGCCATGCCATACCCTGCCATACTCTGCCATTACCTGCGATACTCTGCCATACCCTGCGATACTCTGCCATTACCTGCGATACTCTGCCATTACCTGCGATACTCTGCCATTACCTGCGATACTCTGCCATACCCTGCGATACTCTGCCATACCCTGCCATACCCTGCGATACTCTGCCATACCCTGCGATACTCTGCCATACCCTGCGATACTCTGCCATACCCTGCCATGCCATACCCTGCCATACTCTGCCATTACCTGCGATACCCTGCGATACTCTGCCATACCCTGCGATACTCTGCCATACCCTGCCATGCCATACCCTGCCATACTCTGCCATTACCTGCGATACCCTGCCATACCCTGCAATAATACCCAGCGATACCCTGCCATACCCTGCGATACTCTGCCATACCCTGCGATACTCTGCCATACCCTGCGATACTCTGCCATACCCTGCGATACTCTGCCATACCCTGCGATACTCTGCCATACCCTGCCATGCCATACCCTGCCATACCCTGCCATACTCTGCCATGCCATACCCAGCCATATCCTGCGATATTCTGCGATACCCTGCAATGCTCGCTACGATCAAAGCCAGGATCGTTTTTTATTTTATTTCAGGCTTTCCAGCCTAGAGGTGAGATGTGGGGTCTTATTGACCCCATATCTCACTGTAAAGAGGACCTGTCATGCCATATTCCTATTACAAGGGATGTTTACATTCCTTGTAATAGGAATAAAAGTGATCAAAAAAAAATTTTTTGGGGAAAAAAGTGTCAAACTAAAATAAATAAAGTAAAATGAACAATAAAAAAAATGTAAAGCGCCCCTGTCCCCGTGCACTCGCATGCAGAAGCGAACGCATACATAAGTCCCGCCCACATATGAAAACGGTGTTTAAACCACACATGTGAGGTATCGCTGCGAACGTTAGAGCGAGAACAATAATTTTGGCCCTAGACCTTCTCTGTAACTCAAAACATGTAACCAGTAAAAAGTTTTAAAGCGCCGCCTATGGGGATTTTTAAGTAGCGAAGTTTGGTGCCATTCCACGAGCATGTGCAATTTTGAAGGGTGACATGTTAGGTATCTATTTACTCGGCGTAACTTCATCTTTCACATTATGCAAAAACATTGGGCTAAATTTACAGTTTTGTTTTTTGTAAAGCACAAAACTTTTTTCTCCCAAAAAAACACGTTCGAAAAATTGCTGCGCAAGTACCGTACTAGATAAAAAGTTGCAACGACCGCCATTGTATTTTCTAGGGTCTTTTCTAAAAAAAAACATATATAATGTTTTGGGGTTCTATGTAATTTTCTATCAAATAAAAGATGATTTTTACATGTAGGAGAGAAATGTCAGAATTGGCCTGGGTGCTCCAGAACACCTGATGGCGCTCCCTGCATGTTGGGCCTCTGTATGTGGCCACGCTGTGTAAAAGTCTCACACATGTGGTATCGCCGTACTCGGGAGTAATAGCAGAATGTGTTTTGGGGTGTAATTTGTGGTATGCATATGCTGTGTGTGAGAAATAACCTGCTAATATGACAATTTTGTGAAAAAAATAAAAATAAGAAAAAAAATCTTGATTTTGCAAAGAATTGTGGGAAAAAATTACAACTTCAAAAAACTCACCATGCCTCTTTCCAAATACCTTGGAATGTCTTCTTTCCAAAAAGGGGTAATTTGGGGGGTATTTGTACTTTCCTGGCATGTTAGGGACTCAAGAAATGAGATAGGCCGTCAGTACTTCAGGTGTGATCAATTTTCAGATATTGGCACCATAGCTTGTGGACTCTAAAACTTTCACAACGACCAAATAATATATCCCAATTTGTACTTATTTTTACCAAGGATATGTAGCAGTATAAATTTTGGCCAAAATTTATCAAGAAAAATTACAAAATTTGCTAAATTTTATAACAGAAACGAAGAAAAATTCATTTTTTTTTACCGAATTTTCAGTCTTTTTTCTTTTATAGCGCAAAAAATAAAAAACTCAACGGTGATTAAATACCACCAAAAGAAAGCTCTATTTGTGTGAAAAAAAGGACAAAAATTTCATTTGGGTACAGTGTTGTATGACTGAGTAATTGTCATTCAAAATGTGAGAGCACCGAAAGCTGAAAATTGGTCTGGTTATTAAGGGTGTTTAAGTGCCCAGTGGTCAAGTGGTTAAATATATTAGACTTTTTTTTACTGCATTATTGCTAAGAATGAAAATTGAGAAAAATCTAACCATGGACCATTTTTGAAAAATAATGTATAGTTTTATTTCTTCTACATCAATAATACATATTTTAATAAGCAAGATGTTGGAGTTATGCAACATTGTCATTCCTGAAGGAACATATTTTAGGGAAAACAGATGTCATTTGGGATAAGATACAGAACATCCACCAATAAAGAGAGGGTGTATAAATAAATACCAAATGTTTCAAGATTTGTGGCAATTTCAAATTCAGTGGAATATCCAATCAAGAAGTCCCTCCCCACCGCTAAAGTTTATGAATTAGCCTTATTTGTTCAACAGCCACCATAGCACATTCAGAAGAAGATTATGTGAACAGACCTGATAAATGTTAGTGAAGAAAACATTTTGTATTATTGTTTTCACATTTCAGAATGTGTACAGTACATTGTACCTGTTTACATGTGCAAGCAAGCATATACCATATTTGACCTGTCATAGTACTGCAAAATAAACATAGTTTACTATAATTAAAAATTAAAATAAAAGAAGGTGTATTTAGGGTTCTGTGATTTTAGCTTTTCTGGGCTATCGCAGTTGCCAGGACTATTTTGCCTTGGCCAGGGTAGTGGTTTTTATGAAGAATGTACCATGGGTATGCTAAAGTGTTCCTATGCTATCACTCATTGAAACATATACATTCTATCTGGAGCTAATTATTTTTATTATTATTCAGGATTTATATAGTGCCAACAAGTTTTTCAGCAGACAGTACAGTTACAATACAGTTCAATACAAAATAATTAGCGGGGCCCTACTCAAGGAGTTTGCAATCTAAGAGGTAGGGGGAGGTGATACAAAGGTAGTAGCTGTTGGGAATGAACTGATGGAGGTGTTTAACATACACTTTTTAGGTGGCAGTAGGGTAGACATCTGTGAATAAATGAGTGTTTTAGGGACTGCCTAGTGGTGGACAGGGTAAGGTTAACAGGACAGATTGGGGGAGGAATTTCCAGAGGAGGTTCAAAAGAAGTCCCAAAGGTAAGCATGGGAGGAGGTGATGAAGGAGCTAAAGAAAAAGAGGTATTGGGAGGAGCATAGTGGATGATTTGGACAATATGTCAAGATGAGGTTGGAGATGTCGCTGGGGTAGTGTTGTGGATGGCTTTACATGTTGTAGTTAGTATTTAGAATTGTATACACTGGGCTGATGGAAGCCAAAGATGGGACTGGCAGAGGGAAGCAGCAGCCACAGATTGGTTAGTAAGGTGGATGAGTCTAGCAAAGGCATTCATGATAGACTGGAGGGGGGCAGTCTGTGTAGAGGTAGGCCAGTGAGGAGCAACTTGCAATAGTCAAGGTAGGAGATCACCAGTGAGTAAGTTGTTTTATGGTGTCATTGGTTAAATAAGGGGCAAATTTTCAAAATTTTGCAGAGCTTAAAGAGGCAAGAATTTGGCAAGTGTTTGGATGGGGGGCCTGAAGGAGAGGTCAGAGTCTAGGATTACACATAGCACCCTGGCATGCTTGGCAGGTTTAATGGTTGTGCTATTGTTCTTGGTGGTAATCTCAGGAGGATTACGGAGGAGGAAATAGTAAGCTCAGTTTTAGACAGATTGAATTTGAGGAAGCGGTGTGACATCTATAATGATATCTCACCCAGTAAATTAAGCTATGTGAGGAGACTGAGTTGGTGAAGTAAAAAATAGAGAGATATATCTGGGTATCGTTGGTTTAAAGGTGGTATTGGAAGCCATATGAGGTCATCAACTGGCCCAGGAAAGAGGTGTGAAGAGAGAATAGAATGGGCCCAATGGAAGGGGCACTGTCTTTGGACCAGGAAAGAGCAGAGTCATGGAGGCCAAGGGAGTGGAGTTTATTGAGAAAAAGTGGGTGATCGACTGTATCAAAGGCAGCTGAAAGGTATTGTGTATTGAGTAGTGGTCAATGGTTTTAGCAGGCAGTAAGTCATTAGAGCAAGTGGAGAGTTACTAAGCATGCTGGTCCTTTTTAATGTCTCACTGTTTGATCTGACATTTATGCTGCTTATATGGTTGTATGTCTGCCTCCCTCAATCTGTGCTACTCTGTATCTTCAATCTGACTATAACACTGCCCCTTTATTAACTTTTTTTTTTCTAAATTTGACAGTAGTCAACTGTCACCAGTGGAATAAAGGTGAGGACCTTGACCTGATAGCACACTGCAGCAATATTAATACTTCCTTGCAAAGGTTCCTGAGGATGATAAGTAGCTCCTTAGACTCAATCGTCATGGGAGCTAACGTCTGCAACTGGTATCAAATAGACATGTGCACACTGAAATATTTCGTTTTGGAATTTCGTTTTCATCCGAAAAATACATTTACTTACTCCCGAAATTCGTTTTTATTTATTTTGTTTCGTTAAAAAATGCATTTGTCCGAAAATCTGAAATAAATAAGGTTGAATCTGTCATTGAAGGCTTATGGTGTCTGTCGAATGTTCTAAGAAGATTCAACGGATCAGCTAAACTGTACGACGTCCTTTGTCAAATCTTTTCTCTCTATGTCGAATAATCTTGGACTAATAGAGTTAGGTTAGGCACATTCAACCTTTTTTGCTATTGTCTCTATAATGTCAAATCCTTTCTCTCTATGTGGAATCTTTTCTCTCTATGTTGAATCTTTTCTCTCTATGTAGAATAATCTTGAACTAATAGAGCTAAGGTTAGGCACATTCGACCATAGGTTCGATGGACACAGATCGCTATTGTCAGCGTCATGTCGAATCTCCTCTCTATATCTAACTGTTGCAACGAAAACGAAAATAAAGCATTTGTTTATGTCGGATCTTTCGGTTTTTGGATTCTGCACATTCATTATCTTTGTTAAAACAATAACAAAAATACCCGAAATTCAGACGAAAATGCATTCGGACGAAAGTGAATGCACATGTCTAGTTTCAAATAGGATCTATTGTAAACCTTAATTCACCCATTAAACAAATACCTTACCAGATATCCATTAGGTTTAGATCCCTTTAAAGCGGAGGTCGACCCTAAAGTGGAACTTCTGCTCATCGGATTCCTTCCCCCTTCCGGTGTCACAATTGGCACCTTTCGGGGGGGAGGGGGGACAGGATACCTGTCTTTGACAGGTATCCTTTCCCACTTCCGGAAGTACGCTGCTGTGCCATTGTGCCATGACGTCACCGCGGGGCTTCCTCCTTCTCCTCCCTCGGCCGCCGGGCTAATAGGAGAGAGGAGCGGGGCCTCGCGCATGCGCAGTAGGGTTCCCGTTGTGAAGCTGAAAGGCTACACTGCTGGGTTACCTTACCCGCAATAGCGGCGGCAGCACCCGACAGCTGATGGAGACATCAGCTGCGGTGCCGACATCGAGGGACAGCAGGACAGGTATGTGTCCATTTATTAAAAGCCAGCAGCTGCAGTATGTATAGCTGCTGGCTTTTGATTTTTTTTTCCCGGAACACCCCTTTAACTAAGCACAGGGTATTTTTGCATGAGCTACCATAGAAACTCAGTGAAGATGAATTTAAAACATAAGACTCACAGAAGCTTAAGTTATACTGTCTGATTCTCTACACGTCTTAGCTATGCCATAATTTCCCAATTTAATATTCTCAGTTGTAAAATGCAAGCAATTTATATTAGTTAGAGGCATTCAAAGTATGAGACTGTCATAGTTAAAACTGAAATTATGTTTCTTAATTATGCCCTGAGAATAGTGTTTTTAAGATGGAAAATCAATTTTGCATAAAACATGTGTCCTGCGTTATACTGTATATTTTACTTAATATCTTGCAAGACTTGATATCACTGAGTCTCAGGAACAACTTTTTTTATCATATTTTTAGAAAATGTAATGTCTGTTCCTACTGGGAATAGTAAGATACGAGATGCCAGTGCACCCTTCATATCTCTTTACACATACTGCACATTTTACAATACTTTTATTTGCATAAGTAGTTTCAGGACAGACTTCCTAGAGATCTATTCTTTTGATCAGGTCACAGTAGTACAAAGTTTTAACAAAATGCCACAACTTTAAAGTGAATCTTTGGCTAAGGTATGGGCATTTAAATATTTACATAGTCTTAAAGTGAACATGTGCACTCCAAAGTATTTACTTTGCTTACTATACTACAAGCTTTCTATATGATAGCTTACTATAAGCTTTAAAAGCACTTTAAAAGAAGCTGTCATTCACCTCTATAGCCGTAGACATTGAGGATACATTTATCTTCAAAGCTCACAACATAGGCACTGAAAAATTGTCATGCCTAGGCAACTCAACGCAACTAGAGATACTGCAGGTACTCTCTACATTTTTCTATTTACTATTATACTCAGATTTACAGCGCCTGCACAAGAGCACTTGTAGTGCAAAGTGGATTTGCCTTTCGTAAATAACCCCCATTGTTTACCCAAAGAATTTACTCAATATAAGTTCTGCCTTACTATATAACAAATAATAAGTATTAAATGTTTAGTGGAACATAATATTCTGTTTTGAGTGGAGCTGAACGTAAAGCTTTTTCTTATGTATGACATTTTCTTTCTTACTACTTTATAAACATATAAAACACAAGAATAATGTGAATCTATTGTGAGGGCAACTGATTATTGAACCTATGTAATTTTTCCTTTCAGATTTTTAGTTTAAATCCTCTTGACATTTTAATTTACAGGATGAATTAACCACATAACAATAACATTTAAACTAATGTTGCAGTATTGCAGTAACAAGAATAGGCAATTGGCATCAAACGAGCACTAAAATTGTATTGGGGTATATAAAATCTCATTGAGTTTAACAAAAATAAATTACACCAATAAATAGTATTAAAGCTTTGAAATCATGTTTCATTGGAATTTGTGCAACTTTTCATGATACTAAATTTAAACATGACATCGATAATTTTATAGATAAATACATTTTGATAGACCTGCATGGTTGTTCGGATAAACATAGGGCACGATAGAAGAGATTTATATAAGGATAAAGATTATGCGTAGTTGCTTGGAAAGTGTAAAGTTAATACAGACATTCAAAGAATATATATGAAAAAGAATTGATTGCTACATAAACATATATTTTTCCAATGCCATAGGCAATGAAACCGAAAAGAATTCCTGGTATGGCATCTAGCAATCAAAAGGAATGATCATAAATCCAGTCCCAGTATTTAAACAAATCACAGACTCCAGTCTTGTTATTTCTAAAGTAGAAAAAAAAATGGTGTTGTTGCGTAATTTGTTCCACTAACCATAGTAGAGGCAGTCAGAAGAATAAACTTACATAGCCCCAAAATATTAACACTTTCCATTTATTAGCGTTTTTTATTTTAAACTGTTCTAAAGCTAAAGTGTAGACAAATATAAACTACCCTCCATTTAAACCAATTATTATTATTATTATTAAGCATCCCTAAATTTATAAATAGTTCCTAAGCCTGTGTTTATATTAGCCCCATGTAGCATCCTCCACATCATGACTAAAGCCTTGTACACACCACACCACCTGCTGGATTGAAGGAAAAAAAAAAACATGACAGCTCAGGTCGGAGAAGCTGTTCCAGCAATCCGATGTTAGTACAGTGATTTCCCCTTCTGTGCTCTGTGCTATTGTGTACTGACAGGGGGACTGACCACTCCATGTGCCAGAACACTCGGGCCAGTGCTCTCAGCCATTGGCTGAGAGTGCTGATTGCCAGTCGGCAGACCTTTTTCGGTCGCGAGCCTTCAACAGAAGCCGGCCGAACAGCCGTCTTCTGTCAGACCAACTATTGTACACACCAGCCGAATGTTGGACAGTTTCTATTGAACCAGCCAATGCCAGCTGACATTTGGCCCATGTGTATGTACTAGACTTTAAGATGAGAGAGAAAAAGCTACACTGTAAGCCAGGTTTTGCTACATCACATATTTCACAGTGATATAGATATTGGAAATATAAAGCACAGGGGTGATCCTTTTAACATGTTGCTGCTCCTTCCTTAACCAATCATAGGCTGTTATAAATTACAGGATCAATCATTACATAGAACTATTGCCATCTATGAAAAAATATGTGCTGTGACACTGACGTATAAGTGTATCTCACCGTTATCCCTAATCACTAATGATGCTGCACTGTTCCTAAATTCAGAGCAGAACTGCCACTCTAATGTAGGCTGTGCCTGTTTGGGCTATAGTTGAATGGAAAAATGTTGCAGTGAGCATCGCTATCAGCCTTGTCAGTGCTGATTCACAAGCCTATAACTTTTCAATCACACCTTGCCCCCTACCTTCTGGATTGGCAGCAATGTCTATGTTGCTGAAACTGTTCCACTGTGAGCTGCAGGCATTTAATTGTGCCAGAATGCACTGGTACTGAGTACCAGCACCTCCCAGCACTAGTCCTGTACTGTGTGCTCCCCATAAGAATCACTAATGTCAGGCACCTGGAGCACATGCACTGCATCTGATGGTGAGCATCCTGGGTCCCAACATCACAACCACCTGTGTATTTTTTTCTTCAGTGTCATCTATGCAACTTTTGACTTTTGTTCTGGCACTGCTGGCCCAATTCCTGTCAGACCTGAAGTGCTTACTCATTATCCTGGCACGCTGTGCGTTACTTACTCTTGACCTCTGTCCTGTATGTCTTACTTCTGGTCACTACACTCTGCATGCTACACTTTCACTCTGTGGATTATGCACTCCTGACTATTACACCCTGTGCCATATACACTCCGGACCTAGAGCATAATAGGCGCAGGGAACAAGGTTGGACTGGGGAAGGGGTGAATACCTGCACCTATCAGGCTGCACAAATGACCAGTGCAGCCATCTATAGCTCACTTAAATTGCTCCTTAGCTATTGCAATGCCTGGTGCACACGATGAGATTATGATTATTTTTATATGTCTCATATCAAAAATGAAGAGTTTACTAAAGTTACAAAAATTCTCGTTTGACAGAATAAACATTTGGAAATGATGTAATATGATGTAGTGTATTTGTATTGTATTTTCGAATGACAATTATACTGATTAAATAAAAATTGTACGATCTGATATCGTACTAAAGAAATTTTGCTTGTCCCATTGGATAATTTTTCATGAATTGTTGTGATCAGCTCTCGAAAGCTGTGTGCTAATGATCAGATTATCGCATGATTGATTCAAAAGCGGTATTTTTAGTACAATTTTCTGATCGTGTGTACGAGCCATAAAGCGCACAGCCAAACCGCCATAAACCCTCAGGCACAGCAAAGATCAGAAGTCTAAAATTGCAATTTCAAGTTTGTGTTATTACTGCAACCTTAATTGAAGATACATTCTGTGGTGCTAAAATGTGTGGCAGATCTCCACACAATAGGACCTTCAAGCAACATTTTATTTCATAAACAAGAGCTTTTTAACACTACACCTTTTTCAAGTTGTACCTTGTAGCATTTTAAAATGTGGACATCACAGTTTGGGTAAACTGACCCACTCATGCCTTATCAAGAAAACACAATGATTACAAGGCCTTATGTAAAGTGATTGTAGGACTCAATACTGCAATGTAATATCTAATTTAAGACCATTTTCACACAGGCCTCCTCTGTTGTGTCTCAGCGGGGGATCAGTTTAGGAGTTGGTTTAGAACAGAAATAACATATGTGACCTCCATGTCTGTTCCAATTTTTCCCCCAGTTTTGATCCTCTGATGGAAAAACAAATCTATGTGATTTTTATGGGTATCTGGATGTAAGCAGTCATGCATCCACCTATATCCAACCCCTTCTGGTGAGATCAGCAAAAGTGGACCTGGATGCAAACTTTTTCCATTTGGCTCGACAAACCTAAACAAACACATATGTGGGTGGAATTGCTGTTTGACTTACATGCGGCCCCCCATAGTAATACATTTTTGATCCATGTAATCAGGATTTAAAAACAGATTGATAGAATGGCCATGTGAAGTGGAGCAAAGACAATTAAAAGAATACAACTCTGATGTAAAATAGTTGTTGATAATTGTTAGTTCATTGGCTGCAATGTACATTTCTGTGATTATGGAATGGCATTATGTGTTGCATTAGTTTACATAAATGAATAAAAACAATACAACTTAACAGTAAGCAAACAGCAAAAAACTCAGACACCTCTCATTGGTGGCAGATGAAGATAGAAAAGTTATCAGCATTGTTTGACTTTAGCGAGCTTGCATTAAGGCACATTCCCAAAAATGTAATACAAGTGGAAATCAAGTGATGCCTCAGATTTTTCATTGTACCAAATCCATCTGGGTGCTTTATCTAATAACATTGATATATGTTGTGAAATTAGCTAAATCAATCATTAGTATAATATCCTTCATTAGTTTTACTTACCTACGGAAATAAATGCATGTCAGACAAATACCGTACAGTATATTACAAATCTAATAATTTCCTAGGCTTTTCCTTGTATCCAGCACTCTTTTTGTGTTTACCATCACTAAGTTTGATTTTAATCTTCCACGCTTCAAAGTAGTCTTTTCAGTATTAAACCTAATGGTTCTGCTTAGCCACCTCATTCTTGTTTCATTTTGTTTAATTTTTTTTACAGAAATGGAATACTGTGAGTCTCCGCACATTTTATGCTCTGGCTACCAGACCAGCCTACACAATACTGTTCAGCATAGCTATCCGCTAGAGATGGGTTCTGATGCAGATACAGAAACAGAAGGAGCAACTTCACCAGATCGTGCCCTTAGGATGTGGATGAGGGAGATGAAATCAGAGCACAGCTCGTGCTTGTCAAGTAGAGCCAACTCTGCATTGTCTCTAACTGATACCGACCATGAGCGGAAATCTGATGGGGAGAATGGTAATACAGCAACCTATAATATGTTCTTGTGGAGAGTGCATAGTATCACGTGTATTGTCTTATTTATAATAACCTTAATAAACAATGTAACGTTTTGAGTGACAGTCTTTCAGAATACTCCGACAGCTACAAGTTTAACATATACATTTGGTTAATATACATATAAAACTATAATTATTACAACAAAGGGATAGTTAAGCTCTTGAGTGTTCCTCCATGTACTTAGATGTCTTTAAGTAAAAAGGAATAATATCTGTTTTCAAGAAACAAAAATGTTAATGGCTTCTGTCTGCATATGAGCAACATTTTCTTAGTCTGTGCAGCTTGTTTTTATCAGCAGTATTTTGGGATTGGTGTTGCAGATATTACGTTTTCTAAAATAATTCAGCTAAATATGTTGAGAGCAGTAGTATTATGGATGCCAGTGGCAGATTAGGTCTAACAGTTTGCTTGCCCTACATGGTTGTACATCAGGATATAACAGAGGTGAAGGAAAGAGTTTTGTGCCCCAATTGCAGAAAGGACACATAGAGTAATATTAGAATGAGGCTTTATTAAGGCTAAAAATAGACAAAATTCAGGTGATGTGATGTTTCTATGTGACAAGCTCTGACAAGTTTTGAAGGTAGAAGTGAAAAATTAGTTTTATAAAATGCTATCTGTTAAGAATGGCAGCTAATTTACCAAAATCTATTTGGGAAAGATGGCAGAAAGAAATATCCGAAAAGCCTACAGGGTCTAGAAGATGCAATAGCAAACCTGGATGCTAGATTAGAATATAAAGAAATGGTGAGGACAGTGTGATTTTTAAGTGTATTAGTAGGCAGTATCTGCAGTAGTAACTGTACAGAGCCAATTGTGCCTGCAATATTTGTTTATTTAAAAGAGATTATTCAAAAGTGTGTGGAAAAATGAATGAATGACAAGAAAAGTGAGGTGTTCCTTACCGGGGTAATGTTACGATGCTTAGTGGATGAGATATGAGGTAGCACTATCTCTCTAGTCCAGAGAAGTCCTGACATAGCAGTCTCTCACTAGGTAGGCAGAGGGTGGTTAACCAAGAGAGTTGTATTGTATTATGATTATTATTATTTATTATAATAATATCCTTATTATTTGTATTGTGTTATTGGGGGTGAGGTGGGATGAGGCTAGGTCAGAAAGAGAGCTTTAATGGATGCTGGTAAAGGAGATTAAACTGAATGTAGGGTTCTGGGATGAGTGGTAATTGTAGTGGGCTTTAGGTGGGAAATAAATGTGGGCAAGTTTTGGGGGATTTGGAATAACTCAATAACAAATAAAGTGTAAAAACTCTTGTAATGGGAAAGAGAAGAGTTCAGAGGAAAGGGTTGATAAGGCATCAAATTTGCTTCTATTTCTTGGTTCAATGGTTAAGGAAAAGGGATGGGTGTGGGGTTCAGGAAAGTAAATTGATTACAGTCAGTAAAAAAAGCAACATATTGGGTGACTGTAGGAAAAATGGCTGACAAGTTTCACACATGTCTAGCCAAACAATTGTGTTGAAACTAAGTAAATGGGTAATTTTTAAACTCTGTCCTCCTGAAAGCAGGCCTCCTTTCCTCAGTGGATGAGTCCCCAGTAGCCTGGGCTTTAACTGCCTTGCGACCGCCGGCTGTCAATTGACGGCAGCAGGCAGCACGCCCACGTGCTCGCCGTGTCACTGGGCACCCGATGTGCGTGCCCGGCGACTGCGATGTTCGCCGGACACTCGCGATTGCCCGATAACACAGCAGGACAGTGGATCTGTGTATGTAAACACACAGATCCATGGTCCTGGCAGAGGAGAGGAGCCGATGGTGTGTTCTCAGTACAGAGAAACACTGATCGGTCTCCTCCCCTTGTGAATCCCCTTTCCCTACAGTTAGAATCACTCCCAGGGAACATATTAACCCCTTCAGTGCCCCCTAGTGTTTACCCCTTCCCTGCCAGTCACATTTATACAGTAATCAATGCATTTTTATAGCACGGATCGCTGTATAAGTGTGAATGGTCCCAAAAATGTGTCAAAAGTGTCTGATATGTCCGCCGCAATATCGCAGTCATGATAAAAATCGCAGATAGCTGCCATTACTAGTTAAAAGAAATAAAATAATAAAAATGCTATAAATCTATCCTCTATTTTGTAGGCGCTATAACTTTTGTGCAAACCAATCAATATACGCTTATTGCGATTTTTTTACCAAAAATATGTAGAAGAATACATATCGGCCTAAACTGAGAAAAAAAAATTATATATTTTTTGGGGATATTTAGTATAGCAAAAAGTAAAAAATATATATTTTTTTAAACTTGTTACTCTTCTTTTGTTTATAGCGCAAAAAATAAAAACCGCAGAGGTGATCAAATACTACCAAAAGAAATCTCCATTTGTGGGGACAAAATGATAACAATTTCATCTGGGTACAGTGTTGTATGACCGCGCAATTGTCATTCAAAGTGTGACAGCGCTGAAAGCTGAAAAATGGTTTGGTCAGGAAGGGGGTTAAAATGCCCTGTATTGAGGTGGTTAAAGTGGGCTTAATGACACTGGCTGCAATGTAACCTAGAAGAGAGGCTTCAGCTAGGGGCAAAAATGAAATACTGCAAAGGACAGCTCCGGATTGAGGGTGAGTCTTACTAAAGGGTTTCAGCACAGCAAGTAGGGGGAAACCCCCAAAAGCATGAACGCAATAAAAAAATCGAATAGAGTAAGAAATTTGAGAACCTGACAAAATCTATCAGGATTTAATTATTGCTTGTTCCCCTATAAGCAATTTGCCCTAACTTCCTGTTCAGGTGTTAGAGATCAGAGAAAACAGGAAGGTAAGACAATTCTTCTCAATGCAAGCACAGACAGCATTTAAAATATGACAGAAAAATCACCTTAAAGGAGATGTATAGCATTTTATATCTATTTTATTTCACACAGATATGGATGGCACATTGTAGTCACTCATCCTGAATTGAATGTCTTTGTCCAGTATTTCAGTGAATAGAATCCATTGATTAGTACTGTACTATCTCCTTAAACTAACCCATAGTGCTCAGGCAATAATTTACCAGGTTTAAATTTTTGTTTGTGTGAGGAGTGTGAGTATGTAAAATATAATTGTATGTACATAAGACATGTGTGTACATAAAACATAAAGTCATGCAAAAATATGATACGTATGTGTTCATAAAACAAGTATGTACATAAAACATAAATGTAAAAAAAATATCCTGATCTCCAGGATAAACACATTTTTCATAATGAATAGTTGGAGTAAATTATATATTTTTTTCCATTTTTTTTTTAATTTAAGTTCCTGTGATGTCATTATTTGTCCCCAATGCTTGCAGCAAAGTCCAGCCACCTGGGAAAGTGCCGTACCTCATTTACCTCAGGATTTAGACATGGCTCAAAAAACAATATCTGCCATATTTCTTAGGGAGTTTAGTCAGAGCTGCGGGTGGTCCATTCTATTGACACTGTGCAGCGGGAAGAAAGAGACAAGACTGGGGGTGGCTGGAGATAACTAAGGATGAGCCGAACACCCCCACGGACAAACACGCAAACACCATTAAAGTCTATGGGACACGAACATGAAAAATCAAATTTTAAAGGCTTATATGCAAGTTATTATCATAAGTTATTATCATACAAAGTGTTTGGGGACCTGGGTCCTGCCCCAGGGGACACGTATCAATGCAAAAAAAAGTTTTAGAAACTCGTTTTTTTCGGCAGTGATTTTAATAATGCTTTAAGTGAAACAATAAAAATTGAATATGCCTTTAAATATTGTGCCTGGTCTATAGTATGCTAGTAAAATGGCGAGGTAATTAAAGTAACCTGATGTGAAGAAACATCAATCTCTTTTACCATGTGAATTTAAAAATACATTATCTTAAAAAAATATAATGGTGTTTTCATATTTGTCTAGATTTTAGCTTTAAATATTTTTGCTCTGCTCATTCACTTCAAGCATCTAAATATGTGCAGTGGGAGTTTAAAAGTGAGAATTATGTAGGTTGCAATTGATAACTGAAATTGCTAGTTGCCTGACTTTCTATGACAACTGTACTGAATCACTGATCTTTATAGGCTGCAGCAAGTGAAGTTGGGGTTAAGTCAGAATATTGTGATCTACATGCCTGTTCCTAGTCAGTGACTTTTACTAATAAAGCCATGAAAGATGGAGAGCTAGAGATCAGAAAATGGCAGCTTCTGTATTTCTCTCAGCACAGATTTCTATTCAATTCCTAAGGACATAATTTGAAGTACAGATATATCTAATTTGTTATTGCTTGGTGTTGTTCAAAATATGAATGCACCCTATTGCTATGCTAAAGATTTTTTAAAAAGCGTTTTAAACTTTTTTTTTTCATTTCTTCAGTTACTTCCTGGTTTCTTGCCTAGGCAAATGATTTTTTAAAAAGCGACGATTTCCAGGAAGTAAATGCTACATGAATTATAGTTCCTTACTCAAGTTAGCCACAGCCAGAAATGCTAGGGGGTTATTTTTCAAAGTGATTTCTCAACAAAACAAATCATAGAGACATGGGTGGACAGGGAGTTTGCTTTGAATATTAAAAATTATCTAAATAGTGTTTTTGGATTATGGTGCTCAGATGCAGTGAAGCTCCACTTTAATTGAACAAGCTGAAGTTAGAAGCTGATTGGCTACCATGCACAGATATACCATATTTTGCACTCTCCAGTTTTAGTAAATCAACCCCAGTGAGTGCTTTGGGAAACCAGTGAGATCAACATTCTCAGAAGTGTCACAGGTATGACTGTATATCAGATATTTAGGGGGAGATTTACTAAAACTGGAGCATGCAAAATCTGGTGCCAGTTTTATTGTCAAACCTTAAAGTGGTTGTTAAGGCAGTGCACACAGCCACTGCCAGCCCCTCTGCTAGAATGATATGATGTATACGCTATATGTCATTTTCTGAAATTCTTCTTATAAATACATTTTCTTATCCCCAATCATCAGTCATGTGACCGTCCAGCGCTGTCTTTCTCTGCTGTATGTATTCCAGAGGGAGGGGCTGAGCTCTCCCTCTAAAGGTTGCTGGGCGATCATGTGATCTCTCTCTGTAATACAAACATCATAGGAAGACAGAACTGGGCAGTCACGTGGCCCCTGGTAGACGTAAGAGGGACAGCTCAGCCCCTCCCTCTATAATACATACAGCAGAGAAAGACAGCGTTGGGCAGTCACATGACAGCTGATCGGGAATAAGAAAAACTGTATTTATAAGAAGAATTTTAGAGAATGGCATAGAGTATATACATCATATAATCCTAGCAGAGGGGCTGGCAGTGATTGTGAGCAGTAATGTGTGCACTGCTTGGAACAGTGATAGAGGGGGAGGGGAGGTGTGGCTCACACACAGAGTTGACAGGCAGAAAGGGGATGGGGAGGAGGACACATGAGCAGAGAGGAGAGCTGCAGATGACAGAGGCACATACAACGGTGTCAGAGCTCAGCAGCCATGGTACACCATGGTCAGTTTACATAGGGGACTACATAGTTACATAGTTAGTTACATAGTTAGTCAGGTTGAAAAAAAGACACCCAAGGTCCATCCAAAAAAAAAAAAACAACCAATCACTTATACACAATCATATACCTGATCCAGAGGAAGGTGGGAAAAAAAAAAACAGCAAACTTGTGTAAAAACATTTTTAACCCTTTCGCTGCTGGCTTTCAGAATTTGTGAAAGACCCCCCCCAAACCATATATTTTCTGAAAGCACATGATCGATAGAATAAAAGGAAGGTGATACTGTTTTTGTAGACCCCACGGTATTTGCGCAAATGTTTATCAAACCAATATATTTGCAAAACATGCACTAAAACCATTATTATCAGATAAAAACACAGCAAATTTTACAAAATTCCTACTAAATATAAAAACTTAACCTATATGGAGTTAATAAATAACAAAAAGTTAAAATTTTTACATTGCATCTTTTTGCAAAATGGTGAAAATCGAACATACGCAAAAGTGTAATTATCACAATTTCTCAAAAAATCTGAAGGTTTTCATTTTTCCCTTACAGCTTTTAGAATTTGTGAAAGACCCCCAAAACCATATATTTTCTGAAAGCATATGACCTCTAGAATCAGAAGAAGGTGCCACAGATTTTTTAAAATCCTGCAGTATTTGTGCAAATGTTTATCAAACCAATATATTGGCAAAAAATATCTGAGTGATGGGGGACACATCTGGATCCCCCAAGCCCCCAGCAGCACCTGAAGCTGGCTGGAGTGGCAGAGGAGGGATGCCGGCTTATGATAGTGGCTGCGGGGGGATCGAATTTGGGGGGTCGTATCGGGTGGAGGGGGGATACTCAGTGCTGGGGGGGGGTTGAAAAGGGTTGAAGGAAATAGGAAAGGAGAGTGAGGGGGGTAGTTTCAGGTGACATTTAGGGGCGGAGGTGGAGAGGCAGGGGACAGGGAAGTGGTGGTATGTGTGGGGGGGGGGCAGTCAGATTAGGGGTTAATAACTCTGATCAAGGGGTTGTAATCCGCTGATCAGTTATAGAATTGTTCAGCAGAGTCTGCTGAACAATTCTGATATAAGCTTATGGTCATTGAAGTGACCATAATACACTTATAGGAGAGGAAGAAAGGAGGTCTATACACTGTACTGACTTGGCCACCTGCAGACACTTCTGTACGTCTGTGCGGCATATGGACCTGGCAGTAAAAGGTTTAAATGGAAACCATGCCATACTAAAATTCCAATAGTTGGCACCAATTTACAAAAAGTGGAGTGGAAGATAAACCTTTATTTATACATAAGCTCCCTAGGGTCCTAGTTTAATAATTTGCACTATTCCTCCAGAAGATATGTGCTGTGTTATGCTGCTGTGTGAATATTTCAGTGAAGATATATTATTAGGATTTGTAAATAAAACACACTCACAGATCATCCAAAAAATAATGTATACACATTAAAAAAACATAGCTAGAGGTAAATTAAAAAAGACAATGCTGTATATATATATATATTAAAGTTCTGCCTAAATTATAAATCAAGAACATATGACCAAAATTAGATATATGTAATGTGTTTCCATGGAAACCAGAGGATGGAAAATGAATAATTTTTATAATATGCATTGGATTAAAAACCACAATGTGGCTTCTGGAACAATATACCTGCCAATCATTTTTGTTACATGATATAGTTACATATTAGCATACTTTAGGCAGTTATGGAAATAAGGTAATGGGAAAGTTGAAAATTTGCTAGCATATTCTATTATGTTTTATATTGATGTATTAATTCTTACAGGCAATAATACGTGTTAGAAATATTTCCCCTTGCAATGGTAAATATGTGTTAGAGATAGTTTCCCTCCAGGTAACAGCACTGTTGGGAGACTTCCTCCTCAGGGACACAGATCACATTAAAAAAGCTCAAACCTTAAAAATATAGAAAGGCAGAAAGGAGTGCTAGACTAAAACCAGAAGAAAGAGTCCAAGATAATTTGAATTGTTAGTAAACAGGAACTCTAAAGCCCCATACACACGGTAGGATTTTCCGATGGATTCTGTCCTATCTGACAATGTTGTCGGAAAATCAGACCGTGTGTAGGCACCATCGGACAGTTTCCATCAGATTGTCTGACGGACAAAGTCCTATCTCCTGCTGGATAGATTTTTTGACAACAAAGTCCGATCACACCAAATCCGATCGTGTGTAGCGAATTCCGACCGGACAAAGTGCTACGCATGCTCAGATCACATTACAAGACCAGAGCTATTGGCTACTAGCCTCTACGTAGTCCTGTCGTAGGCAACAAACGTCACCACGTTCAGAATGATCGGATTTTCCGACAACTTTGTCCGACCGTGTGTACGCAAAACCAACATCAGACAAAGTATGATGGACATGGTCTGACGGACCTGGTCCTCGGATAATCAGCGCGTGTGTATGGGGCTTAAAAGTTTTGCTATGTGGGAGCCGCTTTGCCAGAGCTATTAAGCTTGCGTGATGTTCTTCTTCACCTAACTGCCTATTGTAAAAATACAGCCGGGAGGGAGCTTAGTTATTCCGGGTGGATGTCATATGATGTCCCCCCACTCTTGCTATTCATGTGCACCCCTGGGGGGCGTGTAGCAGCATGACCAGGGTAAATGGCTATGTAATCTCTGTGTCCAATCACAATGGATCACACAATTTAAACAATGGCTACTTGCTGTTTCTGGTTCTCCTTCCTCACACGCAGACCGCATGTGAGAGGAAGGAGAAAGATCTGTACTGGGATTTGTGAGTTTAGCAATTCAACTGTGATCTTTACTGTGACAACACACTGTTACACTCACAGAACCACATGTCAGTGCCCTGATTGCAGCTGTTATCCTGATTACAGATCAGCCATCATCAGTGCCCCGCTTGCAGCAAGTGTACCTGTCACAACAGTGCAACCGTCATCAGTACTCTGATCAGCCACACCAGTGCATCAATCAACAGCACTCTTATCAGCTATACCAGTGCAGCCATTATCAGTGCTCTCATCAGTCAGTGTACATGTCACACCAGTGAAGCCATAATCAGTGCCCTGATCAGCCAGTCTACCTGTTACACCAGTGCACCCGTCATCAGTGCCCTGTCACACCAGTGCAGTTGTCAACAGTGCCCTTATCAGCCAGTCTACCTGCCACACCTAAATGTGATTGGTAGTCAGGAAATTAGATGTGTAATATATGCCACTAGAATGCCTGAAGGTTCTCCTTGGATGCTGGGCCTTTCTATGTGGCAAGGCTATGAAAAAGTTGCTATACTCAAGAGGAGTAGCAAAATTTTTTTTGGGGGGTTTAATTATTTGTCAATGTCAATTGTGTGTGTTAGAACTAGGGATGAACCGAACACCCCCGGTTTTGTTCGCAGCAGAACAATGCGAACAGACAAAAAATGTGTTCGAACACCGTTAAAGTCTATGGGACACGAACATGAATAATCAAAAGTGCTAATTTAAATGCTTATATGCAAGTTATTGTCATAAAAAGTGTTTGGGGACCTGGGTCCTGCCCCAGGGGACATGTATCAATGCAAAAAAAGTACCCCTACCATTTCACAAAAAAGTGTCAAAAAGGTAAAAATTACAAGACACGGCTTGGGACAAGTCCTTTATTAAAAAAAAAATATATTAAAATGTCCCACAAAGTCAATTCATCTTCTTCTCTCGCTCCGACGGACCAAAAAATAAAAATAAGCTGCACCCGCCGTATGACGTGTCTTGCAGGTGACAGTTCTTTTATAACTGAGGGTGGGGCCACACAGTGATGTCCCCAGGTGACCCCGCCCCCCTCTGATGCACAGGGACATCCCTATGGATTCCCCGTAGCGTCAGATGGGGGCGGGGCCACCCAGTGACATAACTGGGTGACCCTGCCCCCCTCTGATGCTACAGGGAAGTTAAAGGGATGTCCCGTGCATCATAGGGGGGTGGGGTCATCTGGGGACGTCAATGTGTGGCCCCGCCCTAAGTTATAAAAGAACTGTCACCTGCAAGACACGTCATACGGCGGTGCGGCTTATTTTTATTTTTTGGTCCGTCGGAGCGAGAGAAGAAGATGAATTGACTTCGTGGGACATTTTAATTTTTTATTTTTTTAATAAAGGACTTGTCTCCCATGAAGGCGGATCAGTGGCGGCGTGCAGGTTTTTTTTCCCGGTCCATCGGGGGAGCGAGAGAAGAAGATGAATGGACTTCGTGGGACATTTTTATTTTTTTATTTTTTAACAAAGGACTTTTCCCAAGATGTGTCTTGTAATTTTTATAATTTTGACACTTTTTTGTGAAATGGTAGGGGTGCATTTGTACCCCGTTACCATTTCACACGGGGGAGGCCGGGATCTGGGGGTCCCCTTGTTAAAGGGGGCTTCCAGATTCCGATAAACCCCCCCGCCCACAGACCCCCACAACCACTGGGCAAGGGTTATGGGGATGAGGCCCTTGCCCTTGGCACCCTCCCCATGTTGAGGGCATGTGGCCTGGTACAGCTCAGAAGGGGGGGCGCTCTCTTGTCCCCGCTCTTTTCCTGCGGCCTGCCAGGTTGTGTGCTCAGATAAGGGTCTGGTATGGATTTTGAGGGGGACCCCCACGACATTTTTTTTTTAATTTTGGCGCGGGGTTCCCCTAAATATCCATATCAGACCTGAAGGGCCTGGTATGGAATTTGGGGGGACCCCCACACAATTTTCTTAAAAATTTTGGTTCGGGGTTTCCCCTTAATATACATACCAGACCCAAAGGGCCTGGTAATGGACTGTGGGGGAATCCCATGCCGTTTTTTTCAATGACTTTTATGTGTATTGCCGGGACCGACAATTCATTATAGCCGCGAGTAACTTTTTAATTACTTTTTTTCTTTAGAAATTTCACTTTGTGCAGGGACTGTTGTAAACACGGGAACAATTTGCCACTTTACAGGCATACCATAGACACCCCCAGGTACGAAATTTAAAGAAATATTTCACTTTTATTGTTTCACTTTAAGCATTATTAAAATCACAGCTCCTGAAAAAACGGCTGTTTTTAAAACTTTTTTTGCATTGATACATGTCCCCTGGGGCAGGACCCAGGTCCCCAAACACTTTTTATGACAATACCATGCATATAAGCCTTTAAAATTAGCACTTTTGTTTTCTCTCATAGACTTTTAAAGGGTGTTCCGTGGCTTTCGAATTTGCAGCAAACACCCCAAATTGTTCGCTATTCGGAGACTTACGTTCGACTCGAACATCGGGCTCATCCCTAGTTAGAACTATCTAAATAGACAAAAAATATGTTTTAATTTTCTTGCCACGTATTCCAAAACTTTTGCCATAAAATGTCCAAAAGACTCATTATGGCTTATAGAAAATACAATGGGGTGTTTGCTTTCCAAAATGTGGTCATTTTGTGTGTGTTTCCATTGTTCTGGTGCTCCAGGGCCTTTCAAAAGTGTGATAGGCAGTCAGGAAATGATATCCATAATTTATGTGTAATTATGGTCTTTGAAAGCCCAAAGGTGTTTCTTTGATTTTGGGCACCTTTATGTGATTAGGCTGTGAAAAAATCTCACACATGCAGTATCCTCTTACTCAGGAGGAGTAGCAGAATGTATTTTGGGTGTAATTGCAAGTATGTGTATGCAGTTTGTGAGAAATAGAAATATTTAAAAAGTGCTGCACCACCAATAATGTGGAGAGTTTAAATATGAAATACGATGATGGCCGTTCTTGGTATCTTTCTTGACTATAATTGTAAGTGGAGAATCACATCTTAATGGTCTGGAAAGTAAACCCTTGAGAATCTTAGACAGTGAATTTGAGAACAGTCACCTGAAGAAGAGTGAAACCCCCTGGTGGGGAAACGCATATAGACCTATCAGTTATGTAGGTCAGAAAATTGAGGTGAGCAAATTGTTTGATGGCTTTATTTGTTTCTTTGATTCAAGATATTTTTTTGGGAGGGAATTTCACTATGACACTATAATATTAGTAGCTCAGTAAGAGCATCCACTACTAGAGGTTTCCACCATTATTCACAAGCTGCAACTGATTATTGGATCATGCTGACAGATTTGCAAATAAATGAATTAAAATTAACGTTAAAATATGGTAAATTAATGTTGGAAGTTTTTGCTCTAATCTTTTTATTGTATTCTTAATTGTAATTAATTTTGGAGGCTTCATCAATATGATCTATCATGAGTTGCAATTGGTAATGCATTATGACATATTTACTTTATATTGTTAATGGAGGGTTGGTGACTATTTATTCACAGTATATACAGTATTTACTTTACTTACCACTGATAATATATGTGATTAGGATTACCCAATAGAGGTTTCCACCATTATTCATCAATCACTAGTTGGAATGTATAGGATTTGGTTTGAATATTTGTTGGTTGCCATACACACACTTACTTTATTTACCATACTTACCGTTATTGTTGTATTTGGCTGGGCAGATCGGTCGGGGGTTCCAACCATCATTCACCAATCACTAGTTTGAACACAGAGGATTTGGTGTGAATATGTTTTGCTTGTTACAAACTGATTGCATAAACTTACGATACCTATAGTCCTTGGTGTATGTGGTTGGGTAGAGCGGTAGAGGTTTCCACCATCATTCATCAATCAGTGTTTTAGTGTAGCACTGTTTTGTATTTCTTTTGATTTTTGTGTGGTAACACATATTAATGCTTAGCTGCACATACACAATTTCAATTAAATTCGCCTGCAAGAGAATAATATTTATTTTTTCATTTTTAAAGGAATTATAGGAATAAAGGCTCAAATGAGGCTCAACATTTACAAATTGTGATGAATATGTTTTTATATATGTTTCCTCTTATCTGGCCAATTCTGGGCATGAGTAGCTAAATGCAAAAAGAAAACTGTAGGGATAGGGGGTTTAAGGGTATATTGAGAAGAGTCAGAAGGCTCTTTATAGCACACAAACCATTAAACCATTGCTCCTTTTTTTTGTTTGGGGGGGCCTGTATTATTTAAAATTAATGTTAAACATTGAGTAGCTAAATGTAGTTTCCAATAACACATTTTAGCATTAGCTTGTGTTAAAATGAATGCACAACAAAAGGGGTAGAACTTGTACAAAATTACATCATCATTCAGGTGAGCCTAGATAAGCATGGGGGTTTATTTACTAAAGCTGGAGAGTAAAAAATCACTCCTGCATAGAAACCAATCAGCTTCCAGGTTTTATTGCCAAAGCTTAATTGAGCAAGCTGAGATTAGAAGTGGATTGGTTTCTATGCAGAAGTGAGCCTGATTTTGTACTCTCCAGCTTTAGTAAACAATTATGGCCCTTTGGGGTTATTTATCTTGTGGAAGTGAAGTAACCACTTCAGCTAGATCACTCAAGGACTGGTAACCACTTCAGCTTGATCACTCAAGTTGAAAAAACTTTTAGTATTGTTTTTGTTGTTGAGTCATTTAGTCGTATCCGACTCTTTGTGACCTCATGGACCATAGTGCACCCGGCTTTTCTGTCCTCCACTGCCTCCCGGATCTTGCTTATTTTCATGTTTATTGTTTACATTATGCCAATATTAATATCAATATTAATATATATTAATATTAATTAATAATAATTAGGGCTGTTACTGATTAAAATTTTCATGTTTGATTAATAGTTTTTTTTTTAAAATGATTAATCAACTAATTTTGATTAATTATAATGCAAATACAGATCCAACTAATTTTAGCTGATCTCCTTGCATTGCAACTCTTCATTAGTCAGTGGTAAATGTGGTATACACTATATACAATCACCCGACACTAGTTACTTTCCACAATCTATGACTTAACTTCACAGTTCACACAAATATGTTTTAAATTCAAACTGTAGCACTGACATAAGTAATTTTTTTTCCACAGTAGCGTGACAATCCCTCCACCTCCAGTCTAACTAATCACTCTCACCTTATGGCATGGACCCCTGTGCAAACAGGTGGTCATGCAAGCAGGTATCAAAAGGGTTAACATGGACCATAAACTTCTCTCACGTCTCCTTAGATCTCAGAAAGGATGCCAGGTCATGGGTAGAAAGAAAAGATCTAAGTGCTGACCGCTTAAGTATAAGATTACATTTTTGTGTTTAAACACAAACTACTCACATAAATATGATAAAAACACAGCATGTAAAGCCGACAACCATGTTAGTTCCGTAGGGCAGCAGCGGGTGATGTCATGCGTAACTCCTCCCCCGTACGTGTTACGTTCAATCAGAACTTCAACGTCACCGGACTCCTCCCCCTTCCCTTCATTAGCAGACAAAGGCACTTGGGGAAGGGGGGAGGTGTCCAGTGACGTTGATGTCTGTGACGGAACTCCCTGAAGACCCGGAGTAGTGAGTACCGATCAAAAGAATTTTGATCGATCAAAAAAATTTAAGATTAATCGAGGAATTAATCTTTAATTTCCACAGCCCTAATATTAATATGTAATAGTGTGCAGCTTATCTAAAGAATGTTGGTATAATTTAAAGGCTAAGTTCACCTTTAAAAAAATAAAAAAAATAAATGCACATACTTTTGAAGGAAAAAAAATGTGCACTTATTTTTTTTTTCACAAGAGCCTGCAAATCATTACACCCACCATCAGTTATAGGAAGTGTCCGCGGACTATGATTGTGATGGTCAGGGCCATAGTGACAGACAGGACTCTGTGAATGAATGATGCAGATGTGTGGGTTGGGCCCTGCACAGCTGTGCTGATTTCAAATTTGACAGCTCATGGGGGGAGAAAAAACCCTGCATACTGTCACTGGGGAAGGCGGGGGGGGGGGGGGCTTTGGGGATAGGGGGTTGCATGAAAAAGATAACATTTTACTAAACAGGGAGCACCTACCGGCTTCAGTAAAAGAGGTATTTGTAGCTCATATATTTCACCAATTTGAAAGTATTATCTGTGCATTAGTAATTTGCATGAGGCACTTTAATTAAGTGAAAGATTTCAGACAGTCCAGTTTTCCGGCATCCTGATACCATGGTCAAAAAGACATGTATAATTTAAAAATTAAGCAATAAATATGCTTTAAGCAACTTTGGGCTCTTGAGTTTTCCCATCATAAGCATTACATTTGTCTTTTTTCACTACACAAACAGCCTTTAAATAGGTTATTGGTCTATCAGCATTCTTTATTATAATTTCATGTGTCAAGCACTATTGCAGTCTATGCTGAGCATGGAGCACACACTGTTCAACACAGTCTCTGTAAGCTTAGAATGCATTTCTGAAACATCTGGACAAGACAGTTGAAGTGAAGTGGATAAACCTTTTGTTCAGCATCACAGGAATGTGTTCTGTTTCAGGTCCCTTTAGCCTACCTCTGAATACTATGTACAAATCCACAAGAACTATTTTGTTTTGGACAAAGTGCCTAGCTTTTAGTGGTGTGCGAGGCAAATTTACAGTGCTCTAATAATTGCTAGCCCAACATGGTAAATAAGCATGCACATGGGGTCACAGAGCAATAGAGAGGCCCTGCACTGATGCAGACATAGCAATTCTTAGTATTATTATTTTACAGGATTTATGTAGTGGCAACAGTTTTGCACAGCACTGCACAATAAAGGGAGATGGTATAATTACAATTTAAGTCAATTTAAGTCAAGACAAGAGGGTTAGGTAATCCACCAACATTTCCAGGAACAAAATTTGAAAGTGAACTTTCGGACAAATAACCTAGGATAACCGAAAAGAATCAATAAAACATCAATATCAATAAGTTAAATTATTGTGGCATAAAATACAATGGGGATTCTATCATTAAAAGAGCCATCATCTGTGAAATTATAAGGAAAAACAAACAAACATAGATTAAAAAGGTACATGTTATACAAAAGGTTTGCTTATTCAGGAAAAGTTATAGAGTCTCTTTAAGCACATGCTTACTGGGCACTCAAACTCCTTTGCTGCCTAGGCCAATTTTCAGCTTTCAGCGCTGTCGCACTTTGAATAACAATTGGGCGGTCATGCTACACTGTACTTATATGACATTTTTATATTTTTTTTTACACATATAGAGCTTTCTTTTGGTAGTATTTAATCACCACTGGGGTTTTTATTATTTGCTAAACAAACAAAAAAGGACTGAAAATGTTAAAAAATAAAAATAAAACAGTTTTAATAGTTTGTTATAAAATTGTGCAAATAGGTAAATTTTCTCCTTCATTGAATTGCGCTGATAAGGCTGCACTGAGGGGCACTGATAGGCTGCACTGATGGGCATTGATGGGCTGCACTGATGGGCACTGATAGGCTGCACTGATGGGCACTGATAGGCAGCACTGATAGGCACTGATAAGGTGACACTGATGGGCACTGATATGTGGCACTGATGGGCACTGATGAGGCAGCACTGGTGGGCACTGATGAGGCTGCACTGATACGTGGCACTGATGGGTACTGATAGGTGGCAATGATATGTGGCACTGATAGGCGACACTGATGGGTACTGGTAGGTGACTCTGATAGGCCGCACTGATAGGTGGCACTGATGATGAGACACTGATTGGCAGAACTGATGGGTACTGATAGGTGGCACTGGTTGGCATTGATAGGTGGTACTGGTTGGCACTGGTAGGTGACACTGGTGGGTACTGCTTAGCAGTGCGGATATGCACTGCTAGGTGGCACTGGTGTGCACTGGTATGTGGCACTGGTGGGCAAGGCTTAGCAGTGGTGGATAAAACCAAAAGATTAAGGAATTGAATTTGAAGCAATGGGTCCTACAAACCTCACACCAATAGGGTACTGCCACTAAAGCCTATGAGCATACAGAGAAAAAATCTCCCCCTAGGATGGGGAAACAAGTAGGCTAAGCAAGTGACAAAGTGTGTGGACATCTTATGTTTAAACAGTATGTAAATTGTATTATGTATCAACCATATGATAACCAAAATAGGTCAAAGGTATTAACCCACAGATAGGGAAACACACAGAACCACTAGTGCATAGCATGACAGGCATGCAAACATGTAACAAGACCACAAACATAAACAAAATCATCCAGACACCAAGTGTACTGACTCACGGGGTACTGCCACGGCCAACGGCTGCATAACTGTATCAAAAAGGGGCTTACTAGGTCGTACTTTCATGTGTCAACCCCTTGGAGTCTCTAGCTAAAGAGTGGATCCTCGTCTGAATCAGTCTTTGAGGACAATAGCACAAATGTCCGTCATGATTAAAGGATTCCTGTGTAATCAAAAAGTGATCAGTATATTAGGATGGTGGCAACTGGGCAGGGCCCTGGGATGATGGTGTCCAGGTGCTAAGGCTATAGGTTACATATAGGAACTTAGCCGGTCGCAGTGATCAATGGTGCACATCTATCGGGTGATGAGTAATCTTCAGACTCCCACAGTCATGCTATGCATATACAGTGGTGTGAAAAAGTGTTTGCCCCCTTCCTCATTTCCTGTTCCTTTGCATGTTTGTCACACTTAAGTGTTTCGGAACATCAAACCAATTTAAACAATAGTCAAGGACAACACAAGTAAACACAAAATGCAATTTGTAAATGAAGGTTTTTATTATTAAAGGTGAAAAAAAATCCAAACCATCATTGCCCTGTGTGAAAAAGTGATTGCCCCCTAAACCTAATAACTGGTTGGGCCACCCTTAGCAGCAACAACTGCAACCAAGCGTTTGCGATAACGTGCAATGAGGCTTTTTTTACAGCGTCCTGGCCCACTCATCTTTGCAGAATTGTCCTAATTCAGTTACATTAGAGGGTTTTTGAGCATGAACGGCCTTTTTAAGGTCATGCCACAACATCTCAATAGGATTCAGGTCAGGACTTTGGCTAGGCCACTCCAAAGTCTTCATTTTGTTTTTCTTCAGCCATTCGGTGGTGGACTTGCTGGTGTGTTTAGGATCATTGTCCTGCTGCAGAACCCAAGTTCGTTTCAGCTTGAGTACACGAACAGATGGTCGGACATTCTCCTTCAGGATCTCTTGGTAGACAGCAGAATTCATAGTTCCTTTTATCACGGCAAGTCTTCCAGGTCCTGAAGCAGCAAAACAGCCCCAGACCATCACACTACCACCACCATATTTTACTGTTGTATAATGTTCTTTTTCTGAAATGCAGTGTTCCTTCTACGCCAGATATACTTGGACACACCTTCCAAAGAGTTCCACTTTTGTCTCATCGGTCCACAGAATGTTGTCCCAAAAGTCTTGGGGATCATCAAGATGTGTTGTGGAGAAATTGAGACGAGCTTTGATGTTCTTTTTGCTCAGCAGTGGTTTTCTCCTTGGAACTCTGCCATGCAGGCCATTTTTGCCCAGTCTTTTCCTGATGGTGGAGGCATGAACGCTGACCTTAACTGAGTCAAGTGAGGCCTGCAGTTCCTTTGACGTTGTTGTGGGGTCTTTTGTGACCTCTTGGATGAGTCGTCGCTGCACTCTTGGGGTAATTTTGGGCGGCCGGCCACTCCTGGGACGGTTCACCACTGTTCCATGTCTTCGCCATTTGTGAATAATGGCTCTCACTGTGGTTTGCTGGATTCCCAAAGCTTTGGAAATGGCTTTATAACCCTTTCCAGACTGATATATCTCAATTACTTTCTTTCTCAATTGTTCCTGAATTTCTTTGGGTCTCGGCATGATGTGTAGCTTTTAAGGATCTTCTGGTGGACCTTACTGTGTCAAGCAGCTCCTATTTAAGTGATGCCTTGATTGTGAACAGGTGTGGCAATAATCAGGCCTGGGTGTGGCTAGAGAAATTGAACTCAGGTGTGGACAACCACAGTTATAGTATGTTTTAACAAAGGGGGCAATCACTTTTTCACACAGGGCCATGATGGTTTGGATTTTTTTTCACCTTTAATAATAAACACCTTCATTTACAAATTGCATTTTGTGTTTACTTGTGTTGTCCTTGACTATTGTTTAAATTGGTTTGATGTTCCGAAACACTTAAGTGTGACAAACATGCAAAGGAACAGGAAATGAGGAAGGGGGCAAACACTTTTTCACACCACTGTATGTGAGAATGGTTGTAGATTGAATGGTCCCTACCACCCTATGAGTAGATTCTGTGTGTGCAATCTTGCATGGGTGGGAGACAGTTAAGGAATGGCTGGGACTGTGTGGAAAAAATGGCAGTCATAACATGGCATCAAAGCGTTTAAACATGACAGTCTCAGCCAATGGCATCAGTACTTTACCACTGCAAGTCTCCAGCCAGTCTCCATCTGAGTATGTCTACGCCAAGGATGCTTTGCTCCGTGATCATTCCAGATAGTTATACTGCCCAGGTTGCTGCACATAAAAGCACGGCCCTGTTGGTGTCCAAGGTAGCAGGCGCTGGAAACAATCTGTAGTGAAAGTGGCTGCACATGTGAGGCCAGTCCTACCAGCATCCAGATTGACGGGTGCTGGATCCACTCTGTATCAAAGTAACCGCCCCAGATGAGCTCACCAACACTACTGAGGATACTTCTGATGGAGTCTCGGGCATTGATAACGTCAATGCGTTTCGCTATACGATTGCATAGCTTTGTCTGGATATCGGGTGGTTATCCAAGGGCTCCTTTTAACAATATTTCCACGTCTGGGAGAGCCGCCCCAATACATTTTCTTAAAGGAGCATGTCTTGTTTCCACATGCTGTATCCGTGATGACACCGGTACTACAGTTGCGATTTTAGCAATGTACTTCATTCCCAAAAGAGATATTCAGACCTCAGGTATCTCCGAGATCAGACCTTAGCTTGTTTGAGCTTAAGATCATATTAAGAGAGATGTATTCACTGATTACTCAAGATATTGGAGGATTTTCAGCCATATCTTTTATTGAGAACCTTTGCACTTTATTACGCACAGTATTTGGGGTTCATAGCGCAGCACTACCATCACTTTATATAATCAGTAGGGATGAACCCATGCATTGGGTGTTCGCCCGTTCGCCGAATACTGAACATTATGGGGCGTTCGTAGGAAATTTGAGCCCTCGCGGAATGCGCCATGATGAACGGCAGGATGCCTTTAGCCAATCAGGGGGCTGAGTCCATGTTCCACACTATGTATTATTATTATTATTATTATTATCATACATGATTTATATAGTGCCAACAGTTTACGCAGCGCTTTACAATGTAGAGGGGAACAGCACAATTACAGTACAGTTTAATACAGAAGGGACAAGAGGGCCCTGCTCGTTGAGCTTACATTCTACAGGGAGGGGATGGTGGTACAAAAAGGTAATAGATGCAGGGAAGGATTTGATGGGGGTGGCTCTGGAACAGTTGTTAGGCGGGTGTGGGATAGGCTTCCTTGGTTACATGGCAGCTGTACATAGTTTTATGAATGAGAGCAGCAAAATTACATTTATAAAGGAAAAAATTACAATTAAAACTACTCGCGGCTGTAATGTATTGCCGGATCCATGGACCATAGGGTGAGTGCATGGATTGAAAACTTGCTACAGGGGTAAGTTCAGAGGGAAGTGATAAATGGGGAGTACTCGGAATGGTCCAGGGTTGACAGTGGGGTTCCCCATGGTTCTGTCCTGGGACCAATCCTATTTAATTTATTAATAAACAACCTGGAGGATGGGATAAACAAATCAATCTCTGTATTTGCAGACGATACTAAGCTAAGCAGGGCAATAACTTCCCCGCAGGATGTGGAAACCTTGCAAGAAGATCTGAACAAATTAATGGGGTGGGCAACTACATGGCAAATGATGTTTAATGTAGAAAAATTTTAAATAATGCATTTGGGTGGAAAAAGTATGGATGCAATCTACTCCCTGGGGGAGAACCTCTGGGGGAATCTAGGATGGAAAAGGACCTGGGGGTCCTAGTAGATGACAGACTCAGCAATGGAAGGCAATGCCAAGCAGCTGCAAGTAAAGCAAACAGAATATTGGCATGCATTAAAAAGGGGATTAAACAATAATTCTCCCACTCTACAAGACTCTGGTTTGGCTGCACCTTGAGTATGCTGTCCAGTTTTGGGCACCAGTCCTCAGGAAGGATTTGCTAGAACTGGAGAGATTTCAGAGAAGGGCAACAAAACTAGTTATGAGGAAAGTTTACGAGCACTGAACTTGTTCTCTCTGGAGAAGAGATGCTTGAGAGGGGATATGAGGGGATATGATTTCAATGTACAAACACCGTACTGGTGAGCCCACGATAGGGATAAAACTTTTCTGCTTAAAGGAATTTAATAAGACACACGGCCATTCAATAAAATGAGAAGAAAAGTGGCTTAACTTTAAACTGCGTAGAGGGTTCTTTACTGTAAGAGCGGTTAGGATGTGGAATTTCCTTCCACAGGCAGTGGTTTCAGTGGAGAGCATCAACAATTTTAAAAAAACTATTAGATAAGTACCTGAATGACCACAACATACAGGGATATACAATGTAATACTGACAAAAAATCACATAGGTTTGACTTGATGGACTTGATGCACATCTATCAGGTGATGAGTAATCTTCAGACTCTCACAGTCATGCTATGCCTATATGTGAGAATGGTCATAGATTTTATTGCCTCTACCACCCTATGAGTATATGATGTGTGTGCGATCTCGCATAGGTGGGAGACAGGTAAGGAGAGGCTGAGGAAGTAATGTCAGCTTTTACTTTTCCCCTAACGCTGTCAGCATGAGAAAAAAAAAGCCGATTAATGGCTCTGTTTACATCACGTGATCAGCTGTCATTGGCTGACAGCTGATCATGTGGTAAGGGGCCAGGATCGCCCCCTTACTCTGATCTGTAATCAGCTGAGTTTCATTGACACCCCGCAGGGGGCGCACTGGCAGTTTATTCACGGAAGGACGTACATAGACACCCTCCTAGCAATTTAGGGCCACGTTGTAGCCATCTTCTGGTTTTAGCGTGGGCGGAAAGAAGTTAAAGCCCAAGCCCCCCCCCCACAATCCTTTTTAAACTCACCTTTTAAATGCTTTCTGAACACTTGTATCTCCAACATAGCCATATCAAATTACACTGTGTAAGTTCCATGTCAGCTAGTGTCAGAATGCACACAGGGCAGCTTCCTTGGCTGAAAACGATAGGAGGGTTTATTTTCTCTTTAAGTGAACAGGCTTCAAAGCTGTTTAGAAGGTGATTGGTTACCTTGCACAGCTGCTCCAGATTTTTTTCTGCTCCACTTTTATTAAAATCGTCTTATTGCATCTTTTTAAAGGCTCTGTTCAAGAGAAGCTGCTAAAAAAAAAATGCTGATTAAAATAAATAAATAAGAAGAAGAATAATAGAAATCAGATTGTTAAATCAAGGTTTGATCTGGGTTAGTGCTAGCACTAGGGTCAGTGATAGTCAATGTCAGTGCCAGCGTTAATGTCAGTGTGTTTCAGGTAGGATACAAAGAGGTTTCGTATTAAATGTTATGCCGCGTACACACGGTCGGACATTCCGACAGAAAAAGTCAGAGCTTTTCATCGTATATTCTGACCATGTGTATGCCCCATCGGACTGTTTACATCGAAAATTCAGACAGACTTAGATAGAGAGCATGTTCTATATTTTTCCGACGGAACAAATTCCTATTGGGAAAACCACCCGTCTGTATGCTGTTCTGACATTCCAAAAATGATGCATGGTCTGAAGCAAGTACAAGACGTTGTACGCGTTGTCCCGTCGTACGTGTTGTACATCACCGCGTTCTTGACGATCGGAATTTGGTGTGATCGTGAGTATGCAAGACAGCAGCAGAATTACGTCGGAATTTCGTCGGAAAAACCTTCAGAGTTTATTCCGACTGAAAAAATGGTCGTGTGTACAGGGCATTAGTGTTGATGTGTTTTAGGTTAAAAAAAAAAAAGCAATATATTGTTTTAGAGGCTTGCTATAGATACAAACAACACATGTTGCACAGATATGTGGTAATCTCATGCAAAATAGATGTACGAGAATTTATTTTGAGATTTTTGTGGTAGCTTATGGTAATGGAAAGAAACATACAGTTTAAAAAATATATATTTTTCTCTTTTTGTATTAGTTTTCTTTTGCTATAAAAAAAATCTGAAGATATCTATTAGCATTCACCACCAAAAGAAGACCCACTCTGTCCTGTAAAAAACAAGATATAATTAATCTAGATAAACTAAGTAGTTGCAAAGACAAGTGCAGTTTTACCAACACTTGCCAAAGTTGCAAAACTGGGTTCAGGCGTTAAGGTTTTTTATACCTTCAAATTTTGAGGTTAAAGAGGACCAGTCGTCAAGTTATTGACCTCAAGAGTACACACTGCCTGGTCTCTTTATGTGGTCTCTATGCCTGTGAATAAGAAAATACATATGAATCAGACTTGGGGAAGGGTTGGCCTCTTGCTGAAGAGATGAAAGCAAGATGATTTCTAACCCTGGTTGTAATAGCCTTAGCATACTTTATATATGAACATTCACAGAATTCAGTTTCACATATTAAACAAAAAATGTTTTTGTTGGCATGCAAAAAAGGCAAGAATCTGGTTATTTATCTGGTACTATGAGCAAGTGGAGGCTAGGGAAATTGACCAGTGTAAGCTTGTTTTTTGCAGCGTTCTTAGTCTTGGCAGATTCTTGTGCTAGAGCTAAAGCATCATTTTCAAGTGTTATGAGGTGTGCTGTTTCATATCCTCCTATTGATGTTACTGCCATTAATCTTCCTTTGCCTGTGCGGAAGCTTTGGGGTGATAGGCTGTTATTGAATGTTGCTTTGGGCTTTTTTATGTATGCGCTAATCGTGTCATTTGTTTTAGTGCTTGCCTTAATAGTTTCCTTGTAGGTTCTCTAAAAGTGTGTGGCATTTCTTTCTTTCGATATCTAGCTGAGGGAATATGAAAACTGGAAATATGGTTTTGTTCTATAGTTTCAGTGTTTGTGCAGGATAATTTAATGGTCTGCATGCCTCATGTAAAATTACATAATGTAAGGGTCAGCTAAACATAAAAAATAGAAACTATTATAATTCCTGTCTTGTTAAGCATCCTTTATGCAAGTTTACTGTTAACATTTGCTATTGTGCTAAAACTATTGCATTGAGAGTCTGAGTAATTTAAATATGGTTTATTAAAGCAAACATGTGCTATGCCCAACCAGTTTCCAGCCTTACCATTAGCTTGTACTTACCTTCCTGATTCTTTGTGAGCCCTTTGCAAGCTCCAAACTGCTACTAACTCTCTCAATTGCCAGCAGCTAAATATAGCAGAGGGGTAGCAAAGTAAAGGTAAATATAAGATGCTGGTGGAGCTGCCATTAATGTAATCTTTTAACATTGCACCGCATGGGCAAAGCACATGTATAAATTAAAGTGTATTTCCTTTTTTGCAGCCAAATTCGGATTACACCTTCTTTATATTTGTTATGCCTCGGAGCTTGTTGTCAGAAATTCCGACCATGTATAGGCTCCATCGGAAAGTTTCCATCGGAATTTTCGTCACACAAAATTTGAGATCTGGTTCTTAAATTTTATGACAACAAAATCCGTTTGCGTAAATTCCGATCATGTGTACACAATTCCGATTCACAATTTGCATCCTGCGCGCCGGCCACATGCAGCGCCCACCCTCTGGTGGCTCTTAAAGGGAAAGATGTACCGTATGGGTTTTGTGCAGCTTCGCCATTCTGCCGCAGAATATCTGCGTGAGGCAGCCGGCAAGCGGGTTAAAGCCCAGATTCAGATTCAGCTTCAGATTTTTTTTAACTTAAAATTACTTTTTTCCCCTTCTGTGACAAAACAAAGGTTTTTGATGCACTATTCACCTTTTTCCACATTCCAGCACTGTCCTCTGCATTAATCTGCAATCCTGGCTGCCCCATCCTTTCTGGGTTGAACAGCATCTAATGTCCTTAAACCACCAAATTTGTTAGATACCTGTAAATACTGGAGAACTGCAACATGCTGGAGTTTCAACACACAAGCCTCCAGAAGGGTAAAATAAATATAGTTGTACACATGTCACTACAGCAGGGTTCCCAAACCCTTTTTCTAGGCTGAATAAATATCTATGTTATGTACTTCCACTATGTAACATGCATGAGTATGTCTAAGTTACTCAGCTCTTCTTGTCACGCAAATGTAGCCTGTATTAATGATCCCATTTGATGTAGACGGCATCCTTAATGGGCAGAAACCCCCTCAAACACATGTGAGTGTGGCTTTATGTTTTATCCAAGATGCTCAGGCTGTGACTTGATGTTTTACCTAAAGCCTGCACAGTAATATACTTAATATGAAATGCACTTTTTGTGTTAAACGCCTAAGTTTAGACAACATGAAAAAAGCAAAATTGGCAAAAGAGACATAGTTTACCATTAATGACTTACTACTTATCCCATCTTTCCCGCCACCATAATCTTCTGATGTAGTTGGAGTTAATAAAATGGAAGTAGCTGTTATAGGCACTCATCATATGTTTCAGACTATGCCCATCCTTTCTGCCCAGCTCTGACATTCAGCTCTGACATTCAAAAAAACACACTAAAGCTTCAATGAATGAAACACGACCTATGAATGAAGATTGCTGAGCTTTCAATCATCTGGCCATCCTCCATTCATAGATCATGTTTATTTCATAGAAGCTGTAGTTAGGACTTCTATAAATTGTGGACCTGGTCTCAAAGGGCGGCGTAGTTGAGCACTTAAGAAGAGTGCCTGTTCCATCTCCTCCATTCTATTAGCCCCTACCACCATAATATTCTGGAGCAGGAAGAGTTAATAGGGGGTCAGAGGATGAAGTTGTCAAGGAACCCATTAGCCATCAGCACAAGGGAACATCAGATTAATAATAAGTAACGTCCCTTGTGTTAGTTTTGTCTTTTTAAAATTTTGTCTAAACTTAGGCTTTAAAGTGTGTGTTGCACCACAGTAAAATGATGTAGCTTGCGGAATCTAAAGTTGGTGATCCAGACAGATGTCTAGCAAGCTGCCAAGCTTTGTTCAGAAAGTGCTCAAGTTAGACCTGATGCAAGGCTGTTTAGCGCAAGTCTCAGATGCCCAGCAGGGTTGTCAACTTATCACTGTAATTACTGACATTGGAGTTGGCATTTTCCATGTTTTCCCAATCTGCCCTTGGAGGGACTCCAGCTCAGCTCCAGATCAGGCTCTCTGAGACTTGTGATAAACAGTCACGCATCAGGTCTTACTTTATCACTTTCTAGGCGAAGATGGGTAGCCTGTCAGAATCCAGTCCAGATATTGCATGATACTGCAGGCTACTTCAACTCAGCTTCAATCAACTCTATAGCTGATCCAGAAATGATTGATCCAGCTCCAAAGATACTTGGAAACTGCAAATTTTCCTAAGTTTCAACCCTGTACTTGCTTATAAAGAATAAAAGTAAATGCACAACTTGACATATATTTTTTTATAACTATATATACAGCATATTAACTATAACTAATGGATAAGAATACATCCACCTTTACAGTTGTACAAAATATGTTCTTACAACTTCTTGACACACTTAACAGTACTTCAACGTGTAATATTTTATTTCCAGTCATATTAATAACTGCAGTAAATACACAGTACAAGCTCTATGACTTATGCATCAATGAGTATAATCATGAACATAAACATAACTGTGATTATGATGATTCAAGTATAAATTCACAGATTGTGCAAATTTGCCTAGTTCATTATCTTGAAAATGGTGATGCAAAACTAGTTATTAAAATTAGAAAATTATGCTTTTCGTTCCTAGGTGTAATAATTGATTTCCTAGCTAAAATACTGAGACAATGTGTTAATTAATTTCATATATAGTAAGAAGATTGTATCATGAATTCTGTCTTTTCAGTAAAAAAAAAAAAAAATCTTCCCAGTTTTAAGTAGATGCCAGGGGTTAGTTGTGCACAAGTACCAGGTATACACCATATCGTATAGGTATAGTCCCTATACTCTGGCCATTTTGAGATGGCTTTACTCTCCTTGTTAGTCTTCTGATTTCACATTATGAAAAAGAAAAAAGAAAAAGAAACAGAAATATTCAAATGCCTAAAACTATAATAAGGATCAGACCAAAATAAAGAGTAAAAGAATTAAACATATAAGGACATGATTTGGCATTAACATTTTTAGAGTAATTAAATTCAACAAGTAAATATTAATATAAATCAGGAGTTATGCCATACATCTCAACTCAGACATCTAATTGAAAGGTTTGGGTGTCAAGAAATTCAATCATGCTGAATTTCTGGTATTGCAAAAAATAATAATAAGAAAAATAATCAATAAAATAGCCCCCTGCACTGCCAGACCTCTTCCCCAATGAAATATGAATTAAAGTGCTACTAAATCCACAACAGTAAAATCAGTGTGTATATGCAGTAAAGCATGCTTGTTATTTACTGTGGAACCTAAGGGGTTATTCATCTGCCTTGTGTATAAAGACTGTCTTCTCTGATCCTCCTCTTCTTTAACTTACTCCAACCCATCTCTTGATAGAACAGAGCATTAGGAGTCAGGCTGCACATGCTCAGTTTGGTGTGCATTTGATCAGCACAGGGACAATCAGCACTGTCCAGACAGAGGGTCAGAGGAGAATGAAAACTCCTCCTGCTAGCTTAAGTAGACACTGATACAAGTCACAAGACTGCTATATGCTGCTGATAAGAAAAGGTATTTAGCAGTTCATATTTACTAAAAATATTGCATGTCCATGTTCCGTGTACTGTGGGAGACCAGATATTGTGAATGTGGCGTCCTGCATTTAGTAACACTTTAAAAGAGTGAGTGAGAGGAAATGTAAGGATAAATGCTAGGTGAAAGATGTGTGAGTGTAGTGTAGTCATAACAAAGAGTGAGCAGTAGTAGTGAATAGGATGTGTGATTAGTACAGGAACTAAGTGTGAAAGGTTAGAAGTAGGAATTAGGAAATTGTATCTGAAAAAAAACGACAAGTAGCTGTGGTTTGGAGAAAGATTGAGGAATTCAACTGTCAGTTATTGTGATTTGAAGCAATGTAGAGAATGTGTGAAAAGTATTACTGATAAATGACTAATGATCAGTGAATAAATCATAGACATTTTCAGCAGAAAGGACATCTGATTAAAAGTAAAGGTATAAAAAAAGTGATTTCAAAGTATTATAGAAAATTGAAGGGGTTTGCATGATGATTAAAGACGATCACTGAGAGGAGACAATATTATGGAGACGATATTGACAAAGGTGTGGATGAAAAGTGAAGGGCATGACTAAAGTATATCTTAAAATGACCAAGGTTGTCCATACACTCATCTTGCTACCTGTGGACAGTATAGGGCAATCATTGTGTTCTAATAATGTCCTCCAAAAACAAAGTATCCAAATTGATTGCTTGAATGAATTGAATGTGCACCAACGCTGATAGCAGCAGATACGTCTGGCTTGTATGTTGAATCACAACTAACTTAACCCAATGTCTAGCTGCCAAAACTGTTTATCTAAACCTCCCCAATATATTATCAGTGATACTGTATAACATCAAAGCTGCAGATGGGAACTACCAGTGTTAAACACACTACACCAGGGTTTCTCAACCAGTGTTTTCCCAGTCCTCAAGGCGCCTCAACAGGTCATGTTTTCAGGATTTCCCTCAGATAAAACAGCTGTGGTAATTACTAAGGCAGTGAAACTGATCAAATCACCTGTGCAAAATAATGGAAATCCTGATAACATGACCTGTTGGGGCACCGGGAGGACTGGAGTTGAGAAACACTGCACTACACTTAAGGAATCACTGCATGAGAATACCTAATGACTGTTAGAATGTACATTTTAAAGAAATAGCCATTAAAAAAAGGATCATGATGTTGTTCAAGGTTTCATGTATATTTCAGATATTCTCCTGCAGGGAAATTACATTTTAAAAATATTTATTTAGCATATTATGCATTCATTACATTTTAAGGTCACAGAATAAATCCAGTATGAACTTGAAAAGAAATTACCTGCCTTTCAAAGTTGAGCTATTTAGGATCTGTGCATCTGCAAGTTTTCCTTTTCACTCACATGTCTCTCTTTCTTAAAATCAATATGAAATAATGCATACAGGTGCATGTATGTTATTCGTACTGTTGTTTTTCTTTAGACTTCAGTGCGTTTCTCATTACATTGCCCAGCAGCGATTCTAGTCTTTCCATTTCATTTTAGTATACAGTATATTCAGGTTTGATTAGTTCTTCTTAGAGTCTTGCTCCTGTGGCTTATACTTTCATTCAGATGCTCTGCTGCACAATATACATGACTCTGGCTATTTCAGTGTTTCCAAGACTAGAAGATAATCCTCATATTGATTTATATTTCTCTTATGGTTTTCATTATTTACTTCCCCTTGATATATTCATACTTTGTACAGTCATGCCTTTAAAGCTTAGCCAATTTTCCATCATTATTTCTCTTATGATGATTGATTATATTCAAGACCCTGAACGTTTCAGTTGTCTTTGAAATTTAATTAAGTAGAATCATAGACCGAGCCTACATAATATTATCAATAGTAACACCTATGCACAGGTATATAAACAAATGTATACTTTTTCAGACTGAGATTAATTTGTTATACTACAAGCTAGGTAATGTGTTTTTTTTCTTTCACTTAAAGTTAAACTCACCCAATCTGCTGCCATATTCAAATTCAAGGGCTCAGATTGGGAAATCACTTTTTCTTTTCTTTTTTAATTTTAAAAAACACGATTACACTTAAACATGTATGAACCAAAAGATAATAAACAAAATGGCTACTAGTGTGCAGGTTACCTATTAAGCTGAAACAAGGGCATTATCCCATGAGTATGGCATTGTTGTTTTAAGAGAAATGGGTTAAAAGAAAACAGTATCCTGTCATGTATGTCATTTGACCATTCTAAATGGACTTTGTGATTTTCTGGACCTTTTTGAGTAGCGGAGGAGCAGAAACAGAAAGGATATTGGCATTATCTGAAGGTCCAGAATCTCACATTCTAAATGGAATTATGGACAAATTCAACAGAGCTTGTTATTAGCAGGAAAAAAACCGTTGAGAGCTTTTTTTCTAATTTACAATTATTTTATGTATTTGCCTTTTTATTTCTTTTTGATAATGATGTCTGTTGCTTTTCTGGGAGTATTTTTAAACACAAGCCATGAGATATTCAGCCAATATTATTATAGCACAGTGTTCCCACGCCACTTATTGGGCTCCTGATAGTAAAAATGCAAGGTCCACTCAATAAACCAGCCCCCCCCCCTTTTCCCACAGTAGTATCAAATTGAAGTATAAGGAAGCAGTATGGAAGAAGGTGAATAAATAAACTTTCAATACACCTGGCTTCTGCTCAAGGTGCCTAGGAGAGAATGATGCCCTGATTCTTCTTAAGAGATCTTGGGCAATGCTGTATACCCCAAGTTTCATGAGAAGAGGATCCTGCACAATGCCAGGATTGTCACATCAACCTCTATAGTACTAGTATATAGTTTGTTTTTTAACTTTTTAGCTGCTATGTATGACGAGGGATGGTCCTTGATATGTAAACAGACCATCTTTTTTACTGTTTTAAGCACAGTTATGTTTCCTAGAAAACATTTTCAGGGTATCCATTCCATACTGACTGTACCACAGGAGCATTGTGTGTATAAGCTGGATAACTGAGTAGAACAATGTCTAAGATGCATGTATTTCCTGCTATAATCCCAAAATAGTTTGAAATCGTTTGATTTTAAAAATGCTTTTTTTAGAAGGAACACACTAAGGGTATTGTATGTTACATTAACACATTCATGAGGATAAAATACCTATTGAATTGGGTTCAGATTTAGGAAACGAGTACATTTTAAATGAGGGCGCTATGGAGTATCAGCTTGAAAATTGTTGAAACATCCTCTAGTAGATCTCTAGTAGATGCTTATTTATGTTATGTAAGTGGTAGGATGGGGATTTTCACAAAACTTGATGTATTATGTTAATTTATCTAATAAATTATGATACTATGTCAGATGAAGGGTGTGAGTTTATAGAAAAAAATATATTTTTCCAGATGTAACATGAAAATGTATTAGGTGAAGAATGATATCATGTGATGTGTAGAATGACAATGTATCGAGTGAAGAATGACGTTAAGCCAGATGTAGGATGTGAAAGTTTTAGATGAAGGATGATATTATGTCAGATGTCAGCTGAAAATGTACTAGAGAATGGATAATATTTTGTCTGGTTTTGGATGAAAATGTATCACACAAAGAATTATAATATTCCAGGTGTAGGATGAAAATGTATCAGATGAAGGATGATATTATGTCACATGTGAAATGAGAATTTATGAGATTAATGATGTTTTTTTTCCTGTGTATAATGAGAATTTACCGGATGAAGGATGGCATTATATCCAATGCAGAATGAGACATTACTGAATGAAGGCTGATGTTGACACTGGATGATGGATGAAATTTAATCGGATGTGATGAGGTTGTGTTGGACACAAGAGAGGGTGGCATTGGCCATAGGATGAGGAACTATGTACAGGACATTAAGTTTTACTGTACCTGCCATTAGGTTGCACATGTAATAGGTTGGGTTTATTATGAGGTTACATTGGTTACATGATGGAGAATGTTATTCTAAAATACCGTATTTATCGGCGTATAACACGCACCGGCGTATAACACGCACCCCAAGTTTAGGAGGGCATTTTAAGGAAAACATTTTTAGGAGGGAAGTTTAAGGAAAAAAAAAACTTACATTTAAATGCCCATCAATGCAGCATTATCAGTGTGCATCTGCAGCCTTGTCCATCATTGCAGAATGATCAGTGTCATTTGCAGCTCACCCAGCATCATTTGCAGCTTGCCCAGCGTCGTTTGCAGCCTTGCCTAGTGTCATTTGCAGCTTGCCAGTGTCATTTGCAGCTTGCCCAGCGCCATTTGCAGCTTGCCCAGCGCCGTTTGCAGCTTGCCCAGTGTCATTTGCAGCTTGCCCAGCGCCGTTTGCAGCCTTGCCCACGTTTAAATTTCCCACCGCCAAGACAGACTGAGCGAGCGCCGACGAAAAAGACCGAGCGCCGACGGAAAAGTCTGGGTGGGACTGCGAGCCGAGCCGAGTACACAGTACAGTCGGCTCGGTCTTTTTTGGCAGGCTCGCTCCAGAAACAGCAGGGTGGCGGGACTGCGAGTGGAGCCAAGCAGTCGGCTCTGTCTTTTTCGTCGGCGCTCTGTCTTTTTCAGCGGCGCTCTGTATTTTTCGTCGGCGCTCTGTATTTTTTGGCGCCGCTCACTATTTTTCGGCACGGCTCGCTGTTTTTGGCTCACAGACAGTGGGAATCAGCGTATAATACGCACCCACGACTTAAAATCGGGGAAAAAAGTGCGTGTTAAATGCCGATAAATACGGTAGTTATTATTCAGGAGACAATTTATGAATGTGCCAAGTCTGTGGCTCTAGAAGTTCCATCCTTTATCTTTAAATCCCATTCAATTTATTTTCATGCCATGACATACATAAGCAGCAAGTACATGAACTGAATTATGGAATGCTTCAGCAAATGCGTCAGAAAATCTACCACTTAGTACATGTATAAAGAAAAACCATGTGTTCGTATGTGAGTCATAAATGCTTGCTTTAAAGTAAAATGCTTGCTTTATAATTTTAAATTACTTTTGTATGGTATTTATTAGCTGGAAACTGTTTACAATCAACATAAAAGTAAAAAGAATATACTATCTCAAAGAAATTTGATTCTCCTTGACACTTTTATACAAACATTTAAAAGCAAAGTTTCAACTAGAAGGTATACCAGATATTAAAGCACATGTCCAGCTAAAACTTTATTTCATTGTTTTAGATAGAGGGGGATAGAGTGTTTCCCTGTTGCAGATCTTCCCTCTCTTTTTGTCTAGTGAAATCTATGTAATGGAGTCCTTCATAGATGTTGAAAGCCAACATGTGTTCTAATCATTCCCCACTGTATCTAAAACTGGAATAAAGGCTCTAATGGGCTAGCAATGCTTCATTATCACTTGTTTTTCTTCTGGTATATCTGAAACATGGCAAGCATTTGTTAACCACTTTATGACTGCCTGCCTGTATTGTACTGTGGATGGGCGGCTCCTACAGGCACAGAGAGGTACCTTTACATTGCTACCATCTTCCAGGCGCAGGGCGCATGCAACCCCCCCCCCCCCCCACGATGCCCGCTGTCCTGTGTTAACAGACAAGGAACAAATACAATCAGTAGCACATAATACTCACATTAACACATGTTAGGCACACACTTAACCCCTTGATTACTGTGAGATGTTAACCCCTTCTCAGTCTGGTGTCAGTGTAATTTAATCAGTTCCCACACAGTTAGTGTCAGATTTCCCCACGCATTATCACAGTCTCACTATAAGTTTTTAGTGACTGGCATTACTAGTTTTTAAAAAATTAAAATTAAAGTATATATACCATAGTTTGCAGATGCTATAACTTTCACACAAACCACTCAATATACACTTCTTTGTGTATTTTTTTACTAGGACATGTAGCGGAATACATTTTGGCCCAAATTTATAAAGACATATTTTTTTTTATTAGATATGTTTAGCAGAAAGTAGAAAATATTGTTTTTTTTTTTTCAAAATGAATAGTCTTTTTTCATTTAAATAATAAAAAATCCAGTGGTGATCACATACCACCAAAAGATAGCTCTATTTGTGTGAAAAAAATGTATAAAAAATGTATAAATTTAATTTGGGTACAGGATTGCATGACTGTGCAAATACCAGTTAAAGTAGAGCAGTGCTAAATAGCAAAAAATAGCCTAGTCATGAAAGGGGTAAAACATTCCGGAGCTCAAGTGATTAAACTTCAGGACTGAGATTCATATATCCCTTCCTAAAATCATTAATTTGTAATCACCTAAATTTGAACTTCACAGAAAATGTTTTTAAGGGACCTGTTGTGTGAATTAAATTGATATGGTTCTGAACAGGGGACATGGCAGCATGTCCTGAAATGCAGGTACTAGAACAAAGGGTTAATTTGCTAAGCTATATTAGCGATTTCAACAAAACATTCTGTGCATGTACATAAATACTGCATAGATGTGTTTTTTTTACATTAAACCATTATTTAAAATAATTATTGTAAAACAATAAATAAAAATAAATAAAAAAAGTACTCTGCAAAAGAGTTATTATACTTACCAGTCCACTGGTATACTCACTGTCATGCAGAGCTATACTGGGTGAAAAACCTTCAGCATCCAACACATCCACATGTATTGGATATCTGTTCCCCCTTGCTGATTTTGTGGATCCACCTGCCAGTCAATACATCACTAGTGTTCCCCTACCAAACTACCAGTGCCTAGCAAAATTATTCAACCCCCCTTGGCATTTTTTTTTATTTGAGAATTTGCATCAATTAATTTACAGAACATGCCCACAACTTTAAAGATGTTTTTTTTTATTGGGAAGCAAACAACAAATAGGACAAAATAACAGAAAAAGTCCATGTGCATAACATACAACTATTCACCCCCCTAAAGTCAATACTTTGTAGAGCCACCTTTTGCAGCTATCACAGCTCCAAGTCACTTTGGATAAGTCTCTGAGCTTGCCACATCTTACCACTGGGATTTTTGCCCATTCCTCCTTGAAAAACTGCTCCAGCTCCTTCAAGTTGGATGGTTTGCGCTTGTGAACAGCAATCTTTAAGTCTGACCACAGATTTTATATTGGATTGAATAGAAAAGACAAGGGAAAGATATTGGATTGAAGTCTGGGCTTTGACTAGGCCCTTCCAACACATTTACATGTTCCCCTTATACCAGTAGTATGGAGAGATCCACCGCTCCAGGATGATCCACCCAAACTCAATCCCACAGCTGTTCCTATGGTTAGAGAACCCAGGTGCAGGCACGGCACAAACTGATGAAGATGCAAATTAAAGACTCTGAACGGCCGCACTCCAAGAAAAATTCAAAAGCCTTTATTGGTAAAATATGGAATCACACAAAAATAGGTCACAGCAAAGCAAGAAAATAGCTAATGCATTTCACACTACCAAGAGTGCTTACTCATAGCATATGAGCATATGAATTTGTTCTGGCCACTCTGCCATAAAGCCCAACTCTATGGAGCGTACGGCTTATTGTTGTCCTATGTACAGATACTCCAGTCTCTGCTGTGGAACTCTGCAGCTCCTCCAGGGTTACCTTAGGTCTCTGTGCTGCCTCTCGGATTAATGCCCTCCTTGCCCGGTCCATGAATTTTGGTGTGACTTGGTTAGTGGTGCCTCTTGCTTTGGGGGTTGCAGCCTCTGGAGCCTTTCAAAAAGGTGTGTATATGTAATGACAGATCATGTGAAACTTAGATTGCACACAGGTGGACATCATTTCACAAATTTACGTGACTTCTGAAGGTAATTGGTTGCACCAGAGCCTTTTATGGGCTTCATGACAAAGGGGGCGAATACATACGCACATGCCAATTATCATTTTTTTATTTCTGAAAAATAGTTTTATGTATAGATTTTTCTAATTTTACTTCACCAACTTAGACTATTGTGTTCTGATCCATCACATATAATTCAGATTAAAGAAACATTGAACTGAAGGCTGAAATGTAACAAAATAGGTAAAAAGCCAAGTGGGGTGAATACTTTTGCAAGGCACTGTATAATATCCTCCTTGATAGTCATTGCAGTTACTGTTTTTTATGTTTAAATAAGTGGAAGTGTTTAGTTTTCAAGGTCAAGCGTTACAGAATTTAGAGCCAGGGGGAGAATGCTCAGTAGTCCCTGTTCATCAGCCAAACTGACCCCCTGCAGGCTTACAATTAGATATTGCCTTAACTAAATCTGGTGTTTTGAAGGCATATAGAAGGGGAACAAAATAGAAAGCATGAACCAACAGGGAATGGAGGGAAGCAGTCTATACAGTTTTTTTTTTTTTATTGAATTGGGCTTATATCTAAATTGCACTTCTTTTTGCATGGCCCTGTGATGTTAAACTTCTTCATTCTCTCTCTGAAACCCCACAGTGGGTGAAATTGAGCACAGCATGCCTACACATTCACAGGATTTTTGTTTGCCCAGAAAAGCAGAATACATGCAGTAGAGTGATTCACCTTCAGGGAGATTTTCCAATAATCCCCCTATGCAATTTTATATTTAATGAATAGTACATATCAGATCTTCTTCTTTTGTAAATGGTGAAGGTTCTCCCATTACAGATGCAGGTGTTGGGGGTGATCTGCAAAAAAAAAACCTCTGGCCCCTAATTCCCCTCCATCCTGCAATTTGCAGGATGGGCTGAATATTACAAAAATGTGCCCCCAGCAGCCACTCTGGGCCATTTAAACTGCACCTTAGCACAGTCCCACTCTCTAACTGAGCTCAGCTTGAGAAGGAGGCCACATACTGCGCACACAACCAGTCTCCAATGGACTTGTTGAAGCTCTCTAATATCCTCAATGCAAGATATCTGGGCCTGCCCAAATCCAAGGAGTGTCGGAGAGTGGAAGAGAGTGCCAGCTGCCAGAAGAGCATAGAATAAGGTAAATATTGTATTTATACCCATCCCTCTAGACAGAACAAGTATGTAACACATGCATTCCAGAGGGGGACCCCACTCTCAGGCTATCTTTGTGTCCAGCGTAGAGTTCAGATTTAAACAGTAGAAGTATATTAACATTATATATATGTTTCAGCAAAACATTTCAGTAGAACATCAACATTCTGAAATAACTTATATAGAAAAGACTTAGGGGTTTATTTACAAAATCAAAAGCAAACTAAATTGGACCTATTGTAAGATTCATTATACTTTTTTTTATTATTATTGTTTTTTTACAATATTAACGTCACTTTACAATTGCCAATGATGCATGGAGGTTTAACAGTATGACAGATGGTGAGTATATAGACACATAAGTTATATAAGACAGACAAATCTTTCGTTATTTAACAAATATGAACATTGATCTTAACAGGTTATGTTGGGAGGTTTCAAAACGGTTACCAGTAAATTATATACATTAGAGTATCTTTAACTAAAAGTGTGCTGGATTTGGAGCCATGGCTCCCAAGAGTTCCTAAAATTCACAGTTAAGCCTGATTGTTAGGCTGAATATTGTTCATACTCTTTAATCAGTTTGAGTTGGGTTTTGACATCTGAGATGTTAAGGACAATAGACTGTCTCCATTTCCTCGTTATCGTTAATCTGGCAGCAAATAAAATATGCATTACTATAGTTCTGAACTTAGTTGGGAAATTGGTGCCAAGGATTGCTAGTGGCAGTGAGGGTTTTAGTATGATACCTGTTACAGTAGGTCTGATATGAACGACAAAACTTTTTTCCAGAAGGGGGCGATATGAGGGCACTCCCAAAGAATATGTATCATGGAGCCCTTGTGTGAGCAGCCTCGCCAACACGCTTCATCATCTATGTTGTCAAATTTGTGCATTTGGACCGTGGTCAGGTACCATCATAGGTGAGGCTTTTGAGATAGTTCCCAATAGTTTACACTTTTAGAAGCTGTAGTAGATGGCTTGAGGCCATTGAAGGCAGAGACTCTTTTTCATTGTTTGAGAGCTGAATCTTTAGTGAATGTGCCCTTGTCATGGATGAGTGTGTAAAACAGAGATATGCCTTTTAGTGCTAGTGATTTTGAGAATAGGAGCTCCCACACTTTTTAAGGTAGTCACATGTCTGGGACGGTTTCTGCTTCATGTAGGAGGCCAATTGTCTGTATGTGAATAGGCTTTGCTGTAGTATTATCTAGAATTACAGTACACAATGGTTCATTTCTAAGGTCGGACCAGTTACTTAATGAGAGTTCAGGGATGATAAATTAGAACACTTCTAACTTAATCCGAACACAAGTGTCAAGTGTTTTTTCTTTGACTTTAGAGACAAAATACTTCCACGCCCTGAGGGCTGCTGTGATTGGAGCTGGAGTCGGAACATTAACATATTCCTCAGTGTGGTATCCAGCACAGGCTATGAAGTTGTGAAGTACTGTGCCCACCGGGGGGCAAAGAGAGGCCTACCTCATGTACTGGGTCTTCTGCCTGTGAAAGCCCAGCTTTGATTTGGCTGGGCTTGTAGAAGGAGTGGAGGTGACTGAGCTACCTTCTGGATGGTAGGGTGAGTTGGTCGAGTGGTGAGCAGAGTGTGCCCACACTGCAGGCTCCGGCCACCTTGTGTGTGAGCCCCGGTCCCACTGGAGCCATCTTTGATAAGCGGCTTGTCCGGTGGGTAGAATTCTATCAGTTTGCTGGGAGCTGATCGCTCCTGTCTCCTCTTTGACATGCTGGTGGGTGTCTCCGGTGGTTGGTGGTGGGATGTCCTGTCTGTAATTTTCCTGGACAGCCATCACAGATCAGAGCAGTGGTAACAAGCTTGCTCTGGATCCGGCCACGCCCCCATTCATTGTACCTTTTAAAAGAGACTTGGTTGGTTGTTGTGATCAGATGGTCCACATTTGCTTCAATTTGTAAGTTATCCCATATTATCTGCGTAATTATATACATTGGAATTATATACATATGTAAGGCATATACAGTACCATAAATCATTTAAAGATTCTTTAGCAGTTTTCATGCATGACCCTGATAAGATACACTATAGTGAAATGAGTAGCAATGTGTGTTATTGATCAAATGCAACACTGATTTTCTGATATGTTAAATTTTTTGTATTCTTCAGTCTCAACACAGTGAACAAAGAAAGTTTGTGATGATAAATGCTCTTTGGTGATAAAAATATGTTTGCAGGTCTATGACCCACAATAATCAGATGTTTCATACAAATTGTCTCAATGTTAGGATTGCTTCTCACCTTTGTTCTAGCAAAAGTAGTTGGAAATGTTTTTAATAGGCTGCCATGAATCTCTAAACATTGGGATTTGACAAGAGCAAGTGTGGATTTCTTGCTTGAGATGATTCAGTATCTATTCTTTTTTTCTTCAAGGTCAGGGGATATCACATTTTATTTTATGCATTTTTAAAAGAATGTAATTGCATTTGTTCACTCCAAAATCCTTGGGTCGAAGATGAATTAATGCGTAAGAAATCCTAAGGCCTTTGGATGGATAGGAGTTTTTTTTTTAGCTGACGGAAGATGGAGAGTCAATCAAAGCTATGTTCCAAAGCCTTTGAAAAAGAAAACTGACTTAAAGATAACAAAAAAAAATCTTGGTTCTGTAAGATTATTTGATTAATTTTTAATACTTCATAGGAGCAATGTATGCAGCAGATGATGATGGTATTTGATAAATCCACATCTTTGAATTCCTTCCTTGACTTTAATCTCAGAGGTTAATTTATGATTTGTCTGTTCATCTAACAGAACCTGAGGGATTACACAGATCATCAGGTCACCTTCGCTGATGTATCTATATGATTTTTCGGAAGCTAGAATGAAGTCAATGTAAAACAAAAATAAAATTACTTACACTACAATTGAGTTATCACTACACCACAAAGTTATTTCTGCAAAGTATATGTAGATTAAGGTTTGCTTCCAAACACAACAAATCATTTCTCTTTGAGTTTACATTTCAAGATAAAAATGTCTTTCCATATCTCTTTCACTTAGACTTCAAAAGTGTAGATGGGACCTAAATCTGTAAAAACTTTGCAAAAGGAATTCTTCTGGCATGCTAAACTGAAGTCATTGACACTTTTTCAAATACTAAAATGCACTAAAACTAAAACTACAGCAATAAGCAAAATAATAATTAAAACATGTAAACCCTATAAATCATATATTTTTTTTAAGACAGGATGCTATTGCTTCCACTTAGTTATATTTTATCTGCTGCCTTGCAATTACTAAAGTCACCCCCTCCTTCTATCCTATGCTCGCTCACTCACATCGTGAATCTCTCTCTCCTGACACCTTCCCCTTATCTCTAAAGCACGCACAGACCACCACCATACGTGAAAGCCCCCACTGGTCCCCACCAACCTGAACAACCTAAGACCTATCTCCTTGCCGCTATTTATCTTTAAACTGTTATGCCACATACATACAATCGGAAATTCCGCCAGCAAAAGTCAGATGAGAGCTTTTGGTCGGAAAATGCTCCATCTGACTTTTGCTGGCGGAATTCCAGCCAGTAAAAGATTGAGAGTAGGTTCTCAATTTTTCAGTCGGAATAATTTTCGATTGGAATTTCTGATCGTCTGTACCAATTCTGACATGCAAAATTTGGCGCATGCTCGGAAGCATTGAACTTAATTTTCTCGGCTCGTCGTAGTGTTGTACGTCACTGCATTCTTGACTGTCGAAAGTTCAGCAAACTTTTGTGTGTCTGTATGCAAGCCAAGCTTGAGCGGAATTCCACCGGAAAAACCATCCAAGATTTTTCCGACGGAAAATCCACTCGTGTGTACGCAGCATTAGAATGCTTTGCCTACAACTCTAAAAAATATATAACATCTAAACATCTAAAAAATATATATTTTGATGTTGAGTCAGTGATTAGGCAGGGGTGTAAGCAGCGTTTTGGGATATTATAGTACTGAGTGTGGAGGTGTTAGTAGCGTGGGCATATACTGTATATCGTTTTTATTTTGAGCTCTAAAAACTGATCTCTTCAGGGAAGGCTATTCCACCTCCACCTAACAACTGAACTTTTATTTCTTCCATCAGCTCATCTCTCACAGTTATTACCCTCTGTACCCTGTATTACCCTTTGTATTGTAGCTGTACTTTTTCCCTTTATATTGTAAAGTGCTGTGCAAACTGTTGTCACTATATAAATCCTGAATAATAATATCTGAAAAATGATAACATATATTAAATATGTCACTTGGTTTATTATAAAGAGCTATTAGCAATCTGTACATTAGATTTAATGATCGAAAAAATATATACTGTCCTAACATCAAAATGAGTATTATAATGAATAATACATTTCCTATTCAAAGAAAAAAAGTATGATAGTGGTTTAGCCTTAGAATTGTATGTATAATTTAAATTATACATCATACTATCATAGTTACTATAAAACAATCTGTGTAGTGGCCTCAAATATATTTTTTCTACCCTAAAATATCTAATATATAAATGTATATAGTGATGAAAGGTGTGCATTTTTAATACTGTTCACAGATTCTGCATCTATGCAAACTCAGAAGCCAGACAGAAAACTGGGCCGTCTAGTCACACAAAGAGCCGCAGATGGCTAGTCAGATGGGATATATTAAAAATTATGAAAGAGTACTGACAGAAATGATCAGGGGACTTGGTCATCTAAGTAAGAAATGTTACAATAACATTTGAGATTCAGATGATTGGAGACTCTCTTCGTTTGAAATCCTCCTCTCACCCATTATTTGGCTGAATAGGAGCAGAGTGGCTAGTGTTCTTATAATGCAAGGACTGTTTCAATAGAGAAATGTTTAAGTATCTACTACAATCTTTTGGAGAAAGCTTGCTGTGACCTACTGATCATAAGGGACTTTCATTGCCTTTTACTTTTAACCACTTCAGCCCCGGAAGGATTTACCCCCTTCCTGACCAGAGCACTTTTTCGATACGGAACTGACAATTGCGCGGTCGTGCGGCATCACACCCAAACAAAATTGATGTCCTTTTTTTCCCACAAATAGAGCTTTCTGTTGGTGGTATTTGATCACCTCTGTGTTTTTTATTTTTTGCGCTATAAACAAAAAAAGCAACAATTTTGAAAAAAAGCTATATTTTTTACTTCACAATAAGCGTATATTGATTGGTATATTGATTGGTTTGCGCAAAAGTTATAGCGTCTACAAAATAGGGGATAGATTTATGGCATTTTTATTATTATTATTTTTTTACTAGTAATGGCGGCAATCTGCGATTTTTTTCATGACTGCGACATTATGACGGACACATCGGACACTTTTTACACTTTTTTGGGACCATTGTCATTTATACAGCGATCAGTGCTATAAAAATGAACTGATTACTGTGTAAATGACACTGGCAGGGGAGGGGTTAAACACTAATCGGCGATCAAGGGGTTAAGCGTGTCCTAGGGAGTGATTCTAATGGTGGGGGAGATTGTCTCACTAGAACATGACAGAGATCACTGCTCCCGTTGACAGGGAGCAGTAGATCTCTGTCATGTTGCTAGGCAGAACAGGGAAATGCCTTGTTTACATAGGCATCTCCCCGTTCTGTCACTCTGTGACATGATTGCGGGCCCCCGGCAGACATCGAGTCTGCGGGACCCGCGGGCATTGTTACGGAGTATGCGGCGGGCACGCGCGCCCTAAATGCCGCGATTTAAAGGGGACGTACTCGTACGCCCATTTGCCCAGCCGTGCCATTGTGCCGACGTATATCATCCTGAGCTGGTCGGCAAAGGGGTTAATATTTTACAGGTTTTTGGCGTTAATGAACAGCTTGCATTTTTGCTCAACCAAGTTACAACTTAGGTTTATTTTTCTTGGTGCCGCAGACAAACGGTATACCTGAATGTTGTTTTTATTTCATATGACACTGAGAGTTAATAGTAAGTACAAATCACATAGACAAATGTTTCTGAAGGAATCGATTGTGGTCCTAAAATTTTGCTTTTCTGTTGTCTTTTGGCTTCTTGCACCATATGTTCAACACATATGGAGTCATCACTATAACCTAAAAAGTACTTGAATTCATGGACTATATTATTAAATACTTCTTCTTCCATTCTTTTATGATTTTTCTGTCATCATATATTTTCTGAAGACATGCTTTTTAGTTTCACACAGAAGCATGCTAATCAGGTAGTTGATCTTACGGCAAACCTGTCACTTGCATAAAGATTTCTGAGTAACAGAAAGGCAGGCAGCTACATGTGACTTCACATAACTCATTTTATCTCTGCAGGACCCTGTGGTCCTGGAAATGGGAAGCACCTCATATGCTATTGCATTCTTTAGCAACCAAGGCCATGCTCTGCCACATCCTACTTTGCTTCTCTCACCAAAAGGAAGGTGAAAATGGTTGGGTGTTGGCACAGCTCTGTCTTTCTGCAAAGCATAGCACCCTAGGTTTGGTACTGTAGGGAAAAAATGAAGTACATTTAAAGCAACAGTAAACTTAAAATGCAGGTTAGTGTATGGGAACTAGCACAAGTGTGCCCCTTCCAAAATAGGAAAATGTTTGCTTAATTACTATGGTCTTAAAATAGCATCAAATTAAATGGCAATTGGAGCTTCCTATATTATTAATAATAGACACTGAGGCTGAATAAACAGTAGTAACTTTAGGCTTAATTTTTATTTTTAACAGTGTCAATTGTTGCAACAGGGGTTAAAATGTTAGCATCATGCCAGACCAATTTGTGTTATGTAAAGGTCAGACTCTCTCTGCCACTAGCACAGGGTATTTTAATCCTTGCTACAGGAAAATACTATTTACCACTAGACATCCGGCCGTAGCCGAATGACGGCCTCTGCGCGGATGTCAATTCCCGGGAGGGCGTCATATGATGTCCTCCCCTTTCCTCGTTCACTGTGCGCGCTCACGAGCGCGCAGCAGGGAAATTCTGTGTTGGCCGTGTCCCTGGGACACAGCCAATCACAGATCGCTGTAAACGGCCAATCACAGCGGCCGTTTACAGCGCGATTGGCGTGTCCAATGGGAGATGATCTCATATGTAAACATATGAGATCATCTCTCAGCGCCGCTCTCCCTCCTCACACAGAGACAGCGTGTGAGGAGGGCGAGATGAACGGCTGCAGCGGCCGTAAGTAGGAAAAAAAATAAAATAAAATAAAGTGCCATCTGCCCCCACTGCCACCACTGCCATCTGTCCCCAGTGCCATCTGCCAGTGCCATCTGTCCCCAGTGCCATCTGCCAGTGCCATCTGTCCCCAGTGCCATCTGCCAGTGCCATCTGTCCCCAGTGCCATCTGTCAGTGCCACCTGTCAGTGCCACCTGTCCCCAGTGCCATTTGTCCCCAGTGCCACCTGTCCCCAGTGCCATGTATAAGTGCCATCTGTCATCAGTGCCACATCAGTGTCACGTGTCATCAGTGCCATATATTAGTGCCATCTGTCATCAGTGCCACGTATCAGTGCCATCTGTCATCAGTGCCACGTATCAGTGCCATCTGTCATCAGTGCCACCTGTCAGTGTCAGGTGCCATCTGTTATCAGTGTCACCTGTCATCAATGCCACGTATCGGTGCCATCTGTCATCAGTGTCACAAGAAATGAGATAGGCCACCAGTACATCAGGTGTGATACATTTTGTATGATTCACACCACGGTTTGTGGACTCTCTAACTTTCACAAAGACCAAATAATATCCACTAATTTGGGTTATTTTTACTAAAGATATGTGGCAGTATAAATTGTGGCCAAAATTTATGAAGAAAAATTAATAATTTCCTAAATTTTATCACAGAAACAAAGAAAAATGTTTTTTTTCAAAATTTACGGTCTTTTTTCATTTATAGCGCAAAAAATAAAAAACCCAGAGGTGATCAAATACCACCAAAAGAAAGCTCTATTTGTGGGAAAAAAGGACAAAAAATTTATTTGGTTACAGTATTGCATGACTGAGTAATTGTCATTCAAAGTGTGAGCACACCGAAAGCTGAAAATTGGTCTGGATAGGAGGGGGGTTTAAGTGCCCGGTAAGCAAGTGGTTAAAAAATAAAAATAGGCCCACGACTTGTGTTAATGCAGCTTGATTTTATTGCAGATTACAGTAATAATCAAAGAAGGCAAGTTGAAAGAGACAGTTGGGTGTTCAAGAAAACAAAACCATATTTACAAATGCACCTTGGTTAGATGGGGTAAGAGGGGGGCTAACAGTGGTGAAAGGAATAAATGCCCTGACATCAGAGTGGGGAAAGAAAGGCATCATGGTAAAATGCATTGGTGTCAGTGGTAGGAAAAAATTCTGCTGCATCAGTGCTTGTGTAGTACACTAGAAATTGTGAATTGAGGCTGATTTACAGCTGTGGAGCATAAAATTAAGGATCATATGCAAACTATGGGGGTATTCTAAGTGGGTTTGGAACTAAGAGAATGGATGGGACTGCCTGGGGTGCTATGTATATTGGAGCTATAATATGGGGAAGCTGGAAGTGCTGGAGTGCTATGCAGGAAGGGATGGAACAAGAATAAATTGGTAAAGAGAGGCTGAAAATAAGAAAATGTAAAAAGGGACCAGTGTGATAGAAGATAAATAGCTGTAAACAATGTTTAAGATTATGTGAAGGTGACGACAATAGGGAATATACAATGTTTTTTTTCCCCAAAAAATATACAGCTCGTTGTGTAGTCTTGATCCACATAGCCGGCTGTGTGGGGTGCTGGTGTGGGGTGCTGCTGCTGTCTCGCTAGCTGCAGGAGTTTTAATATACTGCCCTCAGATGAGCACCGCTGTTCTCCACATTAAATGAATGTTAGAGAAGAGCAGTTTTCTGTCTCCAACTGCCTTCTCTTAGAATAAAATTTCAACAGTTTGTTATTTAGGGTGATAGAGAACAGAACATCTAAGATTCTGGTTCACCCTGGCATGTTGCACTGTAGAAGGTTGTGCTCTGATTTAAGAACACTTTTTATTTTTGAAACATCATGAAACCGGTATATAAAATATATAATGCTATAGAACTTGTGAAGAGTCAGCTTGTGGCAAAGTCAAAAGCATTTGTAGAGGTCAGGTACTTCTACAGCCCTGAAAGACTCGCTTGAAAGACACGTACCTGGTTGGTGAGCCTACCTTTCTTTTGGATTTTGAATATGTGCTGAAGCTAAGTACACTTGTGCTTCTGTATTAATACTGTGTATTACTTTGTTAAGAAGTTATATCTATTATGTTTGAGTTGAAGCTGAAGACGAAGCCTGTTGTTTTTGTTTGCTGACAAATAAAGCAGAATTAATTTTTCAGAACTGTTTGATGAATGCTTGTTTCCCCTCTGATCCTGAGAGGAAGGCATGCATCTGCCATAACATATAGACACAAACTTCTACTTAAGTATTAAAACAATTTAAAGCTGAACTCCAGTCCTACCTTTTATTCTGTAATCTGTAGCAAGTCCTCTCCTGTGTTGAAATGGATTACTGTAAATTCCCAGAAAACTTACATCTTCACAATATAACCCAGAGAAGTGGCAGCATCTATTTTGAGCCTTTTCCCATTTCCATTCCTCAATCAACTTTTCTCCAGATTTGTACTGTCATTGGTCCTCCTCTTACAGCTATTAGCTTTTTCTGCTTTAATCATTATTTTGCTGCACATTATATGAATAAACACATTCCTAGCATCTTATTAGATGTGCATGTTCAAGTGAGCAATAATCAGACTGCACAGCTAAATTCTGAAACACCAAGGTATGTACATGCCCAGGTAACCAATCAGCAGAGGGCACAGGTTCATTCTGAAGCACCCAGTAGATGCTGCATGCACATCTAAAGGAATGCTGGAATGTGTTCTTTCATCTAATGTTTTTGGAAAAAAAAGATCCAAAGCAAAGCAAGCAAAGTGCTGTCATGTTAACAATAGCCTGCTGGCTGCTTCCACTACAGAGAAACAGACAGATCCACTGATAACATCACTGAATCTAAAAAAGTTTTTCTTGACTTTTGGATAGAGATAAGTAAACACTACACTTCAGCATTAAGATAATTGTATGTTCTGTTATGAATACAATTGTATTGTTACTGGGTGGATGTCAATAAGTTTTCGTAAAGGGTGGTCTTTTTCTTTGAAGACCATTTTAAGGGATTTGAAATAAACAATACAATAAAAAAATACATCACACATATTGTGAACTGCTTATGTAACAATAAATTAACAACACCCCTGGACTTGTTCTTATTATAATTTCAAATATTAGTATTTCACTTCACAAAACCATTATAACGTTGTCTCCTAATGTCACAGGCACAAGTATTTAAGCTGCTAAAACAATGTAAATGTCAAGATTTCATTACTACAAGAATATACTTCCAACCAAAAATCTTAGTTTTGCTCAAATACACCAATTTTCTTTCTTCATTTCATGACACTAATCATTTTAGTTGACCGGTGTTTCTCTGTGTGATTGATCTTTGGTATTTTTCTGCCTCACATGGGATGATGCAATCAGCCTGCTATTGTTAAAGCTGAACCTGAAAGTTTGGCTTGTGGTGAGTCTGACCTTTTGCTGCTAGCACAGAATTATAACAGCATAATTATATGATCTCAGAGCCAGCGATCCTTGCCCTGTAGCCTTTAATGTTTTACATTTAGCTCCTACTAGTTGAAGTAAGAAATGTACAGCATTTTCTATCATACTATTTTATAGCATAGCTAGCAAAAGTGTACCCATTTATGCACCTGGGAGATCAAAGGGTGTAATCTGCGATGCATGTGACATGAAATATCATTATAAAATCCACTGTGAAGGAAACACTACAGTTTGGAACTGGGAGCAGTGGGTGTAACATTAATAAGAGAGTTAAAACTGTATACCTTGTCCTTAGCTTACCTGGATTGCTAGCATACTTCATTCTCAGGGCAGGAACAATCAATGCAAAAAAAGTGAATGCTATTATTTATGATATTCTTCACTTCTCTCTAGCTCTATGCCATGTCCTTTAGGGCAGTAGCCATTTTGTCAGTGTTTTGTTTGTGTTTGTTACAGCAGTACACGCTCTATGGAGAAAATGGTAACTGCATGTCTAGGACCTTGTGATTGCTTAGTAACAGGAACTCTGTTCTAGATACTTTGTTAAAGGGAGTCCCTAAATTTCCAATGAAAAATATGCCTTGGCAATCCCCAAGGCAGCTACAACTACATATTCCTCTACAGCCTGTCTGCTTTATGTACTAAAGGAGTTGGGGTATTCATACAAGGGTGTTCTACTATGTTTCCATGTCACTTTCCCCTGGCTTGAATGGGGTTTACTTGGCTGAACTTGATTTTTAATTTTAACCCAGCATATGTATAGGGTGTAGAATGCTGTTGGCTCCAGCACAAGATGCAAGTACGTATGACAGATCCTGTTTGGCACTCAAACTGTGTATCCTCAACTTTTGCATTGGTTTCAGACAAAAAATGTAATGTGACCAAGCTCAGAATCCCTGTTAGCAGTGGAATCTGACACACGGACGCTTTATTACTTGATTATGCTCTTACACGATTAACCTGGCTCTAAACTGTCACCACCCTCCTTTCCTCCAAAATGGACCATACATTTGGCATTTCAGGTGTTAGTCCTATTTACTAAACCTTAAAATGTGGTGCACCGTGTAATTAAAAGACAACAAAAAGTTAGTTACCCTATATTTTCAATGTCTATTGGTTCTAGAGAAGTCTCTGCATTGTGGTACCTACCTATTATAAAGCAAAGTCAGACAAACTGGGCTCATGTGCATGGGAAGAGATTCTTTTTTTCACTCAAATGTTTTATCAAAGCTCTGCTTCTATACTTTCTGGGTAAACAATGCAAGAGTTTATAAAGGTATCACATTTATACTCCTACATTATTCCTAACGACTGCAGAAGCAGAAACAGCCACATTTATGAAAGGGTAGGTGAAGAGTATGTAACTATTATTTAGCACTCAGGCCAGGCAGTATTTTTTGAATGAGTTACAAATAAAGGTTTTAGTTGTTACTACAAAACATGCAGATCCAGCATGCTGCATAGAAGTAATAATGCTACAACATTAATACATTAAGGCAATAACACATAGGGGGCAATTTACTAAAACGTATAATAATTGTTAAAGTGGAACTTGCACTAAAACCGCAAGGTCAACTTATTTAGTGTGGACCCCATTGTTAAAACACTGCATTATACTGTAAAAAGTGTACTTCTGCCCATGGTGCTCTAGATGAATTTGACATTAACATCCTTCAGGCAAATTCTTAGAGAAAGTTGAATATCCCAAAGTTAAGACGGTGAACCCACCCTTTGCTGCAGCCTCTTCTCGAGACATCTGGGCTATTCAGCACTCCAGGCGATCTCATCATCAAGATACATTTATTTTAAAAGCACAGTCAGGGTGGGAAAAAAAATGTTAAATAATTTATCAAAAAGTTGTAATACGCCTTGTAGTACATTACCCCCTAATGTGCAGATTTGTCTGTGTGCTTTATGTGTTTTTGTCAGCCATCTGACATTTTAGTTTTCATGTACAGACATGTGCTTGTGTTTGTTTTTTATTTTGCTTCTTTTTTAAAAAAATTTAATTTTAACCCAACTGGACAGCAGAGGAATAAATGGCATCTATTAATTATCTTACAGACTGGACTAGACTATTAGACTGTGGAACCTGTACACCAAAAAGTAAGCTTCGCTTTCCAATAAATTTTCTATCTTCGTTTCTAACATGCTTTCAATAACAGTTTAGTACATGCATAATTTCCTCACCACTAAACTGGCATAGTGTGTGTCTTGATCATCTCATTTATAACCTACCATTCCATTGCTTGACTTAATCCTGTGTACAGTAAGGATGATGATTTACTGAAAGCTTACGTTTTACTCACCTCATTGTGCATTAAACAACCAACAGAATTAAAACAACGTATTAAACAAAAAAGACAAAAAACTGTTAATCTGGATTGGTGACTGAGCAGAAGATTTGCTGAGCTGATGTAAAACTTGCTTGAGCAAATCACTCATTATGTGTTAAAAAGGGAGAGCAATTGTTAATAAAATGTGTTGCTTAGATTATATGTTGCTAGATACTATTACTAGACATCAAACATATTAACACATTTTAATTTAACATTTTTTTGTTGATCTAAAAGAGTCCTTAATAACTACTGGGGACAGTTTGCAGGCTCCAAAAAAACAACTAGGGATGGACAATCTGCCCAGGCTCATTTTGCAGAGGGTTTGTCAAATCTATTTCAAATTTGCAAAGCTTAAATGTAGCAGTGAATCCTGTAGAAGTCTATGATGAAGAATCATGATACTAAATTCTGTCCATTTTCAAGTCTAATAGTCAATTATCATAATAGGCAAATTATCCATAATTTTTAGTTTATGCTAGGTTAAAAAATTGGATTAAGGTTTAGTGTTTGGGGTGTGTATTATAAATTTGTTGATGATGACGACAAAGCAGTAAAGAAATAGTGTGCACCAAATCAACACATATTTCCCCCTATTGTCATTAAATTATAGGCAATCACTTATAATAAAAATACCACACAGTGAGAGGCACACATGAGGTAGTAGGGGCAAGCAAGCTCTGCAAGCCAGAGCAGTGGTCTGGCTACACTATCAGGGTGCAGGGCACATTTGCCTTCTTTATCTTTGAGTGGTAAAGCTATATAGCCACAGCACATGCAGGAGATAGTGGGTTCCCTGACAAAGCCTTCTCCTCTACCTCTTCCCAGGTGCAGAGCAGCCAGTTGTTCTCAACTGCTGCTAATGCATCCTCTTTATCCTCCTCTTCTGCTAATCCCACCACAGCTCTGTAAATGGGCAATGAGGAGACAGCACAAGTATTTAATCACATGCTCACTGACTTGCTGCAGGAGAATTTTGCTTATCCTCAAGAATTTCTCCTTTTATATATAGAGGATGAGGAAACTAACACCATGATCATAGAGGGAGAGCACATCAAACAAGGAGCAACAATAGGCAGGGATGTTCCACCAGCTGGAACTTACTGCAAAATATTTTCCAGTAATGAGCAGGGAGAAAGATGGCAGATTATCCATGGGTTCCACTGATTAAAGAGGATGAACGTTTTGAGAGGCAAAACAGCAGCGAGAGAGAGAGAGAGATGATCACATATGAAAAATTTTGACCAAGACTCCTCCTAAATTGAATGCAAAGTTCTTGTCCTGGGCTGTCCCACCTTAAAGTATTTTTTTTCCTTGTAGGGCCAGTTTATATTGCTGCCCCTGCCTATATTCTCTTGAATTGGACAGGTATAGCAATACAAACTTGGCAAAAATTGTGGAAATGTGGATGGATGCTGCAAGTGGGACCCAATTGGATTTTAGGAGTGAAGCATCACATAACCACAACTTTAAGCAGGGCATAGGCAGACTGAAATTTATCCGATTCCTGATGAATTTAAATCCATCTATTTGCAGGCTTATTGTACTGAAGTTGTTCTATAGATTGACTACAGTACAACTAGCCTGTCAGGTATTTTTTGTTTGATCACTGCCAGCGGCTATAGTCGCCGGCAGTGATCATTGTATTCTGACGACGGGGAGACCTCCTGCTGTCAGAATACAATAGCACAGCAGGAGGAATTCCCCCATCAACACTGACTGTTGATTGAACCCATGATTGAAAGAAAGAAAATTGCATATTCTATGGCAAGCCTTAGTTAAGTAAAGTTAGGTTAAGCAATTAACTAGATAAGAATTTGCCTGATGATGTCCTTTAAGGGTTTCTGAGATAATACACTTGAATTTCTATTTTGGCAAAACACCTGCCTTGTGTATGTTTCCAAATTTTAACCTATTCTACCTCATCATGTTGATGCACTGTCCTATTGGCAACCAACTTTCACCAAACAATGCTTAAGAGTTATAGCTCTGATATTTAAAAAAATGAATATATGGGAATAGGGCAGGGTGTTTTCGTGCACTGGGTTGAGCGTGTGGTATTTTAGATGCACAGTGTTTTTACATTTCTTTTTAAGACTGTAGCAAGGTGCTGTGAAAAGAAGGCAGCTCTTGAACAGATTGTCATCAACAACTGCCCGGTGTGCTCTTATCACCCCAAGCTAAAGCTTTGTATCAGAAAAAAGGAAAGAAAAAAATATTTGCAATTAAAAATCTGTCTGGTAATCACTTTTTGCGGATGGATATTGGTCCTTAAAAAGATAGTTGGGAGTACTTATCTGAGCATATAAAAAAACACCCCAGCTGTTCAATTTAAAGAACTCAATCATAAATTGTTAAAGTAGATGTAAGCCCAACCACTAACATTTTTATTAGACGCTTCAACATGATAATATTTAGACTTAGAAAGTCTATTTTAATTTTAATTGCTAGCTTTAATGAAAAAATGGCTGCTGATACTAATATAAAGGTCCTTGTTTTGTATTCTTGTGCCCTTTGTCCCTGTCTCCCAAAGGAAACTAAAAGACAAGGTATAGCCACTGTTTTCACCATTTAAACCTGAACTCCAGCCTTACTTTCAGTCTTGAACAGTCATACAGGCTGCTTTCCTCTACTGAAATTGGTTACTCTGATTCCACTGCACATTGTGAGTTTTTCAGAGTGTGCAATAAAAGCTGTAGTACGTCAGATAGAGCTTTTCTCATTTCCAGGCTGGAGAACATCCAACATTACCTTGCTGTCCCTGACACAGCTTTCACTCATTGGATTTCAGCTCTTTCAATCATTGGCTCTCAGAATCACATGTGGGCATTACCTAGGCTGTTCAGCATGCAAATACAGCCTGCCTAGGAATGCTCACTCTTCCGGACTGGCAACCACACATCAAGACATTTTGATATTTTCATAATGCTTCTGAAGAGTAAACCCACTGGTTGCATTAGGGCTGAGGGTTCTTGGAGGAGTACTGAGGCAGGGTGTTATGATGTTTTCGGAAGCTAAGCACTCTATAAGCTTATCTCACCAGTCATGATCTACTTGCTTTGCAAGGAGAAACACAGAAAACCAATGGATGTTACTGGACCTAGAATAAAGTACGTAATGACAATAGAAATGTTTTATTTAAATATTTTATTAGCGTGTTGATGAGTGAGACTGAAGTAGAAAGAAATGCAAACATAATCATATTAAACTTCAGCAACAATTAGGAAATATGCCATGTGAGAAAAACACATGCAACCTTTTTTCATTGTAGTGCATAAGAAAGGGACAGGCTTCAAGGTGGCTGCAGGACATCAACAGCATTAAGATATAACAAAGGATGAAAAGGGTAAAACCCCTTCAAGCCCCTACCTCTAATTGTATATGATACACAGCATTTTGCTAAGTACATATAATTCAGCCAGGGTTTCCTACATAACATTCAGTGCTTACATGCCCTACACTAATCACTCCCTATGCAGTTGGTCAGCACCACTCCCAATGCTTTCCTTATCGCAGATAATATGAATAACACATAAGTGCCCCCATAGGAAGCGGCTTACTAAGGGGCACTTGCCGGGGAATAGAAATCAGGAGCGCTGGCAGGGGACCCCGAGAAGAGGGCATTTTGGGGTTGCTCTGTGCAATGGAATTGCACAGAGCAGGTAAGTTATGTTTGTTATTTTATGCATTTATTTTATTGCATTTACAATCACTTTAATGTACCCAAAAAAGGCAGTCAACTTATGGAATTAATCATATTGATCCTGAGATAAACAGATGACAAAAGAAGCAAATTTAAAGAACAATAATGTACGTAATAGTGGCTGCGTGATAATAGATTTGTTAACTTAGAATTGTCAACAGCCAATAAGCATTGCTGTTTTATTCAGTGGTTTCCTGCACCATGCTGGGACCTTAGTACAGTTTTAGAATCAGTCTCTGATAAGTCGACAGACACACAAGACAGCATCTAGGACAGCAGAGTTTTAGCTCACCTTATCTGAGTGGGGTCTAAGTAATCAGACAGGACACCGTTTTAGATTTTATACAGTTTAACTATTAACTCCAATTCATTGTAACCTACACAGTAGGCATGCTTCTAAAAAAGACCTTTCACTTTCAGTTAGGACATCATAAATATCACCATCATTTTACTTTTTGCATTCTGTTTTATTAAAGTTTATTTTCTGCCGTAGGCCTCATAGTATGTTTTGAAATAAGGATGTGAGAGATCAAGGAGTTCCATAGTTTCCTTAATGTTGGCTTAAGTTGTGGCCCTTTTTTAGAAGAGTTAAAAGGCTAGACATTTACCTAGTAGATGGAATCACAATGCTACATTTTTTCACAGGCAACTAAGACTGGCCCTGAGAAGAATTGTTAGGCATAGTTATAGATTAGGAGGACAGTAAGCCCAAGGCAGGATGCATCTCCAAGACCGTAACCTATACCATCTGTTTTGCTTCCTTGTAGTCTGATTATTTAATCACATGCTAATAGAAACATTTTAGGGTTGTCACTTTGATGACACTACTTCTCATTCTGCTGAACCCTGTTCCAGAAATGATGTTGCCAAAAATGCAGTGTCCTTGCTACTTTCTGGGTGCACTGAATGCCTAAACAATCTTATTTTCCATCCAAGCTATCTTTTGTAAACTACAGTTTCTACACCTTTCTTTGTAATGGAGATGTTGTAGTAGACCAAAAGAGCAGAGCAGCCTGGGTGATAACCATGAATATTGCCATAGATACAGTGGATTCCATTAACATGGCCATCCAAGGGTAGGAAGTGCATTATTTGCAAGATTGCCAGGAAAAAAAAGGAAAATATGGAATAAAACTAAGGGAGACACCCTTTTTTTTTGAGTTTAGATATGCTTTTATAAACAAGGAATTATCAATATATATTTTATGGATGTGGCAAAAACACAGCATAGCAGCAGCAGCATCTCCGGTAGGTTGCTATGTAATAGATATATACAGTATGTCTTGTAAATATAGTTTGTGTATTTGGGCAGTGCCTGCAGCAGGCAACAGTGGGTAACAGGTATTTGCTCATATTAATGCATGTCTATATGTCAGTGTTTGTCAACTCCAGTCCTCAAGGCGCCCCAATAGGTCATGTTTTCAGCCTCTCCATTAGTTTGCACAGGTGATTTGATTAGTTTCACTGCCTTAGTAATTACCACAGCTGTTTCATCTGAGGGAAATCCTGAAAACATGACCTGTTGGGGCGCCTTGAGGACTGGAGCTGAGAAACACTGCTATATGTATCAAAAATAATGTATCAAGTAATTTTTATTATCTTTTCTGTAAAATACAGCTTTCATCAAATGTATTCATTTGCAGTTTAGAGGGTGATGCTCCAACAGTCCTTATTTCAACCTTGTGAAAGAGTAAAATGGAGCATTTTTACTATTGTTGGAGTGTCTATGGAAAGTGACTGGGAAGTTTAATTGAAATACCGGGTAGTATTCTTACTCCATTGCACAAATACCAAAAGTAATTTAGCTCAGGATTCTTGGGATAGTTGGTGTATATGGACTAAGCATCTTACGTTTTCAACCTTGTAAAGATGTCTTTTGCGTGTGTTTTTTTTAGCTTGTATTTGCATGTGTATTTTAACATTTTTTTTCTATATCACATTTATATATCTAAATATCAGTTTCATTCATGTGTCATTGTTCAGTAACAGGAATGTGTATGTTGCATGTCAAAGGGGTTGATTTGCTAAAACTGGAGAGTGCAAAATCTGGTGCAACCCTGTATAGAAACCAATCAGCTTCCAGGTTTTTGTTGTCAAAGCCTAATTGGACAAGCTGAAGTTAGAGGCTGATTGGCTACTATGCACAGCTGCACCAGATTTTGAGCTCTGCAGTTTTAGTATTCAAGGATTGACCAAGTCAAAAAATGTGCGGACTTTGTGGGCACATAATGAGAGGGAAAATCAGTAAAAAAGTATCAATTTAATAACAATATAGTTAAAAAACATATAAACTAACATACAAACAACACCCTGTATGGACGCAGTTACCCAATAATGCACTTATAGAGGCCTGGACCTTCGAAAAAAAGATTAATACTGTATCAAGGTAAAAGAAAAATTTCTGATCCAGTAATGCCTCCAAAAACTTGCTCGTCAACGCATTTCACTAAAATATTAGCATCCTCAGGACAGATGCTGGTAACGTGTAGCTCAAGATGTGGGAGAACTTTACCAAACTGACAAACAGCTTAAAAAACTAAATTGCATATGTGTCTGAAGTAGTGGGAAACACATATATCATGTGGTCTATAGTAGATACCACTGATATATAATAATCGTGTATAGGTATTTGAGTATAAATCACACACAGCAGTAAGTGGTCACAAATTCCCACTATAAGCGTGTTCAATACAATATCAATAGTACCAAGAGGTGGCCCATGGATAGAAGTTATTAAATGGGTAAGTATACAGTCCCCTTGAGTACAGAGGTAAATGGAATATCTGAATGTGTAAAAACTGCGCCTATCACATGGGGGGAGACCTTTTGTTGGGGCAAAAGTTGGTATTGCCGCATACATAGACAACTGTATACTGTTGTAACACGCTTATAGTGGGAATTTGTGACCACTTACCGCTGTGTGGAAGATTTATACTCAAATACCTATACATGACTACTATATACCAGTGGTATCTACTATAGACCACATGATATATGTGTTTCCCACTACTTTAGACACACATATGCAATTTATTTTTTCCGGCTGTTTGTCAGTTTGGTCAAGTTCTCGCACACCTTGAGCTACAAGTTTACCAGCACCTACCTAGGAAGCTAATATTTTAGTGAAACGTGTTGATGAGCAAGTTTCTGGAGGCATTACTGGATCAGAAATTTTTCTTTTACCTTGATACAGTATTAAATAATCTTTGTACTGCAGGTCCAGTCCTCTATAACTGCATTATTGAGTAACAGGTAACTGTGTCCATACAGTGTGTTGTTTGTATGTTGGTTTATATGTTTTTTAATTATGTTGTAATGAAAATTATACTTTTTTACTGATTATATCTCTCATTATGTGCCCACAAAGTCCGCAAATTTTTTGACTTGGTCAATCCTTGAATATATATTTTGGATGTTGGCATGATGAGGGTCTTCCCTACTCCAGTTTTAGTAATCAACCCCAAAGTGTTTTACCCTTACTATTCTTGCCTCAACAACCTTTTCGGTGGTTTCTTTCAATGCTGTATATTATTCAATATGTATTCATGTGTCATTAAAACAAACCTGGTATTATTGCTATATATAGTATAGTCTGTCATTGCTGACCTACTTCTAAAAATACAAGTTTCTAGACTGTTTTCACAACCTTCTGGCTTTGGTACTGAGTCAGAAAAGTCAAAGAGAAGCCTGACTTTTGGGTCTATGATGTAAAGCACTGTCAACATCATATTCATGCATATCTTAACCATACAGTACAGGACACAGGCTGGATATTCATAGACTTTATGTTATAGACTTCTACCTAGGTGATTGGTCATTGGTAAAAGCTTTGCTGGGCATGCCTCCTGGAGTACTACTGTATCCCCCTGCCACTCAGCTTTTTCCTAGTGTCCTTACATGATGGACCTCCTCTTTCTTATGGAGATTTTTTTCTTAAGTACAATTTATTTAATTTTTTGGATTCTTCAAACAACAAGTACAATAGAACCTGGGCATCTGGATTGGTGTAACCTCAGTAATACCCTGGGAACTGTTCCTGGACCCCGTGCTGTAGGGAAAGCCTGTAATGTTGCTTGGGGCACTGGGTCCTGCTTGGACGCTCACCTCAGCACGGAGTGTAACAACTGTAGTTAGCCACAGGGTCATGGTTCATTCCTATGGTTCCTAGATCCTGAAGACCCCTTCAGGGGTATGGCCACCATGCAAATTTCCTGAGATGAAAAAACCTATAACCAATGCTTATAGTAGTCATAGTGGGGAATATTTACTAAAACTGGTGCAAGTTTTCATAGTTTGTTTTTGCAAATTTTCATTCAGGAACTGATGGTACTGATGTATGGGCACTGATAAGCTGCACTGATAGTTAATGATAAGGCGGCACTGATGGGCACTGATCAGGAGGCACTGATGAGGCTGCACTGCTAGGTGGCACTGGTGGGCACTGATAGGCAACACTGAAGGGCACTGATAGGTGGCACTGATGGGCACTAATAGGCACTGGTAGGTGACACTAATAGGCAGCACTGATAGGTAGCACTGATGATGAGGCACTGATTGGCAGCACAGATGGGCACTGATAGGTGGCACTGGTGGGCATTCAAATGAGGCACGGGTAGGTGGCACTGATGGGCATTGATATGTGGCACTGGTAGGTGGCCCTGGTGGGCACTGGTGGGTGGCATTGGTGGGCACAGCTTAGCAGCAGTGGGTGTGGAGTGTGGGGGACTGATGTCCCATTTACACAAGCCAGTAATCTGCTTTTTTATCTCCTCGCGCTATCAGCGTGAGGGGAAAAAGGCTGATTACCAGCTTCTGTTTACATCATGTGATCAGCTGCCATTGGCTGGGGCCACGCAGGCAGCCCACACTGTAGCCATCTTTCGGCTATAGCACGGGCGGGAAGAGGTTAAGTTTATTATGATAAAGGTCCTGTCCAGGATCTCAAAAATAGGAGATACTCTCAGAATGGAAAAGATAATTTATCAGCATAGAGGCTGCCCACAGAAATTTGAGAAGCTCTGGGGACCGTGGTTAGACACTCCGGGCCTGGCCCCGGACGATATGGTTCTGGACAGGCTCCTGGGTGGAATTTAATAATGGGTAAACTGGTTCGAACATGCTATAATCAGGAGAAAGAAAATATAATGTGTAATTGACTTACTGTTTGTAATATGCCGTGGATATGTACTCATGGTAGTGAGGGGGGAGGAGACTGTTGATGTGAAGAAAGGAGGTGGGTCAGGGACAAGGAAAAAAAGAATAATAATGTCTGTATATTGATATACCGGGAAGGTGGGATGGAGGGAAGAGGGCTTTTCATTGTAACTGAAGTATTTGACTGTTGACACTTGAACTGTATATGTCTTGTTTTACTTAAATAAAGTTGTTTGGATATAAAAAAAAGTTTATTATGATAAAAGCATGGCTTTTCTTATATAATAGTAGATAGTTGTCTATATGCAGGGCATTAAGTGTCTTTCATTTATTGTGCTCTAAGAATTCATTTTTTGTGGGAACGTGGGGTGATGCAGTTCTGGCACCTCCAGCACTGAATGTATCTAATGGCAATGGGTGCTGCAGAGTCTATGATGCTGAGTGCTGTAGAGTCTATGATGCTGGGTGCTGGGGAGTCTATGATGCTGGCTACTGGGGGATCTATTTTTGCATGGGAGTCTATTTTTACTACGGGGTGTCTGAGGGGTCAATTTTTGCTGGGAGGGATCTACTGTTGAGGGAGAGGTCTATTGATGCTCTCTGCTGGAAGATCTGTTGCTGCTGTTGGGGGTCTGTTGTGGCTGGGGGCAGTATTTTTTTGTGGCTGGGGACCCATTGTTGCTGGGGGTAAAATGTTGTGTGAGGGATCTATTGTGGTGGGGGATCTATTTTTGCTGGAGGATCTATTTTACTGCCTATTTGTTATCATTAACAAATTGCATACACATTTCCTAACACTACAAAATAATAATTGGTTCTGCAATCTCTAAAAGGGGTAGTTGACACTGGGAGGTGGGTAGAAGGGTGGAACCAAGGGATGGTACTCAGAGGTAGAGACAAGGGGTGACTCAAAAAGGGTCCTGTACCTATTTTCTGAGAAAAAGCCCTGGATAAATCCAAAGATCACACAGAACTAGAAGCCCACCTAGGATTCAGCATTACGTAACCTGCATATGACTATATAGGTAGTTGGAAAATGCATAATGAATTAACAGTTAAAAGAAAAACATTGGTTCTGTTAATTTTGAATAGATTTTATTTAAATAAATTAATTAATAACTAGTAAACAATAAAAATACAGAACAGACTATTACTTTACCAGTAGAAAAATCTTAAACAGAAAGTGTAGAAAATGTTCCCTTGGCTTGCCTGCTTTGTGGCGCATTGTCTCTCACAATGCATATAAATTATGGTCCTGGAGTTGAAAAGTGTGGGCTTGAGAATGGGGATGAAACATTAGAGCATGAGGCTCTCCCCAGCCTTCTGATATACAGTAGCTGTTGCTGGTGGGGAGAGGGGTCTGAAAGGCCGGGGCTATATGGGCATTGTGTGAAAAATAGCAATTATTGTGACTCCAGGTGGCAGTTGGAATGAGGCAGAAAGAACTAAGTCTGCATTTCTTGCATGCCAAAAGGACTTAGCTAATTCTGTTTTGTGTTATGCCAGCTTCCAATACAGTATCATTAGCTTCTGCATCCTCACCCAAAACAAAAAAATTTAATATGGCTGCTTATGGTTCATTGGATGTTGTGGCTGCATTCATTGTATAATTTAGACTAAAAACGTTTTTAGCAAGAAAAGAAAATACCTACTGATCTTGCCAGAAATACAGTGGTGTGAAAAAGTGTTTGCCCCCTTCCTCATTTCCTGTTCCTTTGCATGTTTGTCACACTTAAGTGTTTCGGAACATCAAACCAATTTAAACAATAGTCAAGGACAACACAAGTAAACACAAAATGCAATTTGTAAATGAAGGTGTTTATTATTAAAGGTGAAAAAAAATCCAAACCATCATGGCCCTGTGTGAAAAAGTGATTGCCCCCTAAACCTAATAACTGGTTGGGCCACCCTTAGCAGCAACAACTGCAACCAAGCGTTTGCGATAACGTGCAATGAGGCTTTTACAGCGTCCTGGAGGAATTTTGGCCCACTCATCTTTGCAGAATTGTCCTAATTCAGTTACATTAGAGGGTTTTCGAGCATGAACGGCCTTTTTAAGGTCATACCACAACATCTCAATAGGATTCAGGTCAGGGCTTTGGCTAGGCCACTCCAAAGTCTTCATTTTGTTTTTCTTCAGCCATTTGGTGGTGGACTTGCTGGTGTGTTTAGGATCATTGTCCTGCTGCAGAACCCAAGTTCGTTTCAGCTTGAGTACACGAACAGATGGTCGGACATTCTCCTTCAGGATCTCTTGGTAGACAGCAGAATTCATAGTTCCTTTTATCACGGCAAGTCTTCCAGGTCCTGAAGCAACAAAACAGCCCCAGACCATCACACTACCACCACCATATTTTACTGTTGGTATAATGTTCTTTTTCTGAAATGCAGGGTTCCTTCTACGCCAGATATACTTGGACACACACCTTCCAAAGAGTTCCACTTTTGTCTCATCGGTCCACAGAATGTTGTCCCAAAAGTCTTGGGGATCATCAAGATGTGTTGTGGAGAAATTGAGACGAGCTTTGATGTTCTTTTTGCTCAGCAGTGGTTTTCTCCTTGGAACTCTGCCATGCAGGCCATTTTTGCCCAGTCTTTTCCTGATGGTGGAGGCATGAACGCTGACCTTAACTGAGGCAAGTGAGGCCTGCAGTTCCTTGGACGTTGTTGTGGGGTCTTTTGTGACCTCTTGGATGAGTCGTCGCTGCGCTCTTGGGGTAATTTTGGGCGGCCGGCCACTCCTGGGAAGGTTCACCACTGTTCCATGTCTTCGCCATTTGTGGATAATGGCTCTCACTGTGGTTCGCTGGATTCCCAAAGCTTTGGAAATGGCTTTATAACCCTTTCCAGACTGATAGATCTCAATTACTTTCTTTCTCAATTGTTCCTGAATTTCTTTGGGTCTCGGCATGATGTGTAGCTTTTAAGGATCTTCTGGTGGACCTTACTGTGTCAAGCAGCTCCTATTTAAGTGATGCCTTGATTGTGAACAGGTGTGGCAATAATCAGGCCTGGGTGTGGCTAGAGAAATTGAACTCAGGTGTGGACAACCACAGTTATAGTATGTTTTAAAAAGGGGGCAATCACTTTTTCACACAGGGCCATGATGGTTTGGATTTTTTTTCACCTTTAATAATAAACACCTTCATTTACAAATTGCATTTTGTGTTTACTTGTGTTGTCCTTGACTATTGTTTAAATTGGTTTGATGTTCCGAAACAAAGTGTGACAAACATGCAAAGGAACAGGAAATGAGGAAGGGGCAAACACTTTTTCACACCACTGTATGTCCCTGTTACATAAATCACAGTCATATCTTTTGTTGTGGAAATTACTTATCCCATCACCCTCTTAATGGAGATGTACAAAGGCAGACATGTTTGAAGTCCAGCTTGGGTGGCAGCAATGAATTACATAGATCCAATGGAGGCATGAGTGGTACCACCACCAGGAACTATGTTGTTCCCAGGATTACTATGTAAAAATAAAAAGGGAAAAGGCCTGAAAAATAATTATTATGCCACCACACCTAAGGTTTATGCTGGCTTCTTTCTTTTTGTTGTATTGTTCAGTAGAGAGGAACCTTGGCTCATGTACCCTCACAATTGGTGTCATTTGGTGGGGCTGCCAGGGGTTTAGTAATTATGGGCCAAGAAGGACAGAAAGCCAACTATGACTATACTTTCCCCTTTATTCAAGCTGTGTGTTTATGATCAGTATAATCCAGAACTTTATCCCAAAAGAACATTTCTTTAAGCAGAACATCAATAAAAAAAAAAAAAATATTCTTCATATCCTATACAACAGTTGCTCTTACTTTCTAATCCTGATAACGGTGTTGCATAGAGATACATGACATATGTTCTTCATCCTTAAGCAATGAAGGTTATAAGTGGTAGCATAACTACAAATTTGCTTCTGCTTTAGATGTACGCTACAATTAAAGAACTAAGACCTGGAAGTGGTTATAGATGGCAGCATAGTGGGGGGAGAAATTGTAAAAAATGTGGCATAATGAACAGTGTTTTTCTATTTCAGTAGGACCATTATATACTGTATATATATTTAATCATAGTAGTCAAATGAAAATCCTATATTTAACAACTCAAAAAGTTTTGTTTTATTTCCTTGACTTCACAATAACTTGTCTGGCATGAAAACAATATTTGTTCTTGGGTTGTATTATTAATAGACCAGCAGAGAAATAACAGAATATGAACATTTTACTTTTTTTTATGTCCTTTATTTATGTACTTGTATAATGATTTCTGCTTAACAGTCGCTCAGGTAGCGCTCTGAAAACTAAACAATACAAGTATACAAAATGTATAAAATGAATAATTTAGAGGACATATTTTCTGTAATGCAAAAAAAAATTATTCTGTGTGAAGTTCTACTAGGAAATGTTTACATATTTATCATCTAGTCTTCTGGTATAACTACTGTATATATTTATAAAAGCAATTCTTGTTTTCTGCTTTGGTTTGTAAAACATAAAATGAAAGAAGAGAATATGTGAGGTATATATTACTCATTCGCAAAAAAAAAAAAAAAAAAAAAAAGCAGACAACGCCCTAGGGTCGGAACTAGAGTAGAGTAGTCCAATTTTTTCTTTAACATCCAGCATTCCATATTTTGTTAGACAAGACAGTGCAAATAGGTACATATGGTTATAATTAGCCTGTTTTCGATAGTGTTTTAGTATCTTGTACATGCTCTGCACATGATGCATATACAATATGTTCAGATAAGAATTAGTGCATTAAAAAGGTGGTAGATAAAATAATTTTCACTAAACTTCTTCAGTTTGTCACCCTTGCAATGGTTGCATGGCAATTATGGCACTAACTATGCTGGCACAATTTGCACAAGCTTGTTAACCCGAAACTCGAAAACAGGCTCCAGTATCGTATTTCAAATGCCTTTTACCAAAAGGTTCATCTATTATGTATACATAAACCAGATCATTATTATAAATATTCCGTTTCATATACAGATCCTTTTAGTAAATAAATGTTTATAAAAGCATACAGCATTTTCTGAAAAGATCACCTAGAACTGTGAAATTGCTAAATATGACTATTTCTATTTACAACTTTATTACCATTACTTAACAGTGTACATCTGGTACAGAGTGTATACATGCTGAGGATTTCATGATGAATGCTGTGTCAGAAGCATAATTTAGCATTACTTTAGAAACAAAAGAAAGATTTATGTTGATAAATGACCCTTTAAAAAAGTGAGTTACATATGTTGCAGGGAATATTTAAATATTCGTTATTCATAATTCAACTGTATCTGCACTACCAATATAAAAACATGAGCCTATGCAAGCAAATCACTTCTCAAAGGGATGTTTATTAAAGAGGCCTGTTAGCAATACAATATGACAGTTAAAGGAAAGAGTGCTGATGATTATATTCTATAGAAGGCCCTAGAATGGTACAATACCATTCTAAATTCTTTTATTCTCTTATAATTAAATATAATCAATTTTTTTTCAATAATGAGCACTCAGTCTTTGTGTTCTGTGTTGATATACTGTGTTGTTGATGTACAGTAGATGAAAGAACATGTTATTTTGGGGAAGAAATAGAGCTTGTAAAATGTGGGCATTTTTATGCTAGTACTTTTTTGTTTTTGTATTTTTATGTAGCCCTTTACAATAATATCTTAAATGGAATAGAGCAATAACACTGCTAACCCTACTGCTTTTGTCTCATTGATGTGACATATTGCTGTCTCTACGTATGCATGTGTTAGGACTTATAGACAAGGGTGGGTGACATGAAAAATGGAAATATGAATCCATAATTTCTCTGTCAACCATCTTCTAGTGGAGTATCTATAGCAGTGGTTCCCAAAGTGGAAGACCTGGTAAGGGAGAGGGGAAGATCCAGAGGGTGGTGAGTGGGGATAATGAGAATCCTCAGAATTAAGGGAGCATTTTTTTCTGCAAATATCTAAGAAACAACACTTAGGTAAAATGTATATTATACAAAGAATGCAATTAAATTTAGTAAAGTTACAGTAGCTTTGGTGCAGTCATCCACCTTTTCTTTTTAAAAGTTGTTATCCTTATTATTTTTCAGAGCTCACATGCAGGACACAGTGACTCATGCTGCACTGCGTTCTGTTGTAGCAATTGTGCAATATGCAAGTGTGCCATTTACACCTAATGGCACTGTAGCACACCAATGCACGTAACATGTGTTATTATGTGTTGCGGTAACATGTCTCATTGCAAGGCCATTGGTATGAATAGGCCCTAAAAGCTGAGAGAACAATGATGTAGGTGAGTTATAAATGTACTCTGTTTTCAGGCTAAATACATTGGTTTACTAGGTTGAATTATTGGTCATTGTTTCAAATTTTCAGCTGATCTTTTTCCAGGAAACAAAGGGTGTATGTATGGGGAGTTTCTCCTGCCTTAACTGTGTAAGTGTTTAGATGAGCATGGATGTTCAGCTCATCCCTCCTGGTGCACAGGTATACAATCCAGATCACTTAGGGGTCTGAAGTCCTCTGAAGTCAGGTCCCACAAGGCTCAGTCTCTCTGCTATGATCCTCACAAGGCTCAGCAGTCTCAGCAGCTCTGGTGTAGGCACTCATGGCAGTGGCTCTCCCAGCTTTGGTCTCAAGGCATAGCAAGCAACCCCTCTGCGGCTGGGTCCTCAGGCTCTGGTGGACACAGCAAGAGCACTCTCTGTACAGGCTCCACAAAGACAACACACCTGTGCAGCTCAGTTTCCTCCCAGCAAAGACCCCTCAGTCTCTAAATTTGCCTGGGAAAATCAGTCCTGTCTCTCTTCTTCTGTGGGCAGGGATTTTGTCTCCTGTAGTTCTTGCAGCCATTACCTTCTATTATACAGTTCCCCAGTAAGACTACATTTCCTATAATGCTCTGCTGCATAGCAAGTCTCTTTCTCTGATGTTCTCATTAGCTCTGACTTCCTTACTCTGTTTGTCTCAAGCTCACTGCCAGGAGGGTGTGGGGGGGGGGGTGCCAGGAGTGACCCAGGAAGGTTTAGACACAAATCTGCACAAGCATATGAAAGCTGCACAAACATAGACTCTTCACAGCAATGTCTCTGTGACTCAGGGGAACAGGTTGCTGCATAGCATAGTCTCTGTCAGACTCTATAACAACAGAAAGTCAAGCTGAGGATCACTACTAAAGTACAGAACATATATACTTGTGATTGTCCTCATAGACAGGTTCCCTCAAAGTAAAGTCCAAGGCAGGTTTGGTAACACAAGAGGGATCAAAAGAGGATGACGCACCACCCATTGGAACTGGAGTACTCTGGTAGCAATCAAGGAGGAACTCCCACAATAGATTGGTCTTTAAAAGAAATTTCATTCTATTAGGCTCTGATATGCTTGCCACATGCTGATTCTGATAGTGAAATGCAACTTACCTGACTCCAGCTACCTCTGCCTCATCAGATGTGGCTTCTATGAGCTGCTGAGGGAAGATGAGAAATGTATATTTCGTGGGTGTGTCCAGGAACCCAGGTAGATCTGGGAAAAGGAATTAAAGAGGCCTTCATCTGAGCATAGTAAGTAAATGGGAACACTGTTACATTACTCTTGAGGCTACACAGTAAGCTAAATATTTTGACATCAGGCTAGCATAATCATAAATGAAAACCTATCTCATAAGGAAGCAGAACACATGAGGAATTCATGCTAATCTAATTTAGTTGAATATTATCCACTTATATTTACTCTGATATGATCCAACCCAGATTCATACACATGCTAATTACATAAGGCTAAATTTTGTGTTCCTGGGGTGAAAACAGTTGGGCCACTCTCCCATTGGGAAAAGCATTAGAAATACATAGCCAGGCACAGCCCAAATGTTGTATATAATTTGTGGGCCATCATAGTGCAAAATCTTCCTGCCAACTGCCTGTACACGCTCTGATATGTGTGAATGTGAAACCATGCCAAGTACCTTATTTAAATGTTTTGTCAATCTAGCATTTATTATATCAGAACTTAAAGACAAAAATGTGTTTTATTTTTTAAATAATCATGAACCATGCATCTGCCAGCATTTGTAGCAGAAGATAGATAAGTAAGTAACCACTTCAGCCCCGGACCAATTGGCAGCCAAAGGACCAGGCCCCTTTTTGCGATTCGGCACTGCGTCGCTTTAACTGACAATTGCGCGGTCGTGCGACGTGGCTCCAAAACTATTTTTTTTTTTTTACTAGTAATGGCGGCGATCAGCGATTTTTATTGTGACTGCGACATTATGGCGGACACATCGGACATTTTTGACACATTTTTGGGACCATTGTCATTTATACAGAAATCAATGCTATTTAAATGCAGAGTTAACCACTAGGTGGAGGGGAGGGGTTATGGGCTTATGGGCTCTGACGTGTGTTGTGTTTTTTACATTAGGGGGCGGGGCTGACATCTGACGTCATTGATTGGCTTTCCCGATGACCGGGAACAGCCAATCAATGACAGGCAGAGTAGGAAGCGCGGGGAGAAGTTTATTTACACAAACCTCTCCCCATTCTTCAGCTCCGTAACCCGATCGCGGGACACCAGCGGCGATTGGGTCCGCTGGTCCCGCGGCCGGGGTCACGGGGCTCACGACCGCTGGCGGCGCGCGCGCGACCCACGGGCAGGCATTTAAAGGGCCACGTACCTGTACGTGGTTTTGCCTGCCCGTGCCATTCTGCCGCAGTATATCTGCGTGAGGCGTTCAGGAAGCGGGTAAGTAAGTCAAGTATGAATATTTTCTTTTTCTTTTTGAGGGATTGAAGCATCCCAGCAGCCTTGACATCATAAACCAACCAAACTAAGCAGGAAAATTGCCTGTGATGTTGATGGTGGTAATAATGATGACTAAAATAGAGTTATTTTGTCTGAATTGTACAGTAGCAGGAACACAGCCAAAATAATTAAACATCCAGGCAGAGTCTCTAATGATGATGAAAAAACTAAAGAGAGAACTCACATCATCCTAAAAGACTTCCAGTAGCAGAATTGACCAAATGGTCTTAGAGGTCAATATTCAGAAACACAAAAGTAGAAAGCTTTTGTAGATCATTTTAGGGTCTATCGGCACTTTAACAGCATCAGCATCTTTAGCTCTTAGGATCGATTGGGAAAGATGATGTTAATGAAAACGACAAACATAACATTAGAAAGTTTGTTTTCATTTTCTAATACGTTACAATTAAATTTGGACACTGTATGCCTCAGGCAGACTTTGCTAGGTCCATGTGGTCAGCCAGCCTTTGTTAGTGGTGGCTCATTAAATTATCAGGAATTACGCAGAATAGCAGAGCAGCTGCATGAGATATGCCAAAAATGGTATCCAACAAGTGAGAGTGGTATGGCTGTAACAGTTAAGTAATATCTCAAACGCAAAAACAAAAAATGCTTGAAGAGAGCCATGAGAGCCCTCTGTGTGGGATCTGGCTAATGATGGATCCACTGCATGCTAACAGCAAGGAGATGAGCTAAAAAAGAACTGAAGATTGGTAGTTACACAGATGGCCATCAGTAGACCATGTAGTTCAGGAAAGAAAAGCTGACATGAGGATGAAAAATACAAATAGAACAATATCCTGTTATAAAAAAAAAAAAGGACATCGTTGCAGTTGAAACAATAAAAAAAGTTCAATAATTTAAACAAGACTGTGTGTGTGTGTTACTTATTGAAACACACTGTTTTCATTGTGATCTAAATATAAAAACTAAGTATATATCATGGGTGTGTATAAGTATATATGTGTATTTATGTATGAATTTGTAGGAGATTATCTACCTGTGATGAATTTTTAGGATACCCAAGCATGACCAATACTGCATTTATGTGTGGACAGAATAGACATATGACACAAACTAGCCCATACCCTCTGGGAACTGTCCTTATAAATTCCAGTATGTTCTAGCTCAGCCCTGTGTCTTATTGGGAAGTTATACTACACTGGGTGAGGCAGGAGAAAGTTCACGAGTAACTAAATGCTTTGCTGTACAGGCTATGTCTAATGGCTCATTTCCACTTGTGTGGTTCTGGAAACAGGCAAACAAAGAAGAGGACAGGTATGCAAGATAGCACTGAGAAGCCTGCCAAAGTCACCCAAAAATAAATTATACTGCCTCTTTATATACAAAAGTCCAAGCATGAGATCTGTGTGGAAATCCTGTTTCGTAGAAAATGGTCCATTGATTTTAATCATATTAAGCCACACCAATGACAGGACAATTTTCTGCAAATGCTTCCTCCTTGTAATTATCCGGCTGTACTGCATGTGCTCCCTTTTTAGCATACCAACCATTGACACTTAAACTACATTAGTTCATTTTAAATGTGAATGTTAGTTATTACCTGCCTACTTAACCATTATTGCCCTATTAGCAGCTTTAATCAGCACAATTTACACTAAACTGCTCTCAAAAACAAAAGTGAGGTAACAAACCAAGCAAGATGTAAAAAGGCAAAAATATAGGCTGTGTTAATCCCATTAACTCATGCTGAGAAATGCTTAACTACTAAACACTGAAGAATTGCTACCAGCTGTTTAAGTGAAATTAACATTGGGTCTATTTTGTAGCAGACTTAAAATTAAATCCAATCAGTTGATGACCTCACTTTGTTTGATTTCAAACATTTTGCTATACAGAATTCCCCTTGCTTAACACAGGTGTTCTTGTATCATAATGATTTTTAAAACTCAGTGCCAGTCTGAATTTATTTTCATCATATTATAAAATAAAAATAGCATACTACAGTATTGATATAAGTAAGCAGCTTTGTAGATATGCATTATTAGAGACTGATAAACAACGTTGCCATGTTTTGCATTCACTTTTCTGGTGAACATTTAGAACTTTTACAAAAGACAGTGAGATTATTATAAGGTTGACTGCCCTGGCTTTGTTCACCAATAGTTCAAAGGTCCCTTCATTTATTCACATAACCAGGTGTTAAAGTTACAATTTTCACAATATTTCCCTTCAGTAAAATACTCTTTTTCCTGATGCTCATGTAGCTATCCAGGTGCTGGAGTAAACTTGGGAATGGAACTGCACCTTCTCTACCAGGCCAGATTACTCAGCCAAACTAGCTACACAAATGTAGTTGGACAAGCTGAGCTTTTATAAAATTCTGATTAAAGTTATCTCATCACTGGAACATAAATTGTAAAAAAGAATCATCATGCTGTGTCACCAGAACAAAAGTATGTTTGCACATACCCAGCATTTAACTAGATGGTTCTACAGGGAAAACTGTCAATCACAGAGCACATGTTCTATGAAAATTCTGACCTATGTGGAGATGTCTGCATTGCATTATGGGATGTTGGGGAAAGTGATTAAACACCAGCTTGAAGGCAATTGATGATACTGCTTTGCAGTAGGATTCTGCAGGATAGCCGTATCTTTAATTAAAAATGATAAAACCAATATGTACATGCAAAATACCTGTAAATTAATAAATGTGATCTGAATGATGAAGCTAAAGGATTCTAGAAAGCTGTAACAGGCATTACATTCATGTTGGTGTATAAAAGAAAAAATACAGCAGGGAAAATAGGAATCCTGTAAAGTGACCACAGCAGGTGTGCAGAACCAGGAACTAAAATGCAGATATCTCACTAATTGGGTCCTTTAAAGGATATGAGAAGCTGCCAGGTTTTGGTATATGGCATATTACTTATGGAAACATTTCAGCAGCAAAATGTAAGTAATCATTTTTACAGTTGACTTTTCATACTTTGTATTTTCTACAGCATAAAACTTTAAGAATGAAAAAACAGACATAACCTTTCAAAACATAAAAAATATATATATCTGCACTGAACAGTATTTTAAGCAGTTATTTTTATCCAGCTCTTGCTTGGACATAATGACTTATTAAAAAAAAAGAACTGGCAAAAATTGACAGTTACCCTTTTGAAGGAACCCTAAAGTCTCATGGATTAAACTTTCCAGTTGAAGACTGTATTTTTCACAGTCTGGCTTCAGCCTTCTTGTAGGACCTGTAAAGTCTGCCATTTCATTTTTAATATTACAGGTGACAGTTATTCTATACTTTCACAATAATTTCTAACCATTTCAGAAAATGTTAGTTATCTTCCAACAATTTTCTATTGCCACCTGTCTATGAGTGATCTGTAAACGTTTTTTCCAAAGATTTTGTCTCTGTATGGCAGAAGTCTTTGTGGAAAAAAAACAGATTCACAAAAAGATCACACTAAAAGGAAGCTACAAAAGCAGTCACTTCATGTTCCATTCTTCGATGATTTCAGCTTTCAGGCAACTGTATGTTATTTTTCACTACAGATGAAGGACGTTAATTAGTCAAGTTAACAACAATTTATTGTTAACTACAGAAATAATTAGCATATTTTTCTATAAAATAATTCAAAGACAACCCAGTGATAATAGTAGCATGATAACTCATTGGGTTTAATTTCCAAAAAGCAAATAAGATTTTAACTTTACAAGGGAAATTGCACCTTGCAAGGTAATTTTCCCAGGAGCTTGGTGGATTTGGTGAAATTCCATGTTGCAAAGAATACTCAATCACATGCAAAGGAAAAAAAAAAGAACAGTATTTTTAGATGATTGGATTCACTTCATTCACGGTGCAATATCCATTTCCATTTCGCAAATCAACCCCATTATTTCAAAGGTCATCAGGGAGTTCCAAGGTTTTAAAACATAGGGCTTATTTAAAGGCAGGATTTTGAATCCAGGTACATTCATATGTCCAAATTCAACCTGATATGTTGGCAATTGCCCTCTTTTTTAGCACCGTTGTAATGTTTCTCTGTTGTGAGAGTTGAGGGTTAATGTCAATCTATGCAAAGTGCTTTGAATATATTTAGTTGTGAGTGAGTAGGATTAAATGCATTGGGTCTCATTTGGAATAAATGCAAATCAGTTATGAAAATTAAACCGAAAACATTAACAAAAAAATTGCAATATAGATGCTAGAAGAGCAGCAGTGAATGTGATGTGCTCCTGCAGACATGATTAATTGAAGATAGTGAATGTAACATAAATACCACAAATATTTCCACGGGCATTCAACATGGTATAAATGGCAGATTTGCTGCTTTTAAGGTATGACCTTGATTTTTTAATCATTATTTATAGTATTCAATTCCATAATACATATGATGCCCAAAGCATCAAATAGCTCCTATCTTCTCTATAAAATGTGATTATAAATGCAATAGGCAAGGGTGGGTGTCGTCACTGGTGCCTGTAGGCACAAAACCTAAAATTAAAAAAGGGCCATTCAAGTAAATTATAAAATTTCATTAAACACTGTAAATAAGCCAGCTGCAACAACAATAGAGTACAAAGTCATTGCTCTGCGGGATGGGAATACAGCTGTCATAGAAATGCAAGTTCAGATATGTTTTAAGCTGCTAAAGCAGAGATACAGCTGCAGACAAAATTGTTGGGACCTTTCCATGAAAAAAAGGAGAGTCCACATATTTCTCTAAGATAATTTTAAACTGACAAAAGTCAGTTCCATCAATGTTTATTCCAAATATAATAAAAATTTGACCTTACACTAGATTTTTAAATCAACCGATTATTTTAAATTGTATTAAATAATAGTGTATTGCACAACCTTAAGAAACAAGCAATTTTTGTAACACTTAGCAATACTTCTACACCTGTCAACAGGTAGTTTAACCAACTATTGTTGAGCAAACTGCTGCAGCTTTCACAGGTTTGAAGGGTGCCTTCCCAAACTATGTTTCAGCTGTTGCCATAGATGTTTGATAGGATTCAGATCAGGACTCATTGAAGGCTATCTATAGAACAGTCCAATGCTTTATTCTTAGATTTTCGTGGGTGCTTTTGGTGGTGTATTTTGGGTTATTATCCTGTTGGAGAACCCATGACCTGTGACTGAGACAGAGCTTTCTGACACTGGGCAGTACACTTTGCTCCAAATTTCTTAAATAGCCTTGAGATTTAATTGTGCCCTGGACAAATTTAAAGCACACTGTACCAGATGCACCAAAGCAGCCCCTAGACCTAACAGAGCTCCCTCCATGTTTCAGAGTAGATACACTGTTTTCTTCTTTGAAAGCTTCCTTTTTTCAACTGTAAACATAGGGCAGATGTGACTTGCTTAAAACCAAGCAAGCAAGTTCTAGTCTGTCTTTTTTCCTTTTTATTTTAAAAGCTCCTCTGTCCTATTCCTATAAAATTTGTAAAATAAAAAAATATAAACCAACTGGTGCTCAAAAAGTTATGGCTGGTGCGATCAGACCCTGATGTACTCTTGGGAAATTCTTTGCTTATTGTCTAGCAGTCACACTATCCCTCTGTCCATATGTTCAATATGGGGTTCATTTTCTATCTGTGCCACATACAGGGTGGTTGACCACATTCCCATAGACCCTAAAGCTCTTAATAATATGTACTGTAGTCACAGGAGAATAAAGCTGTTTGGAGATGATCTTATAACCTTTAACTCGGAAATGCCGGTCTAAATTTTAATTTTTTTTATCTTCTCAGACTACTCTCTACTTTGCCTTCTCTGGTCCATGTTCAGATCAGTGCAGACAATGGGGAGATTTACTAAAAGTGGTGCACACGGAATATGGTGCAGCTTTGCATAGTAACCAGTCAGTTTCTAGGTTTTATAGTCAAAGCTTATTTGAACAAGCTGAAGTTAGAAGCTGACTGATTACTATGCACAACTGCACCAGATTCTGTATGTACCAGTTTTAGCAAATCTCCCCCTATGATACCAAACAGCAAAGTGTCTATTGTTCTCTGTTTAACCACTTGACTTCTGGAAGGTGTCCCCCCCTTCATGACCAGGCAATGTTTTGCTATTCAGCACTGTGCTACTATAACTGGCAATTGCACAGTCATATAACACTGTACACAAATTACATTTATATATTTTTTTTTTTCACACAAATAGAGCTTTATTTTGGTGGTATTTGATCACCATTGGGTTTTTTTACTTTTTGTGATATGTACAAAACACTATTAATTTTTTTTTTTTTTTCTACTTTCTGTTATAAAACATATCCAATGAAATCAAACTACATCATAAATTTAGTCCGAAATGTATTCTGTTACATGTGTTTGGTAAAAAAAATCCCAATAAGTGTATATTAACTGGTTTGTGTGAATGTTATAGCATCTACAAACAATGGTATATATATTTGAAAATTGATCAGTCCTGATGTACTGATAATCTATCTAATTTCTTGAGGCCCTTAAAATGCCACAACAGTACAAATAATCCCCAAATGACCCCTTTTTGGAAAGTAGACCATCTGAGGTATTTAGTAAGAGGTATGGTGAATTTTGTCATGACATGACATAATTAAATATGGTAATGTCCACATTTGATCAATAATGTCCACAGTGACACCCACCACTTTTTTATTTAATTATAATGCTAGCTGGGGAAATTTAATCTGCAGTGAATTTTTATCTTTTTATAACGTATGCATTGTGTTTTCTGTTTTGGAGGGTGTCCTTCATCGTGATTGATGTGTATCCACATCACTGGACAATGTTTTGACAATGAATTTACATTATTGCTCTTTTTTTTTTATAAGGGTGTGTATTTATTTACTTTAGATTTATTTTAGAGAGTGGGTAGCCAGGGGTACTATGTATTCCTTACTAATTCAAATGGGTGGTATCTCAGGACTACTTTATTTAAAAAAAGGCTTTCAGATTTTAATAAGACAGACCTCACAGTCCCTCATAATTACCAGGCCAGGGTTGTGTGGAAGAGGCAAAATAGGGATAAAGTGCTTTGCCAAGGGGGGGTCTCCTGGAAAGGTACCTTTGCCATGTTGAGCACATGTGGCATGGTATGGTTCAGGAGAAGGGGGACATGTTTGCTGCCCTCCCGCACATGTGGCATGGTATGGTTCAGGAGAAGGGGGACATGTTTGCTGCCCTCCCCTTTCCCGACCAGCCAGGCTGCATGCTTGGATAAGGATATAGTTTATTTATTTTTTCTTGTTTAAAAAAAAAAAAACAATCATTGGTACATGTACCTAGGGAAGTGTCCAACTTATTGTGTTCTTTATTTGACAATCCCTTGCCTATTAGCATTGAAATTTCCAGAACTGATTTTAACTTTTAGTTGCTCATTGACTTCAATCTTAGGAAAAGTTAGGAAAGTTTGGTCAACTTCTGTAAACAGAACCCAGATAAATTTGACTCATTAGACGCAAGGTAATACATTTGGAGGTAAAAAAAAAGAACACCTCTTTATCCTCTTTATGCAATCTTACAGTTAATTTAAATTTGGTGACAAGTCTTCTCAGCATTAACATGACTTAGATTTGGACATGATAATGGTAAATATCTCTTAATTGGTTCAATACACATTAGGTATTTCTGAAACAGTTTAATAAAATTTATTCCCACATGCTGTAAGCTTTAATTAACACTTTTGCTAATGAAAAATTTCCTTTAATTTGAAAGACTTATTCATTAGTGTAACAACATATTTCCCATATAGATTTTTAGTAAAACTTTAAATGTGACACTTCATTAAGCTTTTCTTGACAACACCATCTGTTCACAAAATAGTAAACTTTGCAAGTTTTGCAAATTTCAAAAAATATAATTATAATACAGTTTGGTTTATATAAATACACCAATTTTAGTTTGTACTTGTTCCTAAAAATGTTACCTGCATACATATGATTAGATATACAGTAGTGTATAACCTTGAAGAAAGTGAGATCATGGAACTATGACCATAATAACTAGCTTTGTAAACTACTGTACTAGTTACTGGAAAGAAAAATCAAACATCAAAGCTGGGGTGTCAATAACTACTTTCCAATTTTTGTTTTCAGCACAGATTGGATACTAGTGGGTTATTATTCAAATAGCTTTTTGAGATATTTGCAGCCCCTGCATCATTCTTTATATTGTAATATAGATCAAGATTCCAAAATTCAGCATTCAATGTTTGTGTGTATGGCAGTGCTGGATTAGTGTACAATCTGTCATCAAACGGAAGTGATCTTGTCTTATTTGCCTTTCAGGGAGTCTCATAAGCAATGAAGGTGTGGTATTGGTGAGGCTTGTTGAGGTCTTAGGCTGCTGTCAACTGAAAGCAATGGCAAGAAAGTCCACAGGGCAACCTAGAACAAGTGTAGAGATGCACCCAGTATAAAAATCTATCACAGTTGTGGTTGTATTTAGGACATTTTTTGGAGTTTTTAGTTTACAGGTGACAAGCGATAGGTACAGCCAACACATTCCAGGAGAAATACTTCCTCCTTCATCAAGGCTAGTGTACAGGAAAACAATGATAACAACCCATGATTACAATGTACAGTAATAAAAAAAAGTTGATATGAATTACTCAAAATTACTCAAAATAATCAATAAATAAAGTGTCTGTCCTGACCACATTCATTTTCACAGGTCATCCCTGCACTCTTTCACACTAATCCTGAGTCCAATATATGATTTTATTATTTTAGCATTTGCTAATATTTAATTATTTTTTAAATGTAAGAATTTTATTACATTTTTATGTCTCTGTATTACACACACACATACAGTATATATATATATATATATATATATATATATATATATATATATATATATATATATATATATATATATATACATACATATTTATCTTAAATGTATTTATGTTTTGATACATGCCATATCTTGTATTCTATTTTACTGATTAATTTGATTATTCTATTACATATTTATGACTCTGCTAATACATATTTCGACATATGTCATAGGGTGGGTGTGGCCAAATTGCACCAGTGGAAGGGTCTCGAAGGGGCATTATCAGTGGCGGCTGGTGCTCAAAATTTTTGGGGGGATGCTAACAAACTGAAAAATTTTGAAAAATACTTAAAAAAACATCACTTGCAGCCTCACTGTGCCTATCAAATTCAGACACTTTGCCCATCAAATGCAGCCACTGTGCCATCAATTGCAGCCACTGTGCCCAGAAAATGCAGCCAATGTGCCCAGCAAATGCAGCCAGCCACTGTGCCATCAAATGCAGCCACTGTGCCCATCATATGCAGCCACTGTGCCCATCAAATGCAGCCACTGTGCCCATCAAATACAGTCACCGTGCCCATCAAATGCAGCCACTGTGCCCATCATATGCAGCCACCGTGCCCATCAAGTACAGCCACTGTGCCCAGCATATGCAGCCACTGTGCCCACCAAATACAGCAACTGTGTCCATCATGTGCAGCCACTGTGCCCACCAAATACAGTCACTGTGCCCATCATGTGCAGCCACTGTGCCCACCAAATACAGACACTGTGCCCATCCTGTGCAGCCAATGTGCCCACCAAATACAGTCACTGTGCCCATCATATGCAGCCACTGTGACCACCAAACCCCCCAATTGCAGGACTTGTGGCTCTGACAGCACAGTTGCCCCCCTGTCTCTGGGCTCTGGCAGCGGTACCCCCTTGGAGTTCACGGCTCTAACAGCACCCCATTACGGGGCTCATGGCTTTGGCAGTACCCCCAACCCCCACACGCATGGCTCTGACAGACCCCTTGTGGTCAGGCACTTACCGACAGGCAGCAGCTCTTCTCCAAGTGCACCAAAGTGGTGGCGAACTCCGCTCCAGCGTGTGTCTCCTCCGCTCCTCTTCCTAAGCGCCAGGCATCCAATAGGGTGGCATGGCACTTTGGCCAATCAGATAACAGGTCTGACGCACTGTGTAACAATATATTTCTAAATATAAACTTGTGCTAATGCAAACAAATAAGTGATAATACATTGCAGTTGCTGTAGACAAGGTGCTAATCACTTAGATAAATGTGGAGAAGAAGATACAGCGCTCACAGTATAAGTATTAGACATGTGCACACTGAAATATTTCGTTTCGGAATTTCCTTTTCGTCCGAAAAATCTATCTATTTTGTTACTCCCGAAATTCGTTTTTATTTATTTTGTTTCGTTAAAAAATGCATTCGTCCGAAAATCCGAAATAATTAATGTCGAATCTGTCATTGAAGGCTTATGATGTCTGTCGAATGTTCTAAGAAGTTTCGACGGAGCAGCTAAACTGTACGACGCCCCAATCGTACATTTCCGGTCGAATGTTCCGCCTACAAGCTATAGTAGAATTCTAATGTTATATGACACTAGTAATAATATATTTATTGATTATTACTAGTCAACCAACATTAGAATTCTTCTATAGCCTATGGGCAGAGCATTTGACCATAAATGTCCACTTGCGTCGACTGCTTCGTCGAATCTTCATGTCGAATCTTTTCTCTCTGTCGAATAATCTTGGACTAATAGAGTTAGGTTAGGCACATTCGGCCTTTTTTGCTATTGTCTCTATAATGTCAAATCTTTTCTCTCTATTTAGAATAATCTTGGACTAATAGAGCTAAGGCTAGGCACATTCGACCACAGGTTCGATGGACACAGATCGCTATTGTCAGCGTCATGTCAAATTTCCCATATATCGAACTGTTGTCACAATGAAAATGAAAATAAAGCATTTGTTTATGTCGGGGCTTTCGGTTTTCGGATTCTGCACGTTAGTTATCGTTTGTTAAAACGATAACGAAAATACCCAGAATTTGGACGGAAATGCATTCGGATGAAAATGAATGCACATGTCTAAAAAGTATAAAACGGTCCGTGGAACGCACACTGTGCACGGCTGCTTCCTGCTTTTTCAGCTCTATGTCCATGCCTGTTTTTAAGCGTTTTTCTGTAAGAAGTGATCTCTATGTGCATTGAATTTTTTTAACAGTACTTCACTATTGGTCCATCCTTTTTTCATTTCTGGGTGCCCGTTTTTTTCTGCTTATCCTGCTGAGAGCCTTCCATTACAAAGCTGGGGGTCGTCCTGTTCAGGTGAGTGGGGATACAAAAGGGGGCATCATTGTACTCCAGTACTGCCAGTTTAAGAAGCATTGTTTGCACCTACTTCACTGTGGATCAACAATTCAGTTGCATTTATTTTGGAATTTTTTTTGGTAATTTCACTTATATTGTGAAGTAGGTCGGGACCCCCGTGAGTCCGATAACAGGTCCTGGGGGAATACCTGCGATCATCTCATGGGGAGGAAGAACGGGGTGGTGTTGATGCAAACAGCATCTCCCCATTCTGCCTAGCAACAAGTGACACTTATGTCTGCTCCCTGTGATTGGAGCAGAGATCAGTGATCTGTAGAAGACAGCCACGCCCCCCAAAGTTAGCAACACGCCCCTAGGACACACTTAACCCCTAGACTGCCACCCCATGATTAACCCCTTCACTGCCAGTGTCATTTACACAGGAATCAGTGCATTTGTATAGCACTGATTGCTGTATAAATGACAATGGTCCCAAAAATGTGTCAAAAATGTCTGATGTGTCCGCCATAATGTCGCAGTCACAATAAAAATCGCTGATCACTGCCATTACTAGTAAAAAAATAAATTAATAATAAAAAGGCCATAAAACTATCGCCTATTTTGTAAATGCTATTACTTTTGCGCAAAACAATCAGTAATCGCTTATTGCGATTTTTTTTACCAAAAATATGTAGAAGAAGACGCATCAGCCTTAACTGAGGAAAAAATAAATTTTTTATATATTTTTTGGGGATATTTATTATAGCAAAAAGTAAAAAAATTGTGTGTTTTTTTCAAAAATTGTCGCTCTTTTTTTGTTTATAGTGCAAAAAATAAAAACCGCGGAGGTGATCAAATACCACCAAAAGAAAGCTCTATTTGTGGGAAAAAAAGGACGTTGATTTTGTTTGGGAGCCACGTCGCACGACCGCGTAATTGTCAGTTAAAGCGGCGCAGTGCCGAATCGCAAAAAGTGGTCTGGTCTTTGGCCAGCCAAATGGTCCGGGGCTTAAGTGGTTAAAGAAAAATGAAACCCCTGCTAGTGTCTTGGCAATCTGACTATAGGATAATTCTGCCTGCATTAGAGTACATAAAAATATTTTGATGTTTGTCTCTGAAGGAGAATCAAACTGCAGCCTAAATTCCTTAGTGAATTTATTCCACTACTGCCATGCGGCAGTGTATTCGACCCATGTGCTATCAGCCATCTTGATTTAAATCATCAAAATCTTCAAATCAGGTTCCATAGATGTTCGGGACATGCTTGACCTTCTTTGTCCGCATTGGGCAGTAGTTGAAGGAATTTGTGTATCTGCAACCGAGATAACGCATCCGCAATTTGATTTTCCTTACCTGGAACGTGTTTTGCTTTCAACCAGATATTAAATTGTAAACATAAAAATTTTGATAGACAATTTACTGCATAAATTACTCTTTAATTATCAGAGTTGATTATTATTATTTTATTTGAAAAATTTTCACCCCATATTTCTAATGCTACAACTAATGGGAATAATTTGAGTAAAACTATGCTCCTAGTGGCTTTCATTTGTATCCATTTTTCTGGCCACATACCGCAGCACCAGTGATTCCTCCATATTGCAGGACCGAAGGATCCCGCTGCATCTGTGCATAATTTCATATCTGATGATAATACAAACTCTGTTTGAAAGAATGAATGCCCGTTATATATGTCAATATGTCAAAAAATGGGAGATTTAAGTCATGACATGGATAAATATAGCCTTCGTGAGAATATCCTACCCACCGGCATGACTCTTGTTGCAAATGATAGACGACCTAATAAAGATTGAAGTTCATTTAATAAAAAAAAAATGTACGCCTTATCATCCAAGAAATAGTAGCTTTAATCTTGTTAACTTTATTCAATGGTAACTGAAATTCGAATAATTCCATGTCTATTATGCCTAGAAATTCAATGGATGTGGATGGCAAATTCAATGGATGTTTTCTGCAGCAAGTGGGACTCCAAATATTTTTGTGATCATACCAAACAATTGTAGCATAATTAAACAAATATAAAATAAAAATATGTTGAAAGTGAAAACTTCCTTGCAAAGTTAAAATTCATTTGGAAAGCAAACAGCCTATTTGCCTTTGGTAAATCAACCCCTAGTTTAAATGGTATAAAGAAGGAGAGAGATAAAGATCAAAAAGAGAAAACTAAAATCTAAAATGAACTTTGTTTTACCAAAATAATATTTTATACTTCTATATTGAGATGTCCACCACAGTTGCTAAGGATCCTTGCTATCTCGAATGACACAGTGTGAACTTTAGAGAAAGGATAAACTCTGACATTTTTTTTTTATTATTATTGCAAACAAAATCTGCCTATATATCCAGTATAAAACCAAAAAGCACACAGTAATATTCAAGGTAAATCCAGGTTCAGACAGCTTTTCAATTTTACTATTCACACCTGTCTAAAAGATTTCAGTATGCCATACAAGTGAAGGAAGGAATAAAATTCAGCACTGAACTTCTCTGTGACACTTTTACATATTCTTCATTTGTCATTTCTTGCAGAAACTTTTTTTCTATTCAGTAATGCCGATCTTACTGAAATACAGTTGATGAAATGTGGTTCTACATATGGGAAATATTAGTTTGAGCTTTACAATACCCTTACAATTCATTGAATGACCATCTGTACCTGTTTTTTGGTGAGATTACACTAATGTGTGATTGATATGCTTTTAAGAAGCTATCTTATGCACTGAACATCAAAAAACAGTTTGACTCTGCAAACATAATTCCCATGGCTTTACACTGTGAGGTTAATGTATTACATTTCCCCATAGGGTGCACCATCTTTCATGTCTATATTAAAGAACATGGCCCTTTTTCCAAAAAAAAAGAAGAAAATATTGGTCTTTCCATGCCACAAGTAGTCAAAGTTGTCACTAGCAGCAATTTAACAGTAAAGTGTCAGATTTAGCCTCATACTAACAATTGTATAATTGTACAGTATGTATCTCATGCTGTCTGTCCTTTTTATTAGGGTCATTTAGCACATCACGTGATTGTGGACATTGGTGTACTGAACGGCTGGTTTATAGCAGTCTAATTAAAAAAAAAAGTTTTACATTGTGTATATTTTTTAAGTTTCAGGTTCTTTTAAAGCAGTGATATCGCAGTGCACAAGTCACAATCATTTAAACAAACACAGTCAATCCAGTACTCTCATCTGCAGTAAACTACAAATAAAATAGTTGGCTGCTAACTGTCAAATATTTTTTAAAGGAAACAAATTCTTTATTTAAAGTAAAGCCCATAGAAATCTTTTAAAAAGAAACGAAGAAACGAAGATGTGTTTTTTTTTATCATAGATAAAACACTTTTTAAACCAATGTCAAACTTTCACCATTTTAATTAATTATATGCTGTATCTGTAGCACAAACCTTTTGTTTATAGTGTAGGGGAGGCTAGAACCCCTTTTTAGTTTTTATTGCTGCCTGTCTCTATGTATGTTTTCAGGATTTAACCATTTGTCTTTGTCTTATTTCCTTGCATGGGGGATGTTTGCTTGTTTTTTAAATCGTTTTCTTAGTCATATGGTACAGGACAAAGGTTTCAATAGTCATAGGCACTGAGTTATAAGCAGCCATCTTCAGGTGATTGGATGCTGGCAAACAGAACTTTATGTGAGCATATGGTTGTATACTCGCACTATGGTTCTCCAATGAATCCTTACAAAATGATAGGGCTGCTGCTGTGGTGAGAAGAAAAAGAACATAATAATAAGACCAGCAGACAATGGGGGGGGGTCGTTATTCTTAATAAAAACGATTATACTAAGGAAATAAATAGATTGATAGCAGATATATATGAGAAACTGAAAGAGATGGTAGAGATTTGATCTACCAAATTAAAGAAATCCCTGCAAATGAACATTATATACTGGCAAGTGTAGATGTTAATTTGTTTTATACAAACATTAAACAAAAAGATGCTTTGTCAGCTGTAGAGTGGGCATTGAAGAAGGAAATATATGCCCAAATATGCACCCTCTGTAGCCAACATCTTCATGAGTAAGTGGGAGGCGGAAGACATATACAAAGTACCAAGACCAGAGCTGAAAACGTATAAAAGATATATTGATGATGTGTTTCTTATTTGGGAGAGTTCAGAAACAAGACTAAAAGAGTTCCTAAAATAAATGAATATGAATAAATATAACATTTTCTTTACAGCCAATTATAGTTATACTAAAGTACAATATTTGGACTTAGAGATATATAAACATCAAGGGAAGATATACACACGTCACGGATCGGAATAGCTATATTCTGACATTGAGTGGACACCACCCCAAATGGATAGCAGCAATACTAAAAGGACAATTCATGCAGATAAAAAGGAACTGAGATTTAGTGGAAGATTATGAGGAACAATCAAACAAGCTTATTAATAGGTTTAGAGAAAAAGGATACAAGATGCAAAAATTACAAAAAAATGAAGAAACAGGTAAAAGACATGGTAAGGGATAACCTATTAAAACCCAAAGAGAAAAGTAGGGAAGAATATGGCATAGCGTTCTGCACTAAATACAATAGACAATATAGATCATTAAAAAAGCAATAAAGAAAAATTGGCCTATCTTAAAAAGGGATCCTATTTTGGCAAAAATTCTCCTGAAACGCCCAAATATAGTTATAGATGCCCACCCACATTAAGAGACAACATGGTCAAGTGCATTCCATTCCCCCACCAAAACATTTACCTGTGCTGTGCATTGTTCTTTGTAATAGTTGCCTATGAGCCTCCAAATTCTTGCAGGCTGCCTATTTGTCTTGGCAGAATGAATCCAGGTCATACAAAGTCTTTGTTCATCTTGCATGAATTGCACATTTGAGATCTCCTCAGACTGGCTCAATGATATCAAGGTCAGGAGACTGTGATGGCCGCTCCAGTACTTTCACCTTTTTCTGCTGTTATCACTGGAGGGTCAACTTGGCCGTGTGCTTAGGGTCATTGTCATTCTCGAAAGTCCAAGACCGTCCCATGCGCAGCTTACTTGCAGAAGAATGCTAATTATTTGCTAGTATTTTCTCATAACATGCTGCATTCCTCATTCCATCAATTTTCACAAAATTCCCCATGCCTTTAGAGCTCACACTCCCAAAACTTCAGTGAGCCAGCATCATGCTTCACAGTGGGGATGGTATTCTTGTTGCTATAGACCTTGTTGACTCATCTCCAAACATAGCACTTATGGTTGTGACCATAAAGCTCTATTTTGGTCTCGTCACTCCAGATTACAGTGTACAAGAAGCTGTGAGGCGTGTCAATGTGTTGTCGGGCATATTGTAACAGGGATTTTTTGCAGAATTAGCGCAGAAAAGGCTTATTTCTGACAACTTGACCATGCAGCTAATTTTTGTTCAAGTATTGTCGTATTGTGCTCCTTGAAATTACCACACCGTCTTTTTTCAGAGCAGCCTGTATTTCTCCTGAGGTTAATTGTGGGTTTTAATTTGTATCTCAAACAATTCTTCTGGAAGTTATGGCTGCAATCTTTCTGACCTTGGCTTGTTATCAAAAGATTCCTGAATTTTCCACTTCTTAATAAATTATTGAACAGTACTGACTGGCATAATCACGGCTTTGGGCTCTGGCAAGGCTTTGGATATCTTGTTATATCCTTTTCCATTTTTATATAGTTTCATTACCTTGTTACACAGGTCTTTTGGCAGTTTTCTGCTCCACATGGCTCAGTGTCTGACCTACTCAGTGCATCCACATGAGATGAGCTAACAAACTCATTGACCCTTTATACACAGACTGCAATTTAGACCACAGATGTGGGAAATTAGCCTTTAATTGTCATTTTAACCTATGTGTCATCTTGTGTGGCTGTAGTAAGGCTAAACATTCCAAGATTATGTAAAAATTTGACCCGGGCCATTTGGGTTATTTCTATTATCCTTATGATTTAAAAAGGAGCCAAATAAATATGTAATAATAAATGGCTTCCTCTGATCACTATCCTTAAATAAAAGACATTTTTTTGGCATGATCAGACATTTTCAATATCAATGCCAAAATTTCACAATTTCTGCCAGGGTATGCAAACTTGCACGGGACTCCTGGTTCCTAGTCACCTGATCGCTGTGATAGCCTCTGCTTGGCTAGCACAGTGATCAGTCACTGTGCAGCCCATCCATGGGTTTTCTTTCTCTTTCAACTGCAAAGAAAGACTCAATGGGGGTTATTTACTAAAGGAATATACAATTTGCACTGCAAGTGCACTTGGAAGTAAAGTCCCTGTAGATCCGAGGGGGACATGCAAGGAAAATAAAAAAACAGCATTTTAGCTTGCACATGATTGGATGATAAAATCAGCAGAGCTTCGACTCATTTCAGATTGACCTCTTAGATTTAGAGCGACTGCACTTTCAAGTGCACTTGCAGTGCAAAGTGGATTTGCCTTTCGTAAATAACCCCCATTGTGGGTTATTTACTAAAGGCAAATCCACAAGCACTGCAAGTGCAAAGTGCACTTGAAATTGCACTGAGAGTGCACTTGGAAGTGCAGTCGCTGTAAATCTGAGGGGTAGATCTGCAATGGGGGAGAAGCTCTGCTGATTTTATCATCCAATCATGTGCAAGCTAAAATGCTGTTTTTTATCTTCCTTGCATGTCCCCCTCGGATCTGCAGCGACTGCACTTCCAAGTGCACTTTCAGTGCAATTTCAAGTGCACTTTGCACTTGTAGTGCAAAGTGGATTTTCTTTTCATAAAGAACCCCCATTGTATACATACAAGATACATTATACAGTATTATACATTACATCTTTCTTTTCTGAAAGAAGAGAAAGATACAAACAAACAAAAGTGTGTAAAAAAAATAGCTAGATCAAAGTTTAATTTACATCATTGCCAGGGTTAGTGTTAGGGTTCAATGCAAGGGTCAAAAGTCAGAGTTAGTATATTTTGGGTGGGATTTAGAAATTTTAGAAATTTAGAAATTAGTGTCAGTTAGTGTAAAGCCTCATATACACGATCGGATTTAAACAAACTTTCCGTGGATTTCTGTCCAAAGGGCGTTGGCCGTGAACTTGTATTGCATACACATGGCAGGACTTTTTCATCCAACTTTCACCAAATCACATGTTTTTCTGCTCTTTATCACCCCCCTTTGGTCAACTCCTGTATTGTTGTCTGATCTTTTGCATTGGTTCTGAGCATACGTATTCGTACTTTGGACTTAAGTCCGATGGTTTTCTGTACACACGATCGGACTTTGCTCCATCGGACTTTTGTTGCCGAAAAGTTTGTCTGTTTGCAGAGCGAACTTTTGTCCAATGAAAACCGGAAAAAAGTTTGTCTGATGGAGCGTACACACGGTCAGATGTTGGAGTGTACACACAGTCGGATGTTAAAAAGGCCTTAAAACAGCTAATTTGCATGTTCGTTGTCAAAAAGTCAGATCGTGTGTATGGGCCTTAAGTGTGTTTTAGGTAGGATTTTAAAAAAAGGCAAAATGTGTACCATTGGTTTCTGGACCCTAAGGGGTACAAATAATATACACCTATGTGGTTTCATTACAAATGTCAGGAGCAGGAACATTATATATATATATATATATATATATATATATATATATATATATATATATATACAGTATCTCACAAAAATGAGTACACCCCTCACATCTTTGTAAATATTTTATTATTTCTTTTCATGTGACAACACTGAAGAAATTACACTTTGCTACAATGTAAAGTAGTGAGTGTTCATCTTGTATAACAGTGTAAGTTTGTTGTCCCCTCAAAATAACTCAACACACAGCCATTAATGTCTAAATTGCTGGCAGCAAAAATGAGTGAACCCCTAAGTGAAAATGGTCAAATTGCTAAAGAAAACTGGTCCAAAATAGTAAAAAAAAAAATAATATATATATATATATATATATATACAGTATCTCACAAAAATGAGTACACCCCATAACATTTTTGTAAATATTTTATTATTTCTTTTCATAAGACAACACTGAAGAAATGACACTTTGCTACAATGTAAAGTAGTGAGTGTTCACCTTGTATAACAGTGTGAGTTTGCTGTCCCCTCAAAATAACTTAACACACAGCCATTAATGTCTAAACCGCTGGCAACAAAAGTCAATACACCTCTAAGTGAAAATGTCCAATTTGGGCCCAAAGTGTCAATATTTTGTGTGGCCACCATTATTTTCCAGCACTGCCTTAACCCTCTTGGGCATGGAGTTCTCCAGAGCTTCACAGGTTGCCACTGGAGTCCTTTTCACCTCCTCCATGATGGCATCACAGAGCTGGAGGATGTTAGAGACCTTGCGCTCCTTCACCTTCCATTTGAGGATGCCCCACAGATGCTCAATAGAGTTTAGGCCTGGAGACATGCTTGGCCAGTCCATCGCCTTTACCCTCAGCTTCTTTAGCAAGGCAGTGGTCGTCTTGGAGGTGTATTTGGTGTCCTTATCATGTTGTAATACTGCCCTGCGGCCCAGTCTCCAAAGGGAGGGGATCATGCTCTGCTTCAATATGTTACAGTACATGTTGGCATTCATGGTTCCCTCCATTAACTGTCTCATAATCTGAAGGCGGTTCCATATAACCCAGTGTCTACTGTATCCTGTGTCTTGTAGAAAAAGGATTATACAAATGCGTAAGTTAAAAATTCCTTTTTTTTTAATTATGTTCTTTTGAGATATATATATAGATAGAAATATATATAGAAAATTGCAAAGATACATTTTATTTAGGTTCTTAATATGTGTTGTTGAAGTCAGTTTGGTGTTCCATCCATCAATTTTTTTATGCACTTTCTAAAGTTTGAACAATTTTTACATAAAAAAGTATATTTTACGACAACTGTGAAGTATTCTTTCTGTATAAACTTTTATCAACTACAGTAATACCTCAGATTGTGAGTAACGCGGTTAAGGAGAGTTTTGCAATACGAGATATTGTTTTTTTAAATCCTGACTTGGTTTGCGAGCATTGTCTCACAAAACGAGCAGGATTCAAGCCTCTGCCATGTGCAGTACCGCATTTGGCCAAAGGTGCGGGGTGACACTTGAAGCCGCTCAGAGCCACTCGGAAACACTCCATTCCCAAGTGTCTCTGAGTGCATCCGAGTGGCTCTGATCGGTCTCTGAGTGTTTCCAACACCCCCTACCTATGGCCACATGCGGTACTGCATACAATAGAAGTCACTGTGGAACTAATTATGTAAGTTTCCACTGACTCCTATGGGGAAACTCGCTTTGCTATACGAGTGCTTTGGATTACAAGCATTCTTCTGGAACAAGTTATGCTCGTAATCCAAGGTACCACTGTATAGCCATCGATCTTTATATCAGATTTCACCTTTCCTCATATTAAAGTGGCTAACATAACATAAAGAAAAAATGAGAATGAAACTTTCCATCATCTGTTTTTTTTTATCTTAAGAAAATGGCCACATGAACAGATGAAAATCACATTGTTCTTGTCCTGCATCGCCTGCCATTTGGTTTTTCCTCCTTTCGATGAATGTGCAGCGATGTGTGAGCTCTTTTGTTGTCAGCAACAAACTTTTGTACTTGGCAGCTGCTACAGAGTAAAGAACTGCTTATCCATAAAATATGTCTGTAAACCCCGATTAAACTGTGTCTTTGTTAAAATGGCTTTCCTGATTTGAAACAAATCTCTTCTATTTTAAACAGGGCAATCCTAGATCAAGCTGTTATGCTTCCTTTACAAATATACATAAAATCCCTGATTCCCATCTTTCCTTGTAAATCCAATTTCTTATTGCATTTTGTCTGAGGCCTGGTTGCCAAAATGACAACTTTTTTACTTAAAAAATAAAAAATAAGAGCAATGACTTGCAGGGTACAATTAGGGGTGTGCTTATAAAAAAAATATTCTGTTCAAATGGGGCAAAAACAAATATTATTTGGCTAGTTTCTGTTTGTTTGTTTTTTCCCCATTCACGCAGAACAAATGTACTTTGACTGGGCATATAGCTATGCCCATTTTTTATAAATCTTTTTTATAAAAAAAATTGTTTTGGGTTATGATGACTGTGCATGTTGGGAAATAAATAGGTTCCCATAATGGAATCCTTATGATCTCCATAGAATGCTTCAAATGCATACCTTCTTGTCATAAACGAACAGCGTAAACAAATAAACAAGAATTCTACTATATGCAAATTTTTACTTTTTTTGGTTTGGTTTTCTCCACTCAGAACAGACATACCAGTGCCCATAGACCTGCATAAGTGAGAACCCTGGGTGACATTTAACTCTTCTGACAAGGCACAGCACTGTCACAATAGTCATTTGTGTCTGATCAAATATTGATTTGTAACTACTTTTATGAGTTTTGATTAACATAGGTTTAAAATGTCATAAGTTACATTCAAATTAAAATAAACTATTGTATAATTTTAGTCTATATGGATAATTTTGGTGTATGGGGAATATGTCCATCTCATTATTTAAAACAAATGTGTACCACCTGAGCAATTCAGACTAGGCAGATTATTAAAACATAGTCTGGGGAATTTAAAATGGCTCTAATGACACTTTTCTGGTGGTAGCTCCCTTAAGAATTACGTGCATCTAATACTCTTGCCTATACATTATTATTATTATTATTAATATTATACAGGATTTATATAGCGCCAACAGTTTATGCAGCGCTTTACAATATAAAAGGGAGACAATACAGTTATAAAACAATAGAATGCAAGAGGATTAAGAGGGCCCTGCTCAGAAGAGCTTTTAATCTAATAGGGTGGGGCAGGTGGTACAAAAGGATGTAACTGTGGGGAATGAGCTGATGGAAGTGGTAAAAGATTAGTTAGAGACGTGATAGGCTTTCCTGAAGAGATGAGTTTTCAGAGATCGCCTGAAGGTAGCAAGAGTAGGGGATAGCCAGACAGGTGGAGGTAGCGAGTTCCAGAGGATGGGAGAGGCTCTGGAGAAATTCTGGAGACGAGCATGAGAGGAGGAGACAAGAGAGCTTGAGAGTAGGAGGTCTTGAGAAGAGTGGAGAGGACGATCTGGGTGATATTTGGAGACAAGATTGGTGATGTAGCTTAGGGTAGATTTGGGAATTGCTTTGTATGTTGTGGTTAGTATTTTGAATTTAATTCGCTGGGTGATTGGGAGCCAGTGTAGGGATTGGAGGAGAGGGTTGGCAGACACTGAGTGGTTGGTAAGGTAAGTCTGGCAGCAGCATTCATGATAGACTGAAGATGGGATAGCCTATGGAGAGGCAGGCCAATGAGAAGGGAATTGCAATAGTCAAGGCGAGAGATAACGAGGGAGTGAATGAGGAGCTTGGTGGTTTCATTTGTTAAAAAGGGGCAAATTTTTAGAGATGTTACGGAGGTGAATTCTACAAACTTTTGCCAACGATTGTATTTGAGGCTGAAATGACAAGTCAGAGTCTAGGATTACACCGAGTACCCTGGCATGAGGGGAGGGACTGATACTTGCATTGTTGATTTTGACGGAAAAGTCATGGAGGGGACATGGGCAAGGGGGGAATATTAATAGCTCAGTTTTAAAGAGATTTCGTTTAAGGAAGTGGTGCGACATCCATGCTGATATGTCAGTTAGTAAGTAATGTTGACCTATGGCGTTTATGTGAAATTTCCATTAATATCTGTGAAATATTGTAACTATGAATATGTCTCCTTTTGCTGGCAGTTAAGGCTGGGCAAGCTCAAGTTAAGTTCAGACATGGCGGGGCCGATAACCCCATGCTGGGATAGGGAATGAAGTGAGACCATTCAAGTTTTTTTACATCACTGGGAGTTTCGCCTGTAAGGGGGCGGGCCGCGCTACGGCAGCCAATGAGAAATCAGGCGGGTTTTTGGTTACTCTGAGGAGAGGGGAGGCATCTGGTCCTTTCTGGGAGAATCAGCAAGCGACATGGACCCAAGGTAATTTCTCCAGGAGCAGGGGAAGGTATGCCCTGCTACCTGTAACTAAACATGCTTTTACCTCACGGTCTGAAGGAATATAATCTATATTCCTTCATATATATATATATTTTATTTCAACCTAGCATTTTCTGCCTTGATGTGCGAGGGATTTGTGTATTAGCTTGAGTTTTAACTACTTGTAACTAAACATGCTTTTACCTCACGGTCTGAAGGAATATACTCTATATTCCTTCATATATATATATATTTTATTTCAACCTAGCATTTTCTGCCTTGATGTGCTAGGGATTTGTGTATTAGCGTGACTTTTAACTACATATAATAAATGTTATTATATTCAAAGCCTTTCCTCCTGGTCAGTAGAACTCTTATTTAACCCATATCATATTTTGTGATTAATAAATCAGAAATAGAGATTTTAGAGGTTACAGATGGCGGCCACGAAACCAGTACAGGACGGAAGGTGTTTGAATCTAATATCAAAATTGATGTAATAGAGATTAAGGCTAGTAGTTGAACTTAAATTGAGTCAGTTTGTTCAATCTATCTAGGGAAAAATACAGGTAAATATTTTTCTTTTTTTTTTCTCTCTTTTGTAGTTTAGTTATATATTTTTTTTTCTCTCTATTTTGCTGAAGGTACTTAGTAGCTTGAACTTAAATTGAGTCAGTTTGTTCAATATATCTAGGGAAAACTGTAGGTAAATTTTAATTTTTTTTTGTGGTTTAAAAATGGTGGTGTTGCTGAAGGTACTTAGTAGATTGAACTTAAATTGAGTCAGTTTGTTCAATCTATCTAGGGAAAACGATAGGTATTAACTCTAAAAATGAGAGAGGATACACCATATTTTTTGTTTTGCATAAATATCCCGTAAATTTTAATTGAACAAGTTCTTTGGATGTACCATTTACAAACCGGTTTTATGTAATGGGGAGGAAGCAACTTGGCGGGAAAAAGTGTTATTTCTTTTTTTTTTTTTAATGCTCACAAAGCTTAATGGCTCTCTCTAAACCACTGTTTGAGAGTGACATGTTTCATTGGAAAGACACCATGTGAGTGGGGTCTTGGTTTCCTGTTGAAAAAGTTTCAACAGATTTCTAATTTAAATGGTCTGTCCACTAAATGCATAATATTTGTGTATAGGATAGGAGAGCAGTAATATTCTCATTGTTGTCAGTTAAAGTACAGGACTGTGGAAGTCTTGTTGCTGAATGCTGAAGCTAATATCTGAGAAAGATTATTAGTATAGGGTAAAATAAGGTGCATTTAGCATACTGTATTATACCCTGATTTTTTTTTAGGATGAAACCTTACCACAAATTTCATATTCTGAGTTTGTGCTAGATTTTTTTTTTTTTTCTTTTAGTTTTTTTGTCTAAACTGAATGGGTGAACTTTGGTGTAAACACGGACGTGTTTACCTTTCTATTGTAAACCAAGAGGGTTATTCACCCTATTTGATACTTGTGGCCCTACTATTGTTCCTATTGTGTTGGGGGGTGTAGGCTCAAATAAGGTAAAATACAGACTATTGTGAGTGGATTTGGAGTGTCTACAGTAATCTAAAGGATTGTTTTATTGAAAGCTGAAAATATACAGCTATATATCTATATATGTATATATGTATATATAGATAGTTTATTTTTTTTTTATATATTTTTTTTTTTTCCTTTCCACTCCACTTTACTGTATTTTAAGGATTTTATTCGATTTTAATGTTCGTTTTCCCAACTTCGTTACAGTAATCTAAAAAGGACTGTATAGTACAGGGCAACATTTAACTTAAACTATTGACGGGTGGGTAGAGGATATAGGTTATTTGGATAGCCGCCCTAGGGTACACTCTCTCTCACCCCGTGCACATTTTTTTTTTTTATGGCATACATATTTGCACATATCTATCAGTGGATATTGGAGACTGGCAAATTAGGGATGGATGCTTATACCCCGAGGGTTTGCCCTCCCTTACACTCATTTTATTATCTCAGTATAGGCTCTGGGTTTATAATACACTGTCTAGGAGGGGGGATAGGTATATGGTAGTACCGCCAGCAATTAGGTGTCTACCTCCACCCCTCTCTCTTTATTATCGTATGGTCTGGTCAAGTACATTCTAATATCCTGGACTCACAGGAAGCGCCAATTTTCCCTATTTTGTACCAATCATTTAAATTTGCCTCTTAGGGGGTATTTTTTTTTTTTTTCTGGAAAGGCTGCATACCTGGATTACTTATCCCTAAGCGCGGAGCTGTTTGTTGTTTTCAACATTTAACTTAAGCTTTAACCAGCTTACAAATTGTGCATATTATTTGTTGGTAATGGCAGCCATGTCCCGTCTAGAAGTCCCTAGCAACTTTTACTCTTAAACAGAACAATGTCACAGTTGCTACAAACAATTTCAATTCTTAAATGCTTAATGCTACGGCATCTACTTGTGCCTATGAAATTGGGGACAATAACGTATATGAAAAGTATGGGGGAAAGGAGGATATGGATCCTAATTCTACTTTTCCTGTGGCGATGGGAGAAATCGCAGAGCCACAAGAAAATCGAGAATGCACCATGGTCACAGAATTAGGAGCAAGACAAGTTCCCCAACATTGGCAAAATTAAAAATAATGCACACATAGGTGTGAGAAGTCTTAGTGACCAGAATAAGGCATCTTCTAGCACAGGGCGGTGTGGGCAATCTACACATACCATAGATTGTAATGCAATCATTCCGTCTGGAGTAGGTGTTAATTTTAACAACTCCTTGAAAGGTGAGAGCTCGGGGGTAAATATCCCTAGATCTCTTAGGAAGACAGGAAAGGTGGTCAATAAACCTAAAACCACACCAGTTGTTAAGGGATACCTTATTACTTTACAAAAGATAAAACGCTATACATTCCAATCTATTAAAATAAATTATGTATTGTTTGCTTTAAAATAGGTTAGAAAAAATTTGGGAAGAGATTAACAACTGTTGTCTATAAAGTTATTTGTTTTCAGGTTAAGTGAATTCCAGAAATGATATGTGCATATCATTTAGCTGTACAGATGCAAAATACGCCCCTAACAAATGGGTAAGGTATAAAGGCCCATTGTTTTTTTTTCCTCTTTCTCTTCTTTACTTTGTATTCTCCCAGAGGTCGGAAATGCCTAGCAATTCATTTGCAATTACCAAAGCCTTATACAGAATGTATGGGATGCATTTGAAATGAATGTGTATGGGTGAGCGATGGAATGCATGAGTAGGAACAGTACATGTATAAACTAAGATTTGTTTTTTTTTGATAGGGGGTGCACCCAATATTGTTTTATGGCCATCAATAAGTGTGATCACACTAATGCGCATGCGTTGTACTGTTTATGATTATTTTATAAATACTTGTTTTTTTTTTCCCGTTTATAAGGAGCTCAATACTGGTACCAGTTTAAATTTATAACTTTTGGTTTTACAAGTTTAAATGTATTCGCGAATAAATAACCTGTGCACAGATATGAATTATTTTTAATTTTTATGTCCTTTCTGGGGGCTTAGAGTGAAAGTTCATTCACTCTGACACTTGAAACTACATGCTACATTACTTTGCACATTGTGGCATCTTAGGCATTCGGTAGGTCTTGTGTTGCGTGTTGTTTTTCCCTTCCAAATTCACTCATGTGAAGATTATAGGTCTACATGTTGTATTCTTAGAAGGTAAGTATTTATAAACCCTACAGAGTTTTCCTATAATTTTTGCCTATCAGAGTTTAGATATGGGGTGGGTCCTGTACAATTTTGACTTTACTTACGGTTGATGGATTCATTAACTCTGCTGGAAGGCGGTTCCAAGCATCCACTACTAGTTAGGCCAGTATGAACCTCTCAGAGAGGTACAGTGAGATGTTATTAATGATTTTTAAGTTTTGTATTATAGGATAAATGCACAAACAAGGACGGATGATTGGACCCAGATGTGGACCCAAATACAAATAAGGACCTTAAAGAACATCATTTTTTTTTTGTGTATGTTCTTAGGAGAAGCCTTAAATATAGTTAATTACAGGCCTAGCTAAAATTCTAAACACTGGTTTGGGGCAGTCTGTTTCAATAAACAGACGTCCTACCCTCGCTAAAAACAACTTTTGTGGCCTTTTTGACTTGCAAAGGGGTTTGCACTGAGAGTCAATTAATATGTTAATCACCACCGGGAGAGGGGGTTGCCTTTAGTATACCTACAATGCTAAAGACAGTTTTTCAAATGTTTTTTTTTTGGATTAACAAGACACAGAGTTAAGCCTCTTCAACAAAGTTAAAGTTTGGGCCAGCATTCAATCTGTATGGTTTAATTATTGTGTCTTATCTTTTATTTTTTTATTTTAATTTTATTTTTTTATTTTTTTATTATTTTAATTGTAATTTTTAATTTTTTTTTTTTTAATCAATTTTTTTTTTGTTTGATTTTCTTCTTTTTTTTCTCTTAAGGGAAAGGATTTTTATTTATTTTTTTTGTTGGTTTTTTTTTTTTATTTCTTTCCTATATCACCTTATTTTTACTTTTTTTTTTGGTTGGTGATTCTTCCGTTTTGCGTGACTATGGTCAAATAAAAAAAAAAAGAGGGGAGTGAGTATGGGGAACACTACATGGAGAACATTTAAAGCGATTAGAAATGTTGATATAGAATATTAAGGCTTCCCTGTAGCATTTTGGGGATGGGCCAAGTCCCAACAGGTGTTAGTTTTCTCTTATGACATGGGATAATCGTTTTATATGAATTTAGGTCATGGTAGCTATTTATCATGACACTAGTAATATTAGGGTTTAACAACAGTCATGTGACTATTTTCTGTGTAAATGTGACATACAATCCTCTCTACAGTTCTAACATTTGGGCAGTCATCAGATGTGGTCATTGATATTGTTTTTTTGTTGGTCAGGTTTTCCTTTGTGTGCCAATATAGATATACTGGGACTGGTGAGACTCATAGTGATTGGCAAATAGCAGGGAGTATAGTACAATTGTACTTAAAAAAAAAAATTTTTTTTAGTTTGATTGTTCCTGAAGCCACTAGTGACTGGTGACATCACACTTATCCATATTCTGAAATCAAGTTATTTTTGTCTGCGTAGATGACACTGCCTAATCTGCACATAAAACTCTCATAGTGGTGACCTCTTCTGTAGCCTGCTAAAGGCAGGACGGTACAGTAGCTACCCATGGTAGCCAAGGACGGAGCTATATGCCCAAAGGTTTGGCACCAGCACTGAACATAGCTGCAGTAAAAGGAGCTAGTGGTGAGTTGCGATGGCAACAAAATCCCCCTGGACACTTAAAGTGTCACACACACACACACACAGTGGTATTCAGCAGAAGGTGGAGCAGAGTTACTTGCAGGCATATGACAATGGAGGAAGAAAGATGAGGGGTGAAATCAGAAACCTGGCTTAAGGACGTAAACCTAAAACCTAAACCTAAAATTGTTACACATGTCACTGGGAAAAGGGTCTCACTTTATGTTGCAGTATATCTATGGCAATTAAAAGGTCCTTACTGCTCAGACTTACCAGACAAACATTCATTTGAATACATATGTCCCAAATGTACTTGTGTATCTCTTTCTCTACCTCTGTCCACATTAATAAAGTATAATCTTAGAAAGCCCGGATAGCTGTTCCAAAGGCCATTACTGTATGCTGTATCCAACGGGAATCACCATGGAAGGCTGTCCCAGAAGCAAGGGCAACATGACCAGATTGACATTATGGACGTTCACACTATTATTATTGGACAGTTGAGAACAAGGATCCTCATGTTTCTATTTTTTTTTATTTTTTTTATTTTTTTTTATTTTTATTTTTCCCCCTTCATTTTTTTTGTTTTGGGGGTGTGTTTTTATTTTTTCTCTTTATTTATCACATGATTTTTCTGTTATTATTATGGACTTATTACATCCAGAACAAGTGAGGACTACCGATACTGGGATCCAGAAATGTGAACTGTAGAGATGGAGAGTTTAAACGTTGTTTTTTTTTATTCTCAAAGAAGTCTGATTTCATTTCAGAGAGCAAAGCCCAAAAGTTCCAAATATTAAAGAAAATTGCACATAAACCATTATTCTATGTGTGGCCGAGTCTCATATACTCAACTGGCCACAAGGGGCCATCTGTTGACCTATGGCGTTTATGTGAAATTTCCATTAATATCTGTGAAATATTGTAACTATGAATATGTCTCCTTTTGCTGGCAGTTAAGGCTGGGCAAGCTCAAGTTAAGTTCAGACATGGCGGGGCCGATAACCCCATGCTGGGATAGGGAATGAAGTGAGACCATTCAAGTTTTTTTACATCACTGGGAGTTTCGCCTGTAAGGGGGCGGGCCGCGCTACGGCAGCCAATGAGAAATCAGGCGGGTTTTTGGTTACTCTGAGGAGAGGGGAGGCATCTGGTCCTTTCTGGGAGAATCAGCAAGCGACATGGACCCAAGGTAATTTCTCCAGGAGCAGGGGAAGGTATGCCCTGCTACCTGTAACTAAACATGCTTTTACCTCACGGTCTGAAGGAATATAATCTATATTCCTTCATATATATATATATTTTATTTCAACCTAGCATTTTCTGCCTTGATGTGCGAGGGATTTGTGTATTAGCTTGATTTAACCCATATCATATTTTGTGATTAATAAATCAGAAATAGAGATTTTAGAGGTTACAGTAAGTAATGCAAGAGGAGACTGAAGGAGTGAGGTGAGGAGTAGACAGATAGATTTGGGTGTCATTGGCGTATAAGTGGTATTGGAAGCCATGGGCGGTTATCAAGTGACCAAGGGAGGAGGTGTAGATAGAGACGAGAAGGGGTCCAAGAACAGAGCCTTGGGGGGCCCCCACAGAAAGGGGCAATGGAGACACTGAATGAGCATTGTGATAGAAAGGCAGAGAACCAGGACAGAGCATAATCTCGGAGGCCAAGGGAATGTAGTTTATTGAGAAGGAGCGAGTAGTCAACAGTATCAAAGGCTGCAGAGAGGTCAAGTAGTAGGATTATGGAGTACTGGCTGTTGGATTTAGAAGTTAGTAAATCGTTAGCGAGTTTTAGTAAAGCAGTTTGTGTGGAGTGCTGAGAGCGAAAGCCAGACTGTAAGGGGTCAAGAATGTTATTTTCACTGAGGTAGGAGCCGAAAACCAGTCAGTATATGGTGTGACCACTATTTGCCTCACGCAGTGCAGCACATCTCCTTCACAGTTGATCAGGCTGTTTATTGTGGCCTGTGGAATGTTGGTCCATTCCTCTTCATTGGCTGTGCGAAGTTGCTAGATATTGTCAGGAACTGGAACACGCTGTCGTATATGCTGAACCAGAGCATTCCAAACATGCTCAATGGGTGACATGTTCGGTGACTATGCTGGCCATGCAAGAACTGGGATGTTTTCAGCTTCCAGGAATTGTGTACAGATCCTTGCAACATGGGGTCATGCATTATCATGCTGCAACATGAGGTGATGGTCATGGATGAATGACACAACAATGGGCCTCAGGATCTCGTCACTGTATTTTTGTGCATTCAAAATGCCATCAATAAAATACACCTGTGTTTGTTGTCCATAGCATACGCCTGCCCATACCATAACCCCACCGCCACCATGGGCCACTCGATCCAAAAGGACATCAGCAAACCGCTCACCCACACAACGCCATACACACTGTCTGCCATCTGCCCTGTACAGTGAAAACCAGGATTCATCCGTGAAGAGAACACCTCTCCAAAGTGCCAGACGCCATTGAATGTGAGCATTTGCCCACTCAATCAGTTACGATGACGAACTGCAGTCAGGTTGAGACCCCGATGAGGACAACGAGCATGCAGATGAGCTTCCCTGAGATGGTTTGTGACAGTTTGGGCAGAAATTCTTTGGTTATGCAAACCGATTGTTGCAGCAGCTAGTCCGGGTGGCTGGTCTCAGATGATCTTGGAGGTGAAGATGCTGGATGTGGAGGTCCTGGGCTGGTGTGGTTACACGTGGTCTGCGGTTGTGAGGCCGGTTGGATGTACTTCCAAATTCTCTGAAACACCTTTGGAGACGGCTTATGGTAGAAAAATAAACATTAAATTTAAGAGCAACAGCTCTGGTGGACATTCCTGCAATCAGCATGCCAATTGCACGCTCCCTCAAAACTTGCGACATCTGTGGCATTGTGCTGTGTGATAAAACTGCACACTTCAGAGTGGCCTTTTATTGTGGCCAGCCTAAGGCACACCTGTTCAATAATCATGCTGTCTAATCAGCATCTGGATATGCCACACATGTGAGGTGAATGAATTATCTTGGCAAAGGAGAAGTGCACACTAACTAAATTTAGACAGATTTGTGAACAATTTTTGAGAGAAATAGGCCTTTTGTGTACATAGAAAAAGTCGTAGATCTTTGAGTTCAGCTCATGATAAATACGGGCAAACACAAAAGTGTTGCATCTAAAATTTTGCTCAGTGTATATATATATATATATATATATATATATATACACTATACATAATTATGTGTCCAACCTAATACATGCTGCACAATAGGTAAGGAGAGGAGTGGATATCAGGATTGCAAGCTTTTTACTTCTATTTTATGCAGTACGTGTAACTTAGGGCATTCAACCAAATTTCAGGTTACAAAGTAAATGCAGTGACATATATCATCTGATTGTTTGATATGAGTTATTACACTATTCTTTTTTAGTTTTGAATTGGTTTGATTGTCCTTTTTTGCTTCTGAGACAGATGTAGGACAATGAAACCCCACAATGTTTTACATGGTTGAGTTTCAAGCAGGGCAATTTAATTTACCATATAAACTCTCTTTAAAGCAGAAGTAGACTGCTCAAAAAAGTTGTGTGAAGTATGCTGAGCATAGGTGACACTAGGGGGATGCTTGGTCATGTTAAAGCACCCCAAAGTTTTACCAGCATCCCCAAAGAACACCACCAAGGCATAGTTAGGTTCTATCAATCCTGATGTATGTCAAAACTCAACCTGTCCTCAAATATGTGGATGCAAAAAAGCAATATAAGCCATACCCCCTGAATAAACAATCACTGAATTGACTTTATTAGCCTCTGATTATGCCGAACCAGTAGTACAACCCCCCCCCCCACCCCCTAAAAAAATGTCTTGAGCTACCACTGATGCTGAGCATATTTGTAAATTAATGACACATTTATCTTCTGTGACAGACACTGTCCCACTTATCACTTGCACTTTCATTCAGTCTTCTTTTGGGTTAGGAGTTATCAGACATTTTGAAAGGCCAGAGTAGGTTGATGTAACTCCCACAAAGTACATACTTTTTGTGCATGCACATGGGAATTACTTAATCCAGGCACACACGGTTGACAAGAGCATATTTATTATTTAATCCAAATATGTATAAGTGGCTCTGCCTATGGTTTGGGGATGTACTAATGTGGTCAGATACAGTTTAATTACCAAGGTGTTTAACATGATGTCTAGTTCTTTCATTGTGTGGATATACTTTGGAGCATTACTCTTTTGGTTCAGAATTTTTAGCCACTTTACAGTCTCCTCTCAGTGCCTTGCTAATGAATAGTTAATTCGTTTTGGCATGTCCATGTCTCTCAATGCACACTCAGTACTGTGCCTGAAAGGTGTGGAGAAGACATTATTAATCAGTTTATCTCCAGCTGAGTCCAGGTGTTGTTCATTAACATTTGATAGTGCTGTAACATTATAGTACCAAAACCACTGATGGTTAACATATAAAAATTGAAAATTTTATTATCATGATTCAGAATTATACTTTTTCTCTAAAGAGTTATATTAATGTTTTTATTTTATGTGAATATTCAGAGGTAAAAAGAACACATTTGTATTGAACATAGTCTCTTAAAAATATATGGTATTTCTCAAAAATAGCTTAAATTTGAAAATAGAGTATAAAATGTTTTATATGGCACATTATGGAGTCTTATTTATTTTACTCATTGGTTTAGTATTGAAATATTTTGTGGCATATTTGTAAGGCAGGTTCTTGAATGACTTATAAATATAAAATATAGCGCTCACAACCATTAAAGTATAAAAACATGTGTGAACAAGCACAATCAAGTGAACCCAGAACTTCAGTGCCTGCTCCTTAACTATGAGCAAGAATAGTGATTCTGGTAAGATGTCTTTCTGTATTAATCTTCCTACTAGGAGGAGTATGTTCATTCATTTAATGGTAGGAATACAGAGTCGAAAAGATGATTTTTTAAAAATATATTATTTCACAAATACACCATAAGCACCTGTGAAGATTTTTTTTAAAGAACATCTCCACTTTTGTTCAGAAAAAAAACAATCCCCTCTGGGTGATCAATGAACTTAGCAGATTCCCACATGTTTCTGCTCTGATGAAATAGCACTTTTATATATAATGTCTTATGTCTTGTATTTGTGGTTCTGAATAGAAGTGACTAATTTATTATAAGAAGCTGATAAACTTTTAGGGTTCTGATGAGAAAAGTTACAGTGCCTGTATAGCTTTAGAGGTGATTAACCCTAAATAAGTAACATAGAGACAAGAGTATTGGAATGTGGTGTTCTTTTAATATATATACCGTATATAATCGAGTATAAGCCGAGTTTTTCAGCACATTTTTTTGGGCTGAAAATGCCCCCCTCGGCTTATACTGGAGTCAAGCACTTTTCTGCAGAAGAAAATTACATTTTCTGACCCAACTTTGGTGCCCCGTATGTCGGGGCCACTTGGTGCTAGGAACCCCAAATCTGGTGTGAAAACCCAGTGGAGCTAGCACTACAGCACATCCAATGGTTGATGTTCCTAGCACCAAGTGACCCGAGATATGGGGGCCCAAAGTTGGTCAATTGTGTCCATCTGCAGCAATGTCATTTCAGGACCCTTTGGGTCCAGAGACCCCAAATTTTGTCTGCAGCTAGGGGGCATTTAGGAACACTTAACTACCAAGTTTGAAGTTCAGGGGACCTATGCCTGAAAATGGGCACAGTGAGGCATGCAAATGGGCACAGAGAGGCTGCAAATGGGCATTGTTGACCCTCTTTTCCACTTACAGTAGCTGCGCATTTCTCACCCTAGGCTTATACTCGAGTCAATAAGTTTTCCCATTTTTTTGTGGTAAAATTAGGTCCCGCTGCTAATATTCGGGTTGGCTTACACTCAAGTATATACGGTATATATATATATATATATATATATATATATATATATATATTGTAAAAATTTAGAAGAATCTAAAACACACAAACTAAATACCTGAGTATACCTCACCAATGCAACATTATAATTAAAAGGAATAGTTCTTAGTTTATTTTAGGAACTCCTGAAGGATTAAAGAGAACTTTATGCATCACACTGACCTGTCTTCTCATGCTTAAAATGGAGTTTCACCTGTAAAAAAAAATGAAGTCAGCAGCTACAAATACTGTAGCTTACTTGTACAGGGAGCCCGCAATGTCCTTCGCCCGAAGCTGACCTACCCCTCGACTTTACAGCCTGTTTCCTACTGCGCATGCTAGAGTTGCGCTGCGTGATCTAAATGGTCCCTGCTGTCTTCTGGGACCCGTGTGTCTCCCAGAAGACAGCGGGGGGATGGAGGAAGGGCTGGACAATGCGTAGTGGGAGCTATGCCCAGAAGTGGGAGCAGATACTTGGATTTCACAGGTATCTGCTCCCCCTTGAAAGGTGCCAAATGTGGCACCAGAGGAAGGGAGGAATCCGATCAGTGGAAGTTCCATTTCTGAGTGGAACTCCACTTTAAGGGAATCAGCATAATCACTGGTAGGAAAGAGAGCGTAAAAAAAATACTAATACCAACAAAAACTGAACTCTAAACAAATTATTAAAGTAGAAGTAAACTAAAATATACTTATGAACATTGTGAGTATCCAAACTTCTGAATATTTTTAATAACCAGTTAATAAAGGATTTCACACATCTTTTTTGCATATAAAAATATAAGGAAATAAAAAATTCCCTCACTCTTGTAAACAGAGAATTAGACACTGGGATATGCTGTCTCAGAGGTTAGATTGGAATTTATACTCCCTTCAGAATTAAGAGTGATTGTTAAAGTTCAGTGTTCAGTTCACTGTCTGGTTTAGCTGGAAATTAGATAAAGTAGCTGGATATAGTTCTATCTCTGGAAGTTGTCTATGTAATGGGATTCATGACACTTGGTCCTTCGTTTTCAATAATACCTAGATCTAAAAAATACTTTTCCTTTTCTTGAAGTATCCTTGAATGCAAGGTTATCATGTTTCTAAAAGTCATCATCAAATTTAAGTATCTCAAAGGGACATGGCTGGAATAAAATGAGGAAAAGTATACTACACCAAGCCAAAAGGGAGCCAGTTTTAGACAGTAACTTGAAGTGTATACACTGGATTGTTGCTGATGCATGCCTATCATTGGCATGATAATAGATTCAATTAATATATTTAGTCAGTGGCATTTGACAAGATTTAATAACAGTGGATTTGATCTATTGAATGTGACATTGCTTTCCTTTGCAGTTGTCTTTGTGTGTCTCGTTTGATAAAATACATTATCGGCCAAGTCATTTTTCTTATAGTGATGAATATGAAAAAACAAAAGTCAGACATTCCCCTGAAAGATCACCATTGCACAATAATTTGTCAAAATCAGTGTATTACAGAAAAAAGTTACCTAAGTTAAATTAAATCTGTTTCAAGTGCTATATGACCAAGATCCAAGTTAGAAATGGCTAATCTCAAAATTAAAAAGAATCAATATTTTAAGGCATGTGATAGGGGGTAGCCTCCCTATGTCAACATAAGTGGCATGTGGTTCTTGTGGAGTGGAGTGCAGTGGCAGTACACCAAGAGCCCAATAAAGCTATGTGTGACCTCCACTAAACGGCACTACTTTAACACAGCTTTGTTGTTCATTTAAAGGCTTATGATATATTGTATATTAGCTTTGGGTTTGGACTGAAGTAGAATAGAGTCTGATCTTTGCCTGTTCAGCATTTTGTGAATGGGTAAACTAAATTGGATAAACTAAAATACTAAGTACTAAATTGGGTGTTTGTCTACTAATCAGACCAAACCTCTGGCTGCAGCAGGAAGTTATACATTTGGCACTGGTATTACTACTACTGCTAAATGTGAGCCTCTGCTTCAGCTGGCAGTTATGAAGCCAGTGGATAATGGCAACCAGCGATGCATCCTTGCCTAACCATTTCAGCTACTGGCAAGGGATTCCTGACCAGGTTGATGGGTTTCATTCTTTGTTAATGATGAGGATCTGCATTGCTAGATGATGTGATATCAGAAGACATATGATTATTTTTGTATACACAATACAAAGCTAGAAAAACTCCCAATGCTGTATTTGGAGTAAATCTTCAGGTAGGTTGCATATGTGGGGAAACAAAATAAAATTAATTTAAACTATTTGAGACCTCTCAGGGACTATTCTCTTAAGCCAAGCACAGAAATGTGGAACTCAAAAAAGACTCAGAAATGACTGCAAGTTCTATATGATGAGTGGATCTGATCACTTGAACTTGGATTTGCACTAAATATAATGAAAACAGCCAATAGTGCCCATAACAAGTAAATTCTCTGGTACATAAGGTCAATATGCTTGGACAAACTTATTTTTGAATGAGTGTTGGGTGCCTTACCAGTTCAATTCCTGGTGCTGTTTATGGGAACTTTGACCATTACTGTGGTTTACATCCCCATCACTTATGACTTCTGGCAAGCTGCGTGTAAACCAATGTGGATACAACTTAAATTTACTGGTAGAGGATTTGCCATATGTTGTGACATCACTGTTCTGATGAGAAAGTACTATTCTGTTTTATTAAAATCGACCCTAATTAAGACACTTAGTCTGTAGTCTTATTAGAGCAGTCATGTTGTAAAGAACAAGGTCCCCCAAAGCACAGTTTTACTAGTTTAATGCATACTAGGGAAATAGCCTATATCCACCCAGTGCCATAAATAAAAAACACTGCTTCCCCATTGTTTTTTTGCATTTTGTTTGTGACTATTCTACTCTCAAAAATATGTTGCTCTGTTGGTTATTGCATATGAAAATTGCCCTCGACTTATGGGACATTTAATTTGTAACATATCCCCTGAATAGATCATATTTTTTTTTTCATTGAAGACCTGTCACAGCATATTTTCCAGTAGGCAGCAACAACATCACTGACAGATTCACCAAATGTTGTTCATTCTGTCTACAATACAGAACCAAATGATCATTAATAATGCTCTAATCAGTGACATTCTAGCAAAAAGTGGTGATGTTTATGTCAGCCTTACAGTTGAGGTTTTCAGTTTCGTTAATTGAAAAAAGTATTGGGCAGACAATACTGTCATATCAAGTTTGTACATTCTAATAGTTTATGTTACAATAATACTATCACGTTATATCTTCTTATTTACCCAGTGCAGAATGACAGTTGAGCCCAGTTAGTAAGCTTTTTCAAAACATACTCATGCCCCTTGTTTTTGAGTATGAAGCATACAAAAGATGATTGGCAGTAACGTTAAATATATTTGTTCAGTTAACAACTTTGTAGTTTTGCGGGAAGACATGTTAAAATCGAAAAAAGCTGTAGTTTACAAGAGTATTTCTAAAAAACTAGCTGACTGGAAGCCAAACTAACATTTTACTGACTGGCCTTTACTCTAGAGACATAATTTACAATAAGTTCTTTTTATCAGAAAGGTGGCCCAGTTTTTGAGGCACAACTTTAATTACCTGTTTACCACTGACTAATAATGATGATGAAAACAGGCTAGACACTGCAGCAATCAAATTACTCGGAGCAGCCAGCTTAAGCCGGTATTATATATATGTATATATCCAGAGATTTCACCAAAAATCTGTTCAAAACTCATTATACCTGGAATCGATCAAAGTAGGACCTATCCTCTCAATACACAAAGGATTGGTCATTCAAAAGGGTGATGGTAAATTGCCCGTCCAATTCTGAGAAAGAATGAAGGGCATGCCATCATTCAAATCTCTAAGGCATATACAGGTCTAAGAAGTTGGCAATTCAAATTACATACCTGCTTCCAATGTGTGGTGGACAAATCTCCCATAGACTCCAGCAAAATGGCCACTGCCACGTGGGTCCTTATATACCCCTCCCCACCCCGTCGCACTGAGCCCGTGTCCAAGGCAAAACCCCATACATCCAAGAACCATCCCATGGGTGGGCACAAGTCTGAAAAACAGACCACCCCATCTACCGGGCCTGCGTGCATCAGCTGCACTAGGCGGAGAGGAAGTGCAGACTGCATGATGCCTCCAGCCCAGTGAAGGCAGGCCTGATGGTATATTAACACAATGTGTTTACCTATTTCTAATTTAGAGTCCACCTATGTAATAATTAGTGCTCTGAACCAGACTTTTTGTGGTCATATACCTCACTCTGTGGGAGATCCAGTGTATGTGGGAGATCATACCCCAGTCAGATAGTGCGCACGACCATCATGGACAGACTCGCTTCACTCTGAACTTGTTTTTATGGTTTCATCACACTGTTTAACAAGCACCTACCAAGTCCTGCATCTCTTTCCTTCTGTTCTCTGATGTTAATATACATCCGTAGACGAGTTGTGTTAGCACCTTCACCCTTATCTTGGTTATGCAGTGGATGGATGACTGATGACTCACCTGGAGTGGCTTCCCTTCTGTGGTTGTTCCTCAAACCTTGTGTACTATTGTGATGCTGTGAATGGTTACAGCTATCCAATGGTACAGGGCCATTGTGATTGGCCCTGGTATCATGTGATCGCTGTGACCAATCACAGAGCTCACACAGTAGTAATCAATAATATCATTGTTTACTAGTGTTTATGTGCTTGCTGTGATTGGTCATGATGATACCAGGGCCACTCACAGCCACCTGGGACAATGATCAGTGATTGGCTGTGTCTGGTGAACACAGCGGGCCACCAATCCCACTGATGTGTGCTCTAGAGAGCAAGCACAATTAGGTGATGTGAGAGGACATACGGCAAGTCCACTCACATCGGTACTACTCCCATCCGGCCATATTACATAAATGGCCATATTACATAAGCAGCTGAAAAAATTGCTGCCTTTTGTAATGAAAGTGAAGTTAAAGAAAACCTCTGAAATTACTTTTTGCTTGTCATGCTGATGCTTACTTTTCATTACATTGAGCCATTAATGCTAAACCACTAAAGAAAATGTTGGCTTATTTACTAAAGATAAGTACTTTCAATATGTAAAGTGAATTTTCACATTTTAAAGGAACTTTCACTTAAAATGGGTAAATGAGGGGAAGCTCTGTTAACTTCCATCAATAAATCATGAGGAGAGGAGGGATATTAATGTCACTAGATCTACTTTGTCCAATCAGAGAACCTATGCATTTACTGCAAAAAAAGTTCAGATGGCGAGGAAATGATCCTTGGTGTTCAGGATACAAACAGCAAGTGGCTCAAGTAGCACCCAGAAGAGATCAGCACTGCCTGGCTACAGGCTACAACAGTAAATGTCTGCCTCCCTCTGGGTGTGATATATGAATAATTAGATGGAGACACATTGGACCAATGTTAGTTTAAAAAAGAAGATAATTTCTGGAGTTAAGCTATGACATTTTGGTGTCCATTTATGAAACTGAGATAAGCTGTGATGTGGATGATTGTGATGACAGTGAGATATGAGGATCTCACTGGCCGTGAGTGTAAAATATCGCTGCCCTTGCTTATCCAGCCCAGAGGTCAGGTTAGCAGGAAGGGAGGAGAGAAACAACTGAGATGAGAGGAGCTAGCCGAGAGATAACAGTGAAAATAGCATCAGGCCCCATTAAATGCACACCCAAAAAAGCATAGAGGTTAGAAACTCATAGAAATAATATACTGTGTATATACAGTTTATGTATTCAGTTTATTTATATATATAATGTAGTGCCTTGAAAAAGTTGTCATACTCCTTGACATTTTCAACATTTGAAATGTTTTGAACAAATAAATATCTGATAAGTGTGGTGTGCATTTGCATTCAGCCACTTTACTCTGATACCCCTGACTAAAATCTAGTGGAACCAATTTCTTTCAGAAGTCACCTAATTAGTAAATAGAGTCCCCCTGGGTATAATTTAATCTCAGTATAAATACAGCTGTTCTGTGAAGCCCTCAGAGGTTTGTTAGAGAATCTTAGTGAACAAACAGCATCATGAAAGCCAAGGAACACACCAGACCGGTCAGGAATCAAGTGAAGTTTAAAGCAGAGTTAGATTATAAAAAAAAAATTCCAAGCTTTGAACATCTCACAAAGCACTGTTCAATCCATCATCCGAAAAGGGAAAGAGTATGGTACAACTGCAAGCCTACCAAGACATGCCTGTCCACCTAAACTGACAGGCCAGGCAAGGGCAGCATTAAATCGGAGAAGCAGCCAAGAGGCCCATGGTAACTCTGGAGGAGCTGCAGAGATCCACAGCTTAGGTGGGAGAATCTGTCCACAGGAAAACTATTAGATGTACACACCACAAATCTGGCCTTAATGGAAGAGTAGCAAGAAGAAAACCATTGTTAAAAGAAAGCCATAAGAAGTCCCATTTGCAGTTTGCAAGAAGCCATGTGGGGGACAAATGCTGTGTGGCGGCAAACACTGCACATCACCCTGTACACACCACCCCCAATCAGGAATCATGGCAGTGGCAGCATCATGTTGTGGGGATGCTTTTCTTCTGCAGGGACAGGGAAGCTGGTCAGAGTTGATGGGAAGATGGATGGAGCCAAATACAGAGTAATCTTAGGAGAAAACCTGTTAGCATCTGCAAAAGACTTGAGACGGGATGGAGGTTTGTCTTCCAGCAGGACAACAACCCTAAACATACAGCCAGAGCTACAAAAGAATGGTTTAGATCAAAGCATATTCATGTGTTAGAGTGTCCTGACCTAAATCCAATTGAGAATCTGTGGCAAGACTTAAAAATTGCTGTTCACAGACACTCTCCATCCAATCTGACAGAGCTTGAGCTATTTTGCATAGAATAATGGGCAAAAATGTCACTCTCTAGATGTGCCCGGCTGGTAGAGACATACCCAAAAAGACTTGCAGCTGTAATTGCAGCAAAAGGTGGTTCTACAAAGTATTGACTCAGGTGGGTTGGATATAAATGCATGCCACACTTTTTTTCTTTTTTTTTAATTTGAAAACCATTTATCATTTTCCTTCCACTTCACAATTATGTGTCACTTTGTGTTGGTCTGTCACTTAAAATCCCTATAAAATACATTTTGGTTTTTGGTTGTAACATGACAAAGTGTGGAAAATTTCCAGGGGTATGAATACTTTTTCAAGGCACTATATATATATATATATATATATATATATATATATATATATATATATATATATATATATATATATATATATATATATATATATATATATATATATATATATATATATATATATATATATATATATATATATATATATATATATATATATATATGTATATATATATATATATACAGACATATAACACTTTAATTACAGGATACATTTATAAGCAGTTATGGCCACACCTATGACTAGTGCGACACAAGAGTAGAGACATTTTTACCAGAGCACCGAAGGAACCTTTACAGTCACTGCTGCTGGCTGAAGCATGTGAATGGCTACTGCCATTCCAATCCTAAACCAGCTGCTACAAGGGATTTCCCTTGGTATAGGCTTTACATAGGTATAATACAAGTTCTGCTTCAACCCAGCATATTGTAAGGCTTTACTGTGGTGCCTGACTGTCTAAAGCCTTTAAGCAATTGAGTTAATTTCACATACTACTATTTACACTCAACATTAAATGAAGGTGAGATTTATTTTTTTTTAACTTATCTACTAAGCAGTTTTTCACAAGTTACGAGAATGCTGGCATAGGACTCCATAACACAATACATAGGAATAGTACAGGTTCATTTCAAAGGACTGGTAGATAACTGTTCCCATAGAGGCTAATTGTTCAAACCAAACTTAAGAATTCACAGTTAATTTGGAATTTGATCCCAAAAATTAGCATAAAGGGGGCTGTGGTGCCCCTATAATTCTCCCATCATTGCTGCTCTTCTACTTTCAAAGCCACAAGCACCACCACATGCACCCCTTTGAGAAGGCCTGTACACTGCAACTTCACATCTTGGCTTTGCTGGAGTACACAGACCCCCAACCCACTCCTCCCACACTAATGCTGAACTTCCACAACAGTAGTTGGGACAAACCCAGAATAGGAAGTATCCCCATCTTATGAGCTGGACAAGTAATCTACAGCCAGGTGAGAGGCCCTCCATTGTCAAAACTGGCATGTAGGCAGCTAGACCAGAGCCTAGTAGCATGCATCTTCTCCAAAAGATCCAGCTACTGTGGGGAGTACCTCCCCAAATTTTACCAGAGTACCCTAGTTCTAATGAGGCAGCCCTTCATCTTTTTTTAATTCCTTCAGCTGTTTACCTGTGTTATCAGAGCTACCCCTGAAGGATGCTGTTTGTGAGGATAATTTCAGGTAACAGTGTTCTGAACTGTTTTACTGAAGTAGTGATTTCCAGCTTGATTCTCTGGTTCTAGAGTATTATAGAGCTTATGCTATGCAGCCACATGTTACCCTGGTTGAGTGACAGAGACACTTCTGTGAAGAGTCCATGTTTGTGCAGCTTTCATTAATCTGTAGCATATGCATATTTGTTTGCCATCTTGAACATGTTTTACATTATTGCTTCTTACTTTGCGCCTGTTTAGTAAATGCAAGTTATAGTTTCTCTCTGTCTGACCATTTCGCTGAATATCCAGTCTGGCAAAATTCTAACAGTATACCTGTCACAGAGTAATGCCCCGTACACACGGTCGTACACACGGTCGGAAATTCCGACCACAAAATCTGTCAGATTTTTTCAGTTTTTCCATTTTGTCCTGCATACACGCGGTCGGACAAAGTTGTCGGAAAATTTGATCATTCTGAACATGGTGACGTTCGTTGCGTACGATGGAACTACGTAGAGGCTAGTAGCCAATAGCTTTGTTCTCGTAATTTGATCTGAGCATGCGTGGCACTTTGTCCGTTGGAATTCTCTGCACACGATCGGAAAAAGTCTGATCTTGTTGTTGGAAAATTTGAGAGCAGGATCTCAAATTTTATCCATCGGAAATTCCGACGGAAAAAGTCCAATGAAGCCCACACACGGCCGGATTTTCCGACAACATGGTCCGAACGGACATTTTCCGTTGGAATTTTCGACCGTGTGTACGGGGCATAACAGTATACCTGTCACAGTAAGAGTTAAAAAAAACAAAAATCAGGCTCAAACCTGCTTAACTAAGGCATGTTAAGGAAGAAGACCACACACAAGTTCTACTTATACATTCTTTTAAATGTCCCATACAGAGGCATAGGACTGGAGATGTTGAGGTTTATGTTACTGTATGTGATCATTTTCTGTGCAAGCAATACTTACTGTAGCTTTTATATATATTTTTGTATTTTAATGCTGTTTATAGCATTGATATGCAATGTAACTCACCACATATAATTATTGTCTAATTGGTAATAATTATGTTAATAAGCGAAAGGTTCTTTATGAAATATTTATCCTGATTAGTTATTATAAGCTGGTAATGCTTCAGGTATTTAATTACAGGTCTCAATATAAAACTAATCATGCAGACAACCTTACAAACCTGGCCTACCAACAGGGTAAAAATCATTAAACAATCATTACTATCAGCTGACACTGGCCTGTAATTTTTGCAGTTGATGGGGGAGTTGATGCTTGATGAACAATCCAATTAAAACTGGCAACAAAAGACCCAAAATGTCAGCCAAATTGCTTTTTAATAGTCAACGCAGCCGTCACAAAACATAAACACAGAACTCCCAACAGAAGCATAAAGCTTCTGAAACAATCATAGGAAATGAATAATTTCAGGCAGCCTGAGAATTCCTGTAACACAGGGGCACTCATTAAAATATTGTGAATGGCAAATCCACAATGTTTCTTAGTAATGTAGTTCAGACGGCGCAAATGAACAAAGACAAAAATATGATTACTCTGTACCTGGTTGCTTATGTACTCTGGACTGAATTATATTTGCTATTTATTAAGCAAATTATATTTGAATAATCGAATAAACAGTAAAGAGAAAGGATTTATTGGTTAATTAACATAAACTACATTAATGCCAAAGCACAACAAATCATATGTAATGGCTACAGATGTTGCATACAGAGAAAGTGAATATATCCCAAGCATACCTATTAGTAATTTTACCTGTTCTGAATAAAAAAATATTTTAATTCTAAAAGCTAATTATTTTTGTATTTTTTTTTCTGTTACAATATAGTGTAAATAGAGTTTGATTTTTTATTACTGTTTAACCTGAGCAACAGTAAAATATAAATTCAAATATAGGTGCCATGCACTGCAAAAACTGTACAATGCTGGTCAAAAATAATCAGAGTATTCTCTGTTATAAAAATTTAGGAACACATTCATAATGCCTTTGCATGTTTGTGTAATAACATTGATATGCATTTCCAGTAGACATGTTACAAAGTAGTTATATAATAAAAATTTGTTTTTTTATCTGTCTTTACCTCTAATGTTAAATAGGAGAGTGATGATGTAATAGCTGCAAATTATCAAACTGGCTTTGCCAAAGGAATGTATCTTAAACTGGTAGTTGTAATTTAAAGAGTAACTCCACTTTTGTTGACAAAAAAAGCATACCCCTCTGGTTGATCAATATACATTGCAGGGATTTTAACAAACTTTATAGCAGATTCCAAAAGGAGTTGTAAAGGCAGAACGTTTTTTTATCTTAAGTCATTAAGATAAAAAACCTTTTGTGTGTAGCAGCCTCCCCAACACCCCCTAATTACTTACCTGAGCCCCATCTCTCCCCAGCAATGTCCACGCGTCTTAGCCATCAGGAACTCTACTCCTTAATGGCTGAGACACAGCAGCAGAGCCATTGGTTCCCATGGCTGTCAATCAAAGTCAGTTAGCCAATCAGGGGAGAGAGGGGACAGGGCTGGGTCGGGGCTCTGTGTAGGAATGGACACTCAGAGCTGTGACTCGGTTCAGGTGCCCCCATAGCAAGTTGCTGGCTGTCGGGGCACTCAACAGGAGAGAAGAGCAAGGAGCAGTGATGAGGGACCCGGGAAGAGGAGGATCCAGGTATCGCTGTGCAAAACCAACTGCACAGAGCAGGTAAGTATAACATGTTTGTTATTTTAAAAAATAAAAGGAACTTTACAATCACTTTAACTTTTGTGTCTGTGAAGAAATAGCTCTTTGTTTTACCAGACCAATTGCATACTCATTCTGAATGGGAGGGTTTGGTTCATTATTAATCAGCTGATCCACTTTGTGTGTTCTAATAAGGAAAGCTGCAGTGTCCACACTATTTAGAACCGATTAACCCTTGGGGAGTATTTCACCAAAATTTCTGTTGCAGGAGGTTCCTAAAAATCCGATATGTACCTTAGTGCATACATCTGGTAAAATAGGTGAGCCTTTCACACAAGCAGGGAATTACTATTTTGGAGTCATTCGCTACCCCAACTGTGCTCGAAATGCCTCCAGGTCACCATATTGAATATTACAGAAAATTACAGTGCTGCAGATTGAAAAAGAAAGGTAATTTTTAGTAAAATTTTTTGTAGCATTACATTTCAACATGGCTTGTGTAGCAATTGTATCTGTTATGCCGCGTACACACGATCGGTATTCTCGTCGGAAAAAACTCTGACGGTTTTTCCAACGGAATTCCGCTCAAGCTGTGTTGCCTACACACGATCGCACCAAATTCCGATGGTCAATAACACCACTATGTACAACACATTCGACTGCACTTTGTAAGGGAAGTTTAATGCTTCTGAGCATGCGTCAAATTGTTTCCGAGCATGCGTCAGAATTTTGCGTGTCAGAATTGCATACACACGATCGGAAAATCCGATAGAAAGGTTTTCCGTCTGAAAAATTAAGAACAGGTTCTCAATCCAAAGTCCGTCGGAAATTCCGACAGAAAAAGACCAATGGGCATACACATGGTCGGAAAATCCGATGAAAAGCTCCCATCAGACTGTTTCAATCGGAAATTCCGACCGTGTGTACGCGACATTATTGTTTTATTTGCTATATTTTTTCCCCACAAAAGTGGAGTTGCACTATAACCACTTAAGGACCAAGCCTGTTTTTGAGACTTGTTTACAAGTTAAAATCAGATTTTTTTGCTAGAAAATTATTTAGAACCCCCAAACATTATATATTTTTTTCAGACACGAATAAAATGGCGGTCATTGCAATACTCTATGTGCCACTGTATTTGCGCAGCGGTCTTTTAAAATACACTTTTTTCAGTTAAAAAATAAGACAACAGCCCAATTTTTTTTCTATATTGTGAAAGATAATGTTACACTGAGTAAATTGATACCCAACATGTCACACTTCAACATTGCGCCCGCTCGTGGAATGGCGACAAACTTTGGCACTAAAAATCGTTAAAAAATTTCTACAGGTTACCAGTTTTGAGTTACAGGGGAGGTCTAGTGCTATACTTATTGCTCTTGCTTCCTCCCTTCAATGCTATGGAACCGAGCAGGGGCCATCTTTCACTCACTCACCCAGGCAGTGAGGGAAGTGGACGCAATTGTCTCCAGTAAGCGGTGGGGATGACCGGAGCACAGCGGGAGAGGGGGTTGGCCCTCTCATGCCCCCGATAAAAGTGATCTTGCAGTAAATCCGCCACAGAGACCACTTTCATCTTAAAGAGAACCACACGCTGTTCCTGAAAATACCTATAATACCGACATTTAACGTGAAAGTACCGACGTACAGGTACATTAATTTGCGTGAAGTGGTTAAACATTTTTAATTACTCTTTTTATATAAACAGTCTGTTGCCAGACATCTGTGAGGAATTAACATGTTATTAAATTTAAATTAGCATTAAAGTAAAACTAAGCCCATTTACTAAAATCTCGTATTGCTTATCTTTTTTTTAAATATTATATATAAATAATTATATTTAAATATATTACATTTAAATATATTATATTTAAATTATATTTAAATAATACCTGGTGGTCAAATTCTTGTTTAGGCACTTTCCCCAAGTTGTTCTCTTGTGTTCTCTCCCTGTCATATGTGCATCTGGTGGAAGCTATAAGCATGCTTTGAGCACCCTTTTGAAATCACTCAGCATAAAATCTTAGTTCTACACAAATCCAAATTACTTTTCTATTTAAAACTTGATTTATTTAATTTGTGTTTTTTCTGTCTTATGCCATGTGCCCTAAGCCCTCTCTGTTTGTGAACTTGTCTGAAAATTCTGTACTTCAGTTTAGTTGCCTGTTTGATTTTTGCTAATAGTTAATAATAGAACTGCATCCTCAAGTGAAATGTTAACATCCTTGCAGAGAACCCTGAGAAAAATTAGGCACTCGCTACACTCCAAGCTTTTTGGAGGAAAATAACTAACACTGGTGACAAAGTTAATGCAACAAAATTAGCAATTTTTATAGTTTGTGACACCAAGTCATGACACATATATTTTGCAACTTTGGAAAACCGCAATTGTCCACAGACCTTTCCTTGTCCTGGGCTTCTTAGTTTAGCTTTATTCTTGATCTGGCCATGACTTAGCTAGACCTTCCAGCTGTATTGATGTTACATCTCATGACGCTGGCAAGAGCCCAAAATAAATTTTGCATGGCTATGCCATTGTAGACTCATTATTTTATTAAAATCCTGGAGAAGAAGAGACATTAAAATGTGGTGATGACTCTCAATACATTATTTCTTTGACAACTTCCAGTAAGACCATTGTAATCCTAATAAAAATAAAAAAAGCAAGTCCATTATTTTGATTAACAATGACAACTACAGAGAACTGTCATCTTCATGCCTATTTAAAGATAGCACGTGATAAAGTATAGAGGAGAAGCAGAACTCCTTTTTGACAGATGGTGAAGACTACACAACCCTTTGTGCCAATAGTTCGAAAATGTATTACAAGTTAAGGTCTTGGCTTCAGATAAAATTGGATGAAAAATTCCTGATCAGTAAATAACCTTGAGCAAGCTGCTTCATTTCTCTGCTATAAAATCAAATCACTGTATTATCTTGAAAATATAAATCTTTGCTCTTTAATAGTATGTCACTTTGTGTTAGAAAAGTATTTGAAATACAGATACTGTAAAGATCCAAGGAGCCATCCTAGAGCAGGAGGTCACGGGCCACATCGGAGGGCTCCGCGGGCCACCGGTTTACCACCCCTGACAAAATATGTCTATTTTTATAAGCTGGAAACCTCTGCATGCCTCTTTGAATTAGTTTCACTTTATTATCTGGAACTGGAATTTTCTGACTTCAGGGCCACCCACTTGCATACCCTTATCCAATAAGAGTACCCTTAATGGCCATGTAAGTGCTCTAATAGAATAGGAGGAATTGTACAGTTGACAAGAGCTTACCTAGAAGTCACAGAAGTCTGACCCCTTGCAACAAAAATGAAACTAATTCAGAGAGGTTCACAGAAAAAAAATAAAGCTAATAAAAGTAATAGCAGGCATCTTGTCCCGTGTCATTTTAGGCAGGTGTTTTAAACATTTAAAATGGGTGAGAGGTTTACTTTAGGGAATTTACATTTTAGTGAAAAGTGCATAATTTGGATGTGCTGGCAATGATGAGGGGAAACTGGGAAGATATATAGTTGTGATGGACAGAGAAAAGTACATTGCTATGTGTAGAAAGATCTTATGCAACACAGACTGGTATGTACCTATACCACCCATTAACATGGAGAGAGAACAAAGAGTACTTTATGACATTATCAGTGAGGCACATAATGAGGGTCTTATAGATAAGGAAACAGTGGCATTTTTAAAGTTTAAATTCCCTTGAGTACCTATATTTTATTCCCTCCCCAAGGTATATAAGTCCCTAGTAGATCCCCTGGATTACCCATAATTTCAGGCAATGGTTCACTTACAGAATAAGCTAGTGAGCATATTGATAAAATCTTAGAACCTTTTTGATGAACCAATTATCCTATGTACGAGACACGGTGCATCTTTTAACCAAGTTGCATGATCTAACCCTCCTGCTCACTTTGGACGTTCCTGGACTTGACAATTGAACTTACTGATCAACAGGCTGTGAAAACCATTCCGAAACAGGGGATACAAAGATAGATGGTTGAATGCAGCCCATAAGCGAGCTAAACAGAGTGATCACAATACTCTGCTCTTATGGTCTGGTAAGGGAACCAGAGAAAAGGGATCGGGAGGTTCGCTTGTGTTTTCAGCACACAGAATTGTCTGTTAGGGTTAAGGAGGCTTGTATGGCCCATTGGTACCTATTGACAGGCGATCCAACAGTTAACAAGTTTATTTCAAACTGTCTACAAATACTGTTTAGGTAGATGAACTCACTGGTGCACCCATTGGTCCACAGTGAAGGCATCCAATACAAAATAGAAATAGAGGGAGACAAGGTGGTCTTGCACACTGGAAGGACCCTTAGGTACAATCAACTGGTGACATGTGGGGTGGTATATGTCATTCTATGCACTGTCTGAAGACGCCTACAGGACCACATTTATGAGATTTCAATGTACCATTTGAAAGCTCTTATTGCCTGTCACGTATGTTTGCAACATGATAGGGACACGGGGTGTCTGAGTTGCTGGGTAGTGTAGGTAGTCCCCAGCAGTAATAGGAGGGAACTTTGACCGTTTATTGCTGCAACATGAGGCCAGGTGAATTTGGGAGCTGAAAGCATGCAAGCCACCTGGCCTCAATGATAGCTTCCATTCTTACCTTGAGTAATTTTGTGAAATATATATTTTTTTATTTATTTTTTCCAGAAAAATGTATTAATTTATTTATAAATGTTTTGTGACAATTAATATGGCTAATTAAATGTATTAAATTGAATTTTACACATTTAATAGAGAGTTACAAAAGGAATACATTTGAGAGGTGATTTTTTTGTTTGGAATGTCTGAGGATTTGTTTATATCTATATCAGGGCTAAACCGTCAGTAAGGTGATGGCTCCCACTTGTTGTACAGTATATACTTGTATCTCTAATAGATGTGGGAGGCATGGACTTCATGGGGTGGAGTAGCTATGTAAGCTAGTAGCTATACAATTCAATAATTTTTAAATGTAAAATGCATATTGCATGTGCAGGCTTGCAAACATGTCTGCTGGCTGTCTAGAGAAGGGGGGCACCTAATGGGAAAGTAAGTGAATTGCAGCACCTTCCATTGGATCCCTTTCCTCCCCTTCATTCCCTGTGTCCTTTATATCTACAATGCCGAAATTAAGATGGCAACTGTGCATGACATCATTACATCATGTGCGTCATTATTCCATATGTCCTATTGTCATTACGCATTGCGCATGCTCATTGGCGCTTCAGGCGGTCATTTGATGGTCATTTATGATATATAGGGAAAAACCATAACACCTCTACTTGTTTGCCCCTGAAGCATCCGGGGTCATCAACGAAACTGGTCAGGCTTGTTTGCCTGGCAGCCTACCTCCACTCACTGCTGACACACTGGACAAGGACTATCTTTGGCTGACACGATAAGTACTTTCATTCATACCTCTGGTATGGAGAGAGCCTTATTTGGATGCAGCTATTTGATCTTTAAATGAGATACTGATGTTTGCCATGTTGGAGCATGTGGGGCTCCTGAAATACAGCAAGGACCCTCTGGGACATCTCAGAATACTATGCTGAATTGTTCTAAATGCCTCTTGGACAGGGATTGTCAGAGCCTTGTTTAATGAATTATCATTGCAGTAATCTCAGTCCCATGGCTTTGGGACATCAAATGGATATATACCTGCGCATTGATTTTGTGGATACTTGTGCAAAGAAGAAGGCAATGTATATCTGTGGATGAGATATGTCACAATAACTTTATAACCGCTACTGGACCAAAAGTATCCTAACATGCATGTTCTGGAATACCTCACTATATATACCTGTGAGAGGGACTTGACATTAACATACCTATATGAACACATTATAACAGCCTTGGATAAGACCTTTTCTTTCTTGCCTCCTCTTTACCACAGGTCTTGTGCACAATTATTCCATCTATGAAATCTGAATGGCATTCTTTAATGAAAATACAAATGGAGCTCACTACCTAGATAGCAAGTATAACTTGCCATAAATTTGTGGCAGTGTTAAATTGTAATGCCGCGTACACATGATCGGACATTCCAACAACAAAATCCTGGATTTATTTCCGAAGGATGTTGGCTCAAACTTGTCTTGCATACACACGGTCGCACAAATGTTGTCGGAAATTCTGAACGTCAAGAACGCGGTGACGTACAACACGTACGATGAGCCGAGAAAAATTAAGTTCAATAGCCAGTGTGGCTCTTCTGCTTGATTCCGAGCATGTGTGGCATTTTGTGCGTCGGAATTGTGTACAACCAGCTCTCAAATTTTTGTTGTTGAAAATTCCGACAACAAATGTCCGATGGAGCCTACACACAGTTAGAATTTCCGACAACAAGCTCACATTGAACATTTGTTGTCGGAAATTCCGACCGTGTGTAAGCGGCGTAAGTCTGTTAACTTGCGGCACATTTTTACTGGCAAGTTGTACACTTGCAGAGCACTTGAAGCACAAGTTCTAGTTGAAAATTTTCCAATTTGTAGCAAATTTGCATGGTAAGTCTCTAGCAAGAGCAAAGTTGCAGTGGTGAATCTACAGCAAGAGCTCTGCAAGTCACAATTGCACAACATAACTGAACCAGAACTTGCAGTGGACTTGCAGAATGTTTGCAAAGAAAGTTTATCTAGAGTCATGCAATGCAGACTTGCTGCAATTGTGCAACAAACTTGTGAAGCCTGGCCAGACTATCAATAGCTTAGCAAGTCATTTTCAAACTTGCAGCTCAATTGCTTGCTATCTAGGTACAGAATACTTCATACATGTTAAATCCAATACATCTAAAGGATCTATGAACAAGGCATGATTGCCAATAGGAGCATATCTACAGGATTAACACAAGCATACCCAACTTAATTTCTAAACGTTTGGGGGCCTTAGACATTATATCTCCATTCAGATGAATGCACATGATGGGATTGCATATCCAAACCTGGATCAATGATGGTTACATTCACTATAAGTCTAGTAAAATAACTCTCCAATCATCACATTAGATATAGATAGTGGTATGGTGGTCATATATATATATATATATATACACAGTATCTCACAAAAGTGAGTACACCCCTCACATTTTTGTGAATATTTTATTATATATTTTCATGTGACAACACTGAAGAGAAGACACTTTGCTACAGTGTAAAGTAGTGAGTGTACAGCTTGTATAACAGTGTAAATTTGCTGTCCCCTCAAAATAACTCAACACACAAGCCATTAATATCCAAACCGCTGGCAACAAAAGTGAGTACACCCCTAAGTAAAAATGTCCAAATTGGGCCCAATTAGCCATTTCCCTCCTCTGTTACAGGGTCTCAGGTGTGAATGGGGAGCAGGTGTGTTAAATTTGGTGTTATCGCTCTCACTCTCTCATACTGGTCACTGGAAGTTCAACATGGCACCTCATGGCAAAGAACTCTCTGAGGATCTAAAAAAAAAGAATTGTTGTTTGGCACCCCAGATGTTTTGGAACTACATTTCCCATAATGCTCTTGCACTCTGCAGTGTAGTTGAGCATCATGGAAAATGTAGTTCCAAAACATCTGGGGTGCCAAGGTTTGCCATCACTGATCTAGGCTATAAGAATGAATGAATGAATGAATAACTTGTATAGCGCTACAATGCGAACTGAATCGCCTCAAGGCGCTGTATTGACATTTGGTTGTCGAGCTTCTAGAAGAGGTGGGTCTTGAGTTTCTTCCTGAAGGCCTGATGGTTTTCTTCCATGCGAATGTCGGTTGGTAGAGCGTTCCATAGCCGTGGACCTTAGACAGCGAATCTCCGTTCCCCCTTTGATTTGTAGCGGGATTTGGGAATGAGGAGAAGATTTTGATTAGCCGATCGAAGACTGCGATTCGGTATGTAGTGTTTTATTTTCTCGCGAAGGTATTGCGGGGCGTTTCCATGTGCGCATTTGTGGGTGAGGCAGAGGGTCTTGAATGCGACCCGACTCCTTACATTTAGCCAATGTAGGTTCCTCAGGGAAGGGGAGATGGATTCCCAGGGTTTTTTTCCTGTTATCAGCCTTGCCGCTGTGTTTTGGATAAGTTGTAAGCGCGCAAGTTGATATTGGGGTAACCCTATGTAGAGGGAGTTAGCATAGTCGAGTCGAGAATTGATGATCGTTCCAACTACCACTGCTTTGTCCTCTTTTGGAATGAAGGGGAGGAGTCTGCGTAGCAGGCGGAGCAGATGGTGAGAACCACTGACCACTGCTCCTATTTGGGCATCCATTGACATTTCTGAGTCAAAAATGACTCCGAGACTCTTAGCCTTGGTCCTTGGGGCGATGGTCTGTCCAAAGATGGTAGGAGGTGTCCAAGGGATCTTGGTTCGGGGGTTATGATTTGCATGTAGAATAAGAAGTTCTGTTTTTGATTCATTAAGTTTGAGGGAGCTGGCAGTCATCCAGTCGTCTATCATAGTGAGGCATTTTCCTAATTGCTGATGATGGTCTTTTTGTCCGGTGATACGAAAATATAATTGAGTGTCGTCGGCGTATGAGTGGAAGCAGAGGTCTGATCTTCTGATGATTTTGAGGAGTGGGCGAATGTATATATTGAAGAGGACTGGCGACAAGGGTGATCCTTGAGGGACTCCACAGGAGATTGCCCGGGTTTCAGAGGTGAAACCTCCTAGTTTCACTGTCTGAGAGCGATTTCCTAGGAAGGATGCAAACCATTGCAGATCTGAGCCAGTGACTCCTGCTACTTCTGTGAGGCGGATGAGTAGAGTATTGTGGTCCACAGTATCAAACGCTGCACTGAGGTCCAATAGTACCAGGAGACATGAATCTCCGTCATCCGCTGCTTCGAGGGCATCGTCCCATATCTTCAGGAGTGCGGTTTCTGTCCCATGGCCTGGGCGGAATCCTGATTGTAACGGGTCCAGGAGTGTGTGTGTGTCCAGGTGGCGTTGTATCTGTTGTACTACCGCTTTCTCCATAATCTTGGAGATGTTGTTCAAGCTTGTAATTGGTCTGCGGTGGTTAGGGTCCCGTGGGTCGAGGTTGGGTTTCTTTAGCAGGGGTTTGATGATGCCTTGTTTGAGGGCGCCTGGAACAATCCCTTCTTTGAACGATTGATTTATGAGGTGTGTTATGGTGGGAGCCAGGATGTCGGAGCATTCTTTCAGGAGTTTTGTGGGGATGATGTCAATGGAGGATGTGCTGTCTCTTAGATTTTTGATGATGTTTTTAGTAGTATCCGTGGTAATTTGGATCAGAGAAAACTTTGGTGGTTGTGGGATGTTTGTGTCGATATCGACTTTTTGCTCTGACTGCCTGCCGTCGGATGTCTTTTTCTGACCAATTGTTTTCCTGATGTTGTCGATTTTATTGATGAAAAAATCTGATAATTCATTGCAGAAATCTTGGGTTTCATTAGCGGGGGGCTCTAAGCATGCCGGGTTCATCGACTGAGCGACTATTTTAAAAAGTTCCCGGGGGCGATTTAAGGCCGCTGAGATGGTATTTGAGAAATGGTCTTTTTTTGCTTTGAAGATTGCCTTCTGATAATTCTGTGTGAGTCCTTTGTATTTTGTGTGATTTCCATTGGTGGGATTTATTCTCCATGCTCTTTCGGCTCTTCTGCGTTCTTGCTTGAGTAGCGTGAGCGAGCTATTGAACCATCCTGCGTTTTTCCTCTTGATGAGAGTTCTGCGTTTTGGAGCCACTGAGTCTGCTGATTGTAGTAATGCATTGTTTAGGGAGCTGAGAGTTTGCTCCAATGAGTGGGTTAAATTCAGAGTTGCTATTTTGTTTGATAAGATGGTTTTGAAGGAGTCGGAGTGCAGTTTTTTTCTGCGATCTGGTCCAATGAGTTGTTGTTGCAGGTTTCTGTTTTTGGCGGGTGGTGTTGGTGAAGATTTTGAATTTGATGGCGTGGTGGTCCGTCCATGGTAGTGGTATGTTGTCTACTGTGTTGATGTCCAGATTTTGGTTGAAGATGAGGTCCAGAGTATGTCCTGACCCAAGAAGATTGCCAAGACCCTAAAACTGAGCTGCAGCACTGTGGCCAAGACTATACAGCAGTTAAACAGGACAGGTTCCACTCAGAACAGGTCTTGCCATGGTCGACCAAAGAAGTTGAGTGCACGTGCTCAGTGCCATATCTAGAGGTTGTCTTTGGGAAATAGATGTATGAGTGCTGCCAGCATTGCTGCAGAGGTTGAAGGTGTGGGGGGTCAGCCTGTCAGTGCTCAAACCATACGCCGCACACTGCATCAAATTGGTCTACATGGCTGTTGTCCCAGAAGGAAGCCTCTACTGCACAAGAAAGCCTGCAGTTTGCTGAAGACAAGCAGACTAAGGACATGGATTACTGGAACAATGTCCTGTGGTCTGGTGAGACCAAGATAAACCTATTTGGTTCAGATGGTGTCAAGCGTGTGTGGCGGTAACCAGGTGAGGAGTACAAATACAAGTGTGTCTTGCCTACAGTAAAGCATGGTGGTAGGAGTGGAATGGTCTGGGGCTGCATGAGTGCTGCCGGAACTGGGGAACTACAGTTCATTGAGGGAACCATGAATGCCAACATGTACTTGGACATACTGAAGCATGATCCCCTCCCTTGGGAGACTGGGCCTCAGGGAAGTATTCCAACATGATAACGACCCAAAACACACCTCTAAGATGACCACTGCCTTGCTAAAGAAGCTGAGGGTAAAGGTGATGGACTGGCCAAGCATGTCTCCAGACCTAAACCCTATTGAGCATCTGTGTGGCATCCTCAATTGGAAGGTGGAAGAGCACAAGGTCTCTAACATCCACCAGCTCCATGATGTCATCATGTTGGAGTAGAGGACTCCAGTGGCAACCTGTGAAGCTCTGGTGAACTCACTGTCCAAGAGGGTTAAGGCAGTGCTGGAAAATAATGGTGGCTACACAAAATATTGACACTTTGGGCCCAATTTGGACATTTTCACTTAGGGGTGTACTCGCTTTTATTGCCAGCGGTTTAGACATTAATGGCTGTGTGTTGAGTTATTCTAAGGGGACAGAAAATTTATACTGTTATACAAGCTGTACACTCACTACTTTACATTGTAGCAAAGTATCATTTCACCAGTGTTGTCATATGAAAATATATGTGAGGGGTGTATATATATATATATATATATATATATATATATATATATATATATATATATATACATATGTCCATAGCCTTGTCACATTTAGCTGGCAGATGAAAAAAAATGAAACTTAATCTAGTTTATGTTTTTATCAAAAAAAATTATTGTATGTTTACATTTACTTAATGTAAGTGCCTGAACATTTCTTAATATTAGCCTCATATAATATCCTGCACAGTAGGATAATCAGGGCTGTTTGTTTAATGGTGAACGTGACATATGCAAAATGCGTTGACGTAGGCAATGCAGCAGAGCCCTGCACTTCACCATGCATACCAGTGGATTGGCGAGCCGCAGTCCCTGCTAACCTTCTGGGCAACACACACGGTAGCTATCACAGCCTCTTGCTTCTACTCACTGTTGGCAAGTGAATATAGGAATAGATTGAGGAAAATTACAAGTGTCAAGGAGTGGTAAGAGCCTCCTGGCAACTCTGATCCGCAGTCCCTGCTAACCTTCTGGGCAACACACATGGTGTGTATCACGAGACGAACAGCCGGATCGTAACTCTCTCTTACACACCATAGCTATCACAGCCTCTTGCTTCTACTCACTATTGGCAAGTGAATATAGGAATAGAAGGAGGAAAAGTACAAGTGCCAAGGTGTGGTGAGAGCCTCCATGTAACTCTGTTATTCCATGTGAATTTCAGCCATCCATGCCGCTAATACAATGGTTGAATTTAAGTATAGTAAAAACCTTTGATGCCATAGTGTGAACTGTACTGCAAATGATGGGTGTGTTCATGTTCAAGTGGCTAGTTAAGCCAGCACTGATCTGGAACTATACCATTGGTATGTGTCAGCCATTGCTTTAAGGAGACCACTATTCACGTTACCATTCAGTAAGCAAACAAGCTTGGAGTGACTAGAGAACTGATCTCGCAAGTAAGGATACTTCGGTCAGCTGTCAGCAAGGGGTTATACTCAACGGCAGTCCAATGCATGACATGATCTTTTTAGAGGGATGTGATGAGACTGCAGAGTCTGCGTATAGAGGTGCGTTACTCTTAATTTCAGTCTCCTGTGCAATATGCTCAGACATGAAGCTTGTAGCTAAATAATAATCCTTTCATAAGTGTTACATTATAACTATTTTGCCTTCATATTAGGTATAACAAGGCTAATTAAGGATATAGGGGTTATCCCCAGAGAAGGCGTGGTATTAGGGGTGTCCTTAGCATACAATAGCCTTGTATGAGGCAAGTATTGCACAGGAATCTAGACCCCCTGCCTAATCCTTTTCGCCTAATACCTTGGTAGTTGTTGAAGGTTATTTGCAGTATGCATGTGTGTATGTGTGGGGCCCTGTTCTGTTGTATGTGAGCGACAACTTTGTAAACTCTTTTTTATCAATTTTATTATTGGTGTTTGGAGGTGTAGGCCATTCTGGCCTGTAAGTTTTGATACTTGCATTTTTCAATAAAGTTATAATGTTTTCTCCAGATATACTAGTCCCGTGGTTAGTTCTCCCTGTGCAGCTCTTTGCTTATGGGGTAGCCATTGTGGTTCCCCTATTGTTTGTTTTCTGTTTGTTTAATTGCAGAATGTTGTAATTATACCTTTGCAAACATGCTTACAGGAGGAGAGAGAAAAGAAATGACTTCATCCATTTGCTAATGCTCAACTGTCTATTTTGTGAGTTGGAGCTGGACAATGACAAGTCTGTATTGCTTAAAGCGAAGTTCCACCCATTTTTCTTTCACTTTGTCTGTATGAGCTAAGGACATGCAACACTTTTCACAATGGGCATTTTTTTTTTTTCGTAAATACCTTATTTTATTCTTTCTCCATTACTTCCTCCTTTCGTTCGCCTAGGCAATTACGTCACTAGGCATTTTGCAAGGGTTCCTGGGATCGCAGCATCCCAGGAGTCCTTGCAAATCACCTACTGCCGAAATCCCGCAATATTTGGAAGTAGAAAATTATGCAAACAGGAGTTAGCCCAGCTGAGTGCATGCTAGGGGTTGTAGGCAATGGGGAGGGAAAAAAAAATCCTGCAGGAAGCTGGGCGGCAAACCTAATGAGAGAGCCGCACTCTCTTCTCTGCTGATATGAGAATGGGAGGAGGAGGAGGAGGGCGGCGATCAGGGGAAACATTCTAACAGACCACCTCCCCCGTTACACCGCCGCTGCTGTTCAGCAAAGGTCTGCTGTCACCACTTCACAGCAATGCCATGGTACACAGTACACCCGGCGGCAGCTGGAGAGACTTGTAAACTTCCTCTACTTTCCTGTCCTTTGATTGACAGGGTGCTATAGCAATGGGGCGGGAACTTGCGCCGGTGCTGCCGTTGCTGTAGAAACCTATCAGGAAGAAGGACGGCCTCTCTAAGGCAATAATGTGTTGGATTTAGAGGTTCATGCTGGGTAGTCAGCTGAACAAAAATCCAGGAAGTTAACACAGGAGGGCTTCAGATGCCCACAGCTAAAATGGAACCTGCCTGCTTCTGAGATCAGTGAGTAATTTAACTATTTTTAAAGAAAGTAAACTTGCAAAAAATATGACATGTTAGAAATGTTCATCTACATGTTATGACAATTTCAGAGCTCTCCTTAAAAAAAAAATTTGGGGGGACTGGAACTCTGCTTTAACTGTAGTATTTAAAAGTGAGGCTTCCTACCTTGTATTTAAATAACAAAACTGATTTATCAAAACTCAAAATATTATGCCAGGTAATGTAGTTCATATACTGTATATACAGGTTAGGTTATGCTACCAAGAGCAAACCATATTGGGTGTGAAGTGGGGCTAGAGACATTTACCAAGAGCTTAAGGCCCCTTTCACACTGAGGCGCTTTGCAGGCGCTAAAGTGCTATAAATAGCGCCTGAAAAGCGACATTAATCACCCGCTGCTGTCTCTCCAGTGTGAAAGCCCGATGCTGAAAAATGTCCTGCAAGCCGCATCTTTGGAGCGCTGTAGGAGTGGTGTATTTATTGCTCCTAAAGCGCCCCTTCCCATTGAAAACAATGGGGCAGCGCTCCAAACCCGCCTGCAAAGCGCCACTGCAGGTTTTAACCCTTTTTTCGGCCACTAGCAGGGGTTAAAACTGCCCCGCTAGCGGCCAAAAAGCGATGCTAAAACTACGGTAAAGCTCTGCTAAATATAGCGCCGCTTTACCGCCAGCGCACCCAGCGCCTCAGTGTGAAAGTAGTCTAAGAACAGTCATTGAAAACACTCAATATACTGTACGTGATAGTATACCAACCACAATTCATCTTTTTACTAATCTAAGAGTGGTAAAAATAGATATGATTGTTGCTCTAGCTACTACACATTACATGTTATACTGTGTACTGGTTTACTTAGTAAACTCATAAATGGTAATATAGAGCTATAAAGTTTTCCTTTAAAGACCCAGGGTCTTTTAGCATGCAGTTAAACAAGACTGCAGTAGAGAATTGTGCCTTTTGTTATTTTTTTATTTTTTTATTGAGATTTCTGCATATCTCGAACAAATGAAGCAGTAAAAAGACACCAAACAGTTTTACAAGCACTTTTTGTACTTATACCCATAAATGTTACATTTTTAGGCTGTCTCTTTTTTCATCTTCAATAAAATAGCATGCATTATTCCTATTACTTATCCAAAAGTTGATACAGTTTCCTAGGTACAGAATGACATATTTTCCTTCTTTCTCCATAAAACCCTTGGGTCGATTGAACCTTTTAGCGTCCTAATAATACAGTGTTGTAAAATAGATGCTTTAATTCTGTTGTTCTCGTTTGCTCTAGAGAGCAGAGTAAAGTTTTTATGATTATTGTAAGCTGGCTCGGGGGGCAGTTGCTGCAGGGAAATAAAGGAAGAATATCAAAAGTAAAGTAGGCCATGTTGTAAGAGAAGAGTTTGCTGTGATTTTTATTATAGGCTAATTTTCCACATGGACTGCTTGTACTTTTTTGTACCTTTTTTTTTTTTTTTTGCAAGACCTGAAATAAATAGCTCATTGAAAGATCTTAAAAAATGCAAGTCATTTGGGGATTATTGCATGCAGTTTAACATTTCTTACTGTAGAGTTCGCTCAGGTAAAAGCCTAAACTAGAGTTTAAGATTTAGATTTTTACATATCATATGGAACAAGGGTCTTGTAAAAAAAAAAAAGGAATATTTAAATATATTTAAATCTATATATGTGTAGGAATACTTTAGAAGCTGTTGGATATAATGTGTTAAAAATGTGTATAAACTGTAAAGTTATTCCCAAGGCAATTACAGAAATGTTGGCCTTCGCATTTTCTATTTTTCCAGTAATTGCACTTACATAATCAGCTATAATCTACAACATATTATTCTATAATTGTACAAAATATGACTTTCATAAATATGCAAATATTTATTTTTAGGACTGCAAGGCTTATAGACTTATTTAAAAAAACACTGTCAGAGATTTGGGATTTTATTGAAGAACATTCAAACCTATGATAAAATAATCTACATTCTACTATTTTTTTTTGCTAGTGTTTTGGATTTCTTCATTATGGCAGCAAAGAAAGGTCTCAGCACACAATTTTTTCCCTTACCAAGTACCTCCTAAATTACAGGACCTGTAGCAAACAGTGAAATGAAGGCCTCATTTAATATGTGTACTGATAGGGCAAAGCAGTGAGGCATAACTGTTCAGGTTCACAATTTCTATTGATCAAGGCGAATCCTGTGAATTTTTTTGCAGATTCACCAAAAAGGTTTTTTTAAACCATAATGCACTGCATGATCTTCAAGCTATGGTCAGTAGACGTAGAAGGGCTTTTGTATAAGCCAACCCCTCACTATAAGGGGGGCACAGAGCAGCCATATTGTCAGTGAACTGGAAGCTGTGGGAGGGAAAGCATAGGAAAAACTGACTAAAAGGTGAAGGGAGAGATTAGGGCGAGTTAGGAAACTATACTGCAGCTCTGAATGCTAAATCCTTGGGCAATCAACCCTTTTACTGTATTTTTTGTTCTTCCTATTAGGAGCTTTTTTTGACTTTCATTTGATTTTGTGGTTGATTTGTTGCAAACAATCACTTTTAGCTGATGTCTTCTCCAAAGCAAACACTGTTTTTTGCTGCCAGACTTTTCTTTAAAAAAATTAGCATTTGTTTCAGGGGATGCTATTCGTGGGTTTGCATTCCATTTGTGTGTATATTTTTTTTTATTCTGTGTTAGCAGGACCTTTATTTTAGGTTAAACTTATTTTGTGTTGCAAGTCTTCACTTAAATATTTGAGGTGGCATTTATGTTTTTTTTTTTTTTTCATTTCCACTTTATGTTTATAGATCTCTTTTTTTTTTTTAACTTAAGGTGCTTATAGTCAAACACTTATTTCATACTGTCCCTCTGATCTGTAAGGTACCTTTTGTTTAAAGAATGCTGCGGCATCATTTGAAAGTAAAAAAAGAAATACAAAATGTAAAAAAACAGTATGTACACTGCTCAAAAAACGGTTCACACCAGCGCGATGCGGGAACCAGCGCAATTTCTAGTACCGGTTCCTGCATTGCATAGAACTTGCAGGCAGTTCACACTGCCCTAGGCAAACCGCTGCAGGTGTCAATAGAAAGTTAATGATACCCCGAGATCGGTTTACATATTGCAGTGCAAACTGTGAATTTGGACAGGAATCAGATCGCATGGGTGTAAAAACCAATGCGATCCGATTCTGGTGCGGACAAAAAAAGCTACATAGGTCAGTGAGGGCTGTTGTAAAGCTTATTCACTGTTTATTAGGATTATTTAAATACTATAGGTTATGCAGACATCATTTATTTTGATAATTGCGCACACTGAAAGTGAAACAAGTATACCACAGAATGGTTATGCCAAAATGGAATATGTAGAACAGACCCTTATTGCAGAGTCATGGCAGCTGTGTTTATAAATGTAGCTCTAAAAATGCCTAATTTGTAAAAAATGTTATCAAAGCTTTATAGCTTTCATAAAGACCTTTGATGAAAAGATATTTACAGTGCCTTGAAAAAGTATTTATACCCTTTGAAATCTTCCACATGTTGTCATGTTACAACCAAAAGCGTAAATGTATTTTATTGGGATTTTATGTGATAGACCAACACAAAGTGGCACATAATTGTAAAGTGGGCGGAAAATTTTACTTCCTTTTCTAGTCCCGTAGTACGTCATTGCGTTCGAAACGAACAGACTTTGGTCCAATCGTGTGTGGGCAAGTCCGTTCGGTCGGAGTTTATTCTGACGGAAAGTCTGATCGTGTGTACGCGGTATAAGACTTCACTGGCATATATTTGCATGTTCCATTAATCTCTACAATGTACCACTACAATGGTCCATTGTGGGTTCATGTGTCTGGGGGAACTTCTGCTATGAGCCGCTATATGCCTGTCCTTCCATTTATATATACACATTTATACCTATATGCTCATTTGCTTACATTTGAGCTATCAACCATAGTTAAATCCTCTATGTTTTCCCTTTGGGGTGGTGGCGGATGCTCCATGGGTTTCACTGCCTTGGTGGATTGTGGGTGGCATCTTTGTAATTGGGACATCTTGCCCTATTGTCCCTATCATTTCAGGGGAGAATGCTCACTTTCACCGGCCAATGCTAGGGCGCCATGTATGTGTGGGCATCTAGTGTCCTGTCAGGCCATAAGCTCATGCAATAGGCCACCAAACCACTAGAGGGAGAAGGGCTTTGAAAGTCAGACAGCTCGAGTTTGTACACTCTGAGCTATTGTGCAGGTAATGACGTCAATCGGAAGTTTCGGCGGGGCATAAATGACGTCTGCCGCAACCGGAAGTGGAGGGTGGAAAGCAAATCCACCCGCACTTCCTGGTTGCAGTTCAGTGTGCGTGCCACATGATCCAGGTAGTAGTAGCACCAGGCACCTTGCTACACAGCATCTAGTGTGGAGTGCACACCCCACTAACTAAAATTATAATTCAAATTAAATGATGGAGGCGCCCCATGTCTCTTTTTACCCCCCTCCTCCAGCACCCCCTCCACCTTATCCTTGCCCTATAAGTGAACCTACTTAAAAAGGGGAACACCAAGCTTGAACGGTATAAAGGATGGGTGGAAAAACACAGCAAAAAGTGTAGGTGCATCCCATGAAAATTAATCAGTATTATGCTACAATGTGATATGTGGGATACTAGACCTAATCACTGTATGGGACGACAGCCTAGTGCATGCTGAATTTGCGCCCTGTCGCTAGCGCAGGGATATGGCTCCCTGTTCATGGGACAAAGGTCAGCTTTATGTAGAAATATTTTAGTGCCTAGATGGTTGATAGTATAATATAGTGTGTTATGATGGCTTGACATGGTGGGCGGCACCCATCAGGATGGGTGTGGCAGGCTCTGGTGGGCGTCCACCTAGACATGTGGATGTGGCTATATACAGAGGGAATTTTGAGGAGGTCAGTCTACTATTGCTGTGGCTCCCTCGTAATGCGTAAGCTGTCCGCGATGCCATCTGGTTCCTCCTAATATCCGGTCCAGGTTGCAGGTGTCTAGAGACACAGTTCTGAATTGCTGGAGCACTGATAAGCCTTTTTTAAATGCTCGTTTGTTAGTATTACTCTAGTTAAAATTTGAAATACATTTTATCTTTGGTAATGCGCAAGGTATATACAACTGCAAACCTACCAAGACATGGTCGACCACCTAAACTGACAGGACGGGCAAGGAGAGCTTTAATCAGAGAAGCAGCCAAGAGGCCCATGGTAACTGTGGAGGAGCTGCAGAGATCCACAGCTCAAGTAAGAGAGTCTGTCCACAGGACAACTATTAGTTATGCAATCCACAAATCTGGCCTTTATGTAAGAGTGGCAAGAAGATTTGTTAAAAGAAAGCCATAAGAAGTCCCGTTTGCAGCTTGCGAGAAGCCATGTGGGGGACACAGCAAACAGGGTGAAGAAGGTGCTCTGGTCAGATGAGACCTAAATTGAATGTTTTGGCCTAAAAGCAAATCAATATGTGTGGTGGAAAACTAACACTGCACATCACCCTGAACACACCATCCCCACCGTGAAACATGGTGGTGGTAGCATCATGTTGTGGGGTTGCTTTTCTTCAGCAGGGACAGGGAAGATGGATGGAACCAAATACAGGACAATCTTAGAAGAAAACCTGTTTGAGTCTGCCAAAGACTTGAGACTTGGGCGGAGGTTCACCTTCCAGCAGGACAATGACTCTAAACATACAGCCAGAGCTACAATGGAATGGTTTAGATCAAAGCACAATTATGTGTTAGAATGGCACAGTCAAAGTCCAGATCGAAATCCAATTGAGAATCTGTGGCATGACTTGAAAATTTCTGTTCATCCAATCTGACAGAGCTTGAGCTATTTGCAAGGAAGAATGGGAAAACATTTCACTCTCTAGATGTACAAAGCTGATAGAGACATACCCAAAAAGACTTGCAGCTGTAATTATAGCAAAAGGTGGTTCTACAAATATTGACTCAGGGGGCTGAATGCAAATGCACACCACACTTTTCACATATTTATTTGTAAAAAATGTTGTGCCACTTTGTGTTGGTCTATCAAATAAATACCCAATAAAATACATTTTACGTTTTTGATTGTAACATGACAAAATGTGGAAATATTATTTGATCCCCTACCAACCAACAATAATTCTGGCTCCCACAGACTGGCTACAGTATGTGCTCATGTGGTACACAGATTAGTCCTATCAATTTAAGAAGGTTCCTCCTAATGACAACTCGTTATCTATATAAAAGATACCTGTCCACAGAATCTTTTTGTCTTTTTCTTCCATTCAAACCTCTTGACTAAATTTAATTTGATGAAGCACTGTGTATCATATGTAATTGTCTTTTTTTTACCTTTCCTTCCTCCTTTTTTGCATCTCAGCAATACTGATCACTTACCAACTCTTAGTAGCCACTTCCTGTCTACATGCATGCACTCTAGCAACTGCTACACATCATTTCTCAGGGCAAGTTTCCTGATGATGACAACAGTGGAATATTCAGTACATCATGTATAATTTACAAGGGTACAGTCTACATTAGGAGAGCATTTGACAGGGTGTCAATGCAGGATAACTATTGGAGAACCTGACAGTGCATTGTCACCCTATAACAGTAAATGCTTGTACAAGGACCTTCATGTCATATTTACTAGGTATGCTTTTAGTGAAAGCTTAAGATTTAAAAAATATATAAATACTTCTGAAATTGCATTAACTTTTTAAAACATACTGTAAATTATATTTGTATATGCAAATTATTATTTGTGAGTCAATATGTTGTGTCAGAACTGCTTGCCTCACATGTTGTGCTATATGATATTAATGTCAGTACTTGGGTATCTGCAAATATAAATGCCAGTGCAGCCAACTCTATAAGCATTATTTTCTTGTTTTTCATCCTAATAGATTGCACATTTATATGCACTGTCCCATAGCTAGGCTCAAGGCAGCACCTGACGACCAGACATTGGCTGAATGTAGCTTCTTTTTGCTTGATTGTTAACTATGCTGCCCCACTGTTTTGCAGCCTTAAGTTTGCTTCCGTCCTGGATATGCCTGCACAGAATTAGAATTTTCTTCCCATCCAGTTGTTTCCTCTGGGCAGTCCTCCCACCGTCTTTCTCCCCAACTGTCCTAAAACATAGTTCATAGTTAATTGGCTTATAATTTAATTGGTCCCTATGTGAGCATGTCTGCCAGTGATGCTAACAAAATGTAAGCTCTATTGCAGAGCTGAAAACAGATCTGTGTTTCTGATGATAAGCATATTGTTAGCAGTATTCTAGAATTAGATCACTGGCATGAAATTAAAAGCTAATCAAGTTCTAGCAACCCCAGTAATGATCTGATCAGTCCCACTCAAATGATGGTCAGAATTATTTTCGGCCAGCACATATTGATTAGGGGCAAGTTTGTTCTACAACAACCAAATTGGGCATCCAAAAGACTGTGTGTGTAGGCAGTGTATGAACCAGAGATAATAAGTTGCTGGCTTACTTGGAATAACAACAGATCTAGCATGCTGCTTTCATATCAAAATAGAATAAAATATGCTAGGGGCTTGGGATTTTGTTAACAATTGATTCATTAGAGAGTTTGTTTACATGTGCTGTGCTTAGTTTTGGCATACTGGTTGCAAGTGTTTTTGCTTTGAACGGAAAGTATGTTGTGAAGAAACCTACCATATTATCAGCAAGTACGCAGTATTAAAATGTACATTTGGGAATTTAATTAGCATTCTCTACTTAACAACTGTTGAGATTAGCTCAGTTAGCCTCTAAGTCAGACCTGACTTGCAGAACAGAACTGAAAGAGAGGAACAATACTATAACTGTGCGATACCAATAGGGAACCATCGTTTACACATAATTAACAGTGTTGTAACTCTTCCCTACACTATAGAAGCTAAAATCAAATGTAGATATAATTTAGGTGCATTAAGTGGATCACATTCATATAGGTATAGTATACAGTGGTGTGAAAAAGTGTTTGGAATCCAGTGAACCACAGTAAGAGCCATTATCCAGAAATGGCGAAGACATAAGGTGTTTATTATTAAAGGTGAAAAAAAAGCAAGAAATTCAGGAACAATTGAGAAAGAACGTAATTGAGATCTATCAGTCTGGAAAGGGTTAAAAAGCCATTTCCAAAGCTTTGGGAATCCAGTGAACCACAGTAAGAGCCATTATCCAGAAATGGCGAAGACATGGAACAGTGGTGAACCTTCCCTGGCGTGGCCGGCCGCCCCAAATTACCCCAAGAGCGCAGCGACGACTCTTCCTAGAGGTGACAAAAGACCCCACTACAACGTCCAAGGAAATGCAGGCCTCACTTGCCTCAGTTAAGGTCAGCGGACATGCCTCCACCATCAGGAAAAGGCTGGGAAAAAATGGACTGGATGGCAGAGTTCCAAGGAGAAAACCACTGCTGAGCAAAAAGAACATCAAAGATCGTCTCAATTTCTCCACAACACCTCTTGATGATCCCAAAGACTTTTGGGACAACATTATGTGGACCGATGAGACAAAAGTGGAACTCTTTGGAAGGTGTGTGTCCAAGTATATCTGGCGTAGATGTCCGAAACACTTAAGTGTGACAATCATGCAAAGGAACAGGAAATGAGGAAGGGGGCAAACACTTTTTCACACCACTGTATATCTATCTGTCTATCATTTTTTTTAACACAAATATACTATAATTTATCTTAAAAGTGACAAAGAATTATGGTAGTTTAATAGAATACAATACAGACTCAGATAACAAAAATTTTCTGCAACTAGATAAAATCTTTAAAATATTCTGCATTAAATATTGTTTTGCTCTTGAGTACCTGAACTACTTCATTCTGTGTTCAGTTGGGTAGTCCATAGATTATCACGAATGAGCCTACTGCACACCTTACCAGAGACAATCTTTCTATCTAAAATGCCAATTTGACTAGTCCATCTGTTGTTATCCCCTTACAGTATCTCTTATTTCCTCTCCTTCCTTCCTAATTACATTCCCTAAGTCCGTTTTATTCCCTAGTATATTTTCACTTCTGCCACTTCTTGTCTTAAAGCTGAACTCCGTGTTGCAAATTGAAAACAGCAATTACTAGTATTGTCTATGTAAACCTATAAACTTTTATCACGTTAGATATAAACCTCTCTATTTAGATGATAAATTGGAAGAAATATCAATGACATCATAGCTCCAATTCATAAAATAACAGCTTCTGCCCGCTCCAGAAGAGGAGTAAAGTAGGCATACGCATCCTGTATTCTCATTGCGCAGCCATGAGAAACTACAGTTCCCATGATGCCATGGGACTTGTAATGAATGTGGGCAGATATATGTAAATAGTGCAAAGATTGAGCTTTTGTACTTTGCCACATAATCCCCATGACAAACCCACGTTTAGAGATTACACACCCATATTTCTCCACACCTGATGGTCAGCCACAGCTGAACTAGTAACAAACAATAATTTAATATACATTCAATTATATTATATGACATTATATTCAATTATATGACAGTTATCTTTAACAAGAGAATACAATAAAAGTTTTTATTTTACTTTAAAAAGTACCTTACCTATTCCTGACAGACCAATATTGCATTTGTCTGTGGGGAGAGGTGCACAGAGCCTAGTGCTCATTTACATAGCCCACCATTTACAGGCGTGGAGTGCCGAGACAGACCAGGAGTCTCCTGGCCTGTCAATCAAATTATGCTGCAATAGTGGGTGGCTCAGACCGGAGCCTGAGACTCCTGGATCCACCCACTACAGTTAACATGGTATAATTACATTATCACTTAGTGGGGAATTGACAAGACTGGTGGTCAATGGAATAACGGGAATAGCAGTCTTATATTGTGGGGGTATTAAGACCTGCAATTCATAAAATTCTTAATGGATTTCTCAGTGACAATAGATTGGTGAATGCAAATAAGAACATATTGGATTAAAGTATGATGGCAACAACATTTACATGTAATACATTTTCTGCCCAGAACCTCTTAAATATAATGTCATTACTTTTTTAATCAGCATGTTTAGTTTCTGATCCACTTTATCTGATCTGAGTTTCCTCACTTACCACTTCATTTTTAGCAGTAGTCTTGACCTAATTAGACTTTTCATGAAATCCATGCTTCATCTATTACATGTTAGTACATTTAAAAAATATTTTCTGTATACTATATTGATTTATTGTCTCCCCTGTTCTTGGAACTAAAAATTCAATAAACATCTTGAAATCAAAATATTGTAAGGACATTTGGTCCCAAGGAGGCATGAGTTAATTTTCAATATCAGCTGAACTCCGACTTCATCTGTCTTCATATTTGTAATAGGTTTTCATATATAGTTAATAATTTGCCTCTGCTATCTGCTTTATGTTTCAGAGATTCCCGGAAGCCCAAGGAACCAGTTTACATTCAGGCCCCTACCTCCTCCTCCTCCACCACCACATGCTTGCACCTGCAGCCGGCAGACTTCACAGACACTGGATACTCTCCAGAGGAGTTCTATGACATCTCGCAGTCAGCCAAGTCCAGCTGTTTCCAACCCACCCACGAGTACTCAAGATTCCGTACACCTGCATAACAGCTGGGTCTTAAACAGCAACATACCACTAGAGACCAGGTAAGATCCAAGAAAATACAAAACTTCTCTTCAAACTCAGGCAAAAATCTATATCTGCAGTATCAAAAAAATTGTGCTTTCTGTTCTACTTCACACAATGTTATAGCCGCATTTGATGTTTCTTAGAGGAAGTAACTTTGCTTTGAAAATAAGCGCAAAGCAGTCTAATCATTATATCTACAGAGTTCCTACTGCTTTTGTGCTTTTACAGATAATTTAGTGTTAAAGCCTCTATTATACAGATCACACAAATTGTAGTTTGCTAGATAATTACTTGATCTGCATCAGTTTGGCGTTGTGAAGTCACTGGGAAATTGGAGCACAATGTGTTCGGCACTAAATGCTGACAGATGTTTAATGTAATGCTTGTAATTAATGAGGTATGTCTGTGTGTGGGGGTGTATGGGAACAATTTTAGTGTTACTTTTTAAACCTATTTTTATTTTATGACAGAGGTGTGCTCAATATTGGGTAAGCACTTCATTGTGGCTCCCCATTGTGGCTTTTAGCTTTTGTTGAAAATTACTGGGACGGCAACCTTTTATCTTTCATTAAAGAACAGTATAACATTAATTTTATATGTTGCCACATGAGAAGAAGAAATTCAGTAATTAGATTGCTAACTTGTTTTTATATAGAATCTTCATTTATAGATTTTCAGTGTGTCTATGTACAGTCAGTATTTACATAGGTATGTAGTTGGTAGGGTTGAAAAACACCATACAATTCAACCAATAGAAAAATGTTTTAAAAAATGTTAAACCTGCACATACAGAGCCCTAAAAATCACAGCTGATCCAGAGAAAAACCCAAACCTCTAACAAAGCATAGTTCAATTTGCTCCAATAGTGGATCCTTCCTGATCACTTAAGGAAATTTGATATTTCTTGGATCAGCTATCTATGGTGCTATTATTTATAAATATTAATTGATAGTTGTATTCTGTGAATTTAAAAAATAATGCTAAAGCAATCAACTGCACTGGAGAGTCTACTCCACATGTTTACAGTTCTTACTATGAAGAAGCCTTGCCATATGTGGGGTAGAATTCAATAACTCATAAGGATATGGGCATGAATGCATTCTTTTAAAACTGGAGGTAGTGTAAAATGATTTATTGTACATACACTCCCTTGAAGCTAAGGTTTCATTTTGTCTTCTATGCCCTCCCCCTATTCAGTCAACATGCTAGTGATAATTTAACCACTTCAGTTCTGGAAGGAATGACCCCCTTCCTGACCAGGCCATTTTTTGTGATATGGCACTGCGTCGCTTTAACTGACAAAGTGCCCTGAGGCGATTCAGTTTGTATAAGTAGCGCTAAACAAGTCACTTATTCATTCATTCATTCAATTGTGCGTTTGTGTACCCAAACAAAATTGACGTCCTTTTTTTCCCACAAATAGAGCTTTCTTTTGGTGGTATTTGATCACCTCTGTGGTTTTCATATTTTGCGCTATAAACAAAAAAAGACCGACAATTTTGAAAAAAAGCTATATTTTTTTACTTTTTTGCTATGGGGTGGGCTCTATTTGACTTGCTACAGTTTCTTTTTTTCAAATTCTTTATTTAAGATACAAAAGGTAGCCAATACAACAGATCAAATCTGAACAGTAGAAACGTAGTCAAGTACAATAAGACCCCTTTCACACCGAGCAGTCCCCGCATTTTTAGCGCCGCTTTACCGTTGTTTTAGCTGCGTTATTCGGCCACTAGCGGGTGGATTTAACCGAAAAGGGGTTAAATCCACCCGCAAAACGCAGCTGGAGCAGCGTTTTTCTGGCGGTATTGCAGCACTGCCCCATTGATTTCAATGGGGATCAGCGGTGGAGAAGCGGTGAGTTCACCGCTCCTTCATCGCTCCAAAGAAGCTGCTGGCAGGACTTTTTCTGATGCCCTGCCAGTGCACTGCTCCAGTGTTAAAGCCCTCAGGCATTCACATTGGAGTGAATGGAGCCACTTTTTTCAGGCGCTATTTTTAGCGATGAAGCACCTGAAAAATGCCCGCAGTGAAAGGGTGTAAGTGCATCCAGTATACAAGATCAAATCCCAGAATGTACAGGTAATAGTAGCACTACTATTGTACTCAGAGTAAGACTACTAAAATGAGCATGAAAATGGGTAACCCAGGTTTTTGTTTAATATGACAGATAAAAGGAAGAAGAAGACAAAGGGGGAAGGAAGAATACATATAGAGACAGGAAGGGAGTAGGGGCAGGGGAGAGGGCATTGTTACAGTTTCTAATACACCTTGAGAGAAGCTCACAGTGTGCAGTGAAATCAGAGTAAGAAACCAAATAATTGTCCTAGTTAGTAAAATCCAAACCAAAAGTACTGCTGGCAGCAGGGAATAATATGTGTCAATCATTTTTGAAGAAAGGTGAAATGAAATTGCTCTGCTGCTTCTTTTCACCAAATTAGAGTAAGCATTTTCAGTACAGGAGATGAACCTGTTCAACTGTGCAAGACTGACGGTAAGGTTGAATTTTAAGCTAGTCCACTGCCTCTGTTGTCCTTTTGTTCTTTCCTTGATTTTTAACTAGGACTATCTGCATCTAATAAATTCAGAAGCATGGGTGCCTGGCTGCCATAGTTCCTTATAATCTCATATTTGACGTAATGACAGCAATGCTGACAAAAAGAGCTTTGGCCCAGGGACAAGTCAAGTAGGAACTAAAGGAAAAATAGCACTTGTCGATCAAATTTAGGAGTGTGGTCACTCCCTACAGCAATTTTAAATTCTACTCTATAGCTGAAGAAAACGGTTAAATGATCATGTGAGCATCTGTATCTTTTATGCTCCCATCACTGTCACCTGGGGGGTTTGTATGCATTGAATATAGTATTACATTGGCTGTTTTCCTTTAGTTTATCCTCCCACATATTTGGCTCAGGTTTTCAGTCCCTAGTCATGTAGATGATGCTCACAAGGATGTCATGCCCCTCACCTCATGGTTGGCAGCCATGTGCAATTTTACTAGGTCAAGTCCCCCAAGCAAATATAAGGTATTTTAATTATAATTCAGATAGCAATGACTTTCACATAGTGAGCTCAGTAGAGTTAACTATCTACAAATGATTTCTTACTGTTTTGTATAATGTATACAGAGCACATATAGAGAGAAGATTTTCAGTTTCCCAGTTAACTCTATGCATTCTATGCTTCTAAAATGTGGTCCAGAAGAAATAGCGAGACCAGCAGGGATCTAAATTGCAAAAGTAATAGGGCTAAAAAAAATTCCAGGTTAATTAACTTTGTCCTGTACAAAACTTATTGCAGGCATGGCCCAAGACATTGTGTTGCCTGGGTCCAAGAATGAAATGTTGCCCCCCCCCCCCAAAAGAAATCACACCCTCCAAAAGGCCCCCACATCCATTATTTTATATAATGATGATTAAAACTAAAATAAATGTATCAGGACTTCAGATTTACATGCAACAGAACCTTGTCTATATGCAAAATGATATGACATACCATTATGTTCAATGTCCAAACCACAAACCCCATATCGCAGACCCACCGCATCATAGACCATCCTATCACAGACTCCCCTCATAACAGACCATCCCATCACAGATCCCCCCATCACAGACTCCCCCAATCACAGACCATCCCATCACAGACTCCCCCCATCACAGAGTCCCCTCATCACAGACCATCCCACCACAGACCCCTCTCCATCACAGATCCCCGCATCACAGACTCCCCTCATCAGAGATTCCCCCCATCACAGCCTATCCTCATCACAGACCATCCCATTACAGATCCCCTCATAACCAACCACACAATCACAGATCCCCCTCCTCACAGAGCCCCCCCCCCCCCCCCATCACAGATTCCCCTCATCACAGATCCCCACATTACAGATTTCCCTCATCACAGACCTTCCCATCACAGATTCCCCCATTACAGACTCCTCTCAATCACAAATCCCCATCAAAAACTCCCCTCATCACAGAGCCCCATGACAGATTCCCCTCTCATCACAGATCCCCCCTCCCACCACCCTCTAGTGCTTCTATAAATAAAAATAAAATAAACAATAAAAAAATGTCAAAGCGCCCCAGCCCCCGCATGCTCGCACACAGAATTGAACACATACGTATGTCGCGCCCACATACGTAAATGGCGTTAAAACCAAACATGTGAGGTATCACCACAAACGTTAGAGTGAGAGTAATAATTCTAGCCAAAGCCCTCCTCCTTCAAAACAGGTAACCTGTATAAATGTTCAAAGCGTTGTCTATGGAGATTTTTAAATACTGAAGTTTGGCACCATTCCTCGAGTGTGTGCAATTTTAAAGCATGACATGTTAGGTATCTATTTACTTGGTGTAACATCATCTTTAACATTATCCAAAAAAATATGGCTAACTTTAATGTTTTGTTTGGAAAAAAAACTTTTCATAAATTAAAAACAAACAAAAGCGTTTGGAAAATTGCTGTGCTAATACTGTGCAACAACCATTTTATTCTCTAGGGTCTCTGCTAAAAAAACATATAATATTTGGGGGGTTTTGAGTAATTTTTTATGCAAAAAAAATATGATTTTTTATATGTAGGAGAGGTGTGCCAGAATTGGCTTGGGCTGGAAGTGGTTAACATATCATCGTCAGCAGTGGCAGAGTCTCAGCGGGGTTTAGATTTCACTGGGCTGAGGAAGGTAGGAGAGGAAAATCCTGACCCTCTATTTTCAGCTGCAGCAGCAGCCCCTGAAGTGTATGTGATGGAGGAGCTGTCACTAGAGGTGCGACAGCGGCCGGTGAGCTTTGGGCGCCACTAACATTTTGTTGTAGCCACCTCAGAACTACCGGAAAAAACCCTGACACTTTCTGGGCTGAGGCGATTCTCTCCGGTGTCGCGGCATTGCGGTAGGTTTCAGGAGGCCATGTAGCTTATGGAGGGCTGTGTGAATGGGCAGGTGGCTGAGGTAATCCGTGTGGATGCCAGTGGCCATGCCTTAGATGGTGTTCACCCCGCCCCCTGGAAAAAATATCCTGGGCATCAATTTGCCGCCCCTCTCAAAGTGCCACCGGGGTCCAACGGACCCAGCGGGACCCATGGTAGGGCTGCTCTAACTGGCTGGCAGATAAACCATGGCAGGAAAAAAAATTAGGGGTAATATGTATCCCAAGCTTAAAGCATTTTGAAAAATTATCTGCAAGGACCGGGCAAAGAAATGTATGTACAACATCTGTGCATGCATCACTATTATAACACTTTTACTAGCACTGTTCTATGACAGATTTGAGACTGAGTACATTACATATAATCCATTGCTCACAGTGAAAACATTATATTGCCTAGTAGGTTTCTCAATATATGTGCACAGTAGCTCCTTCTCAAGGTATTATTAGGACTGCATTGTTTCCAGCAATGAGGCCATGTCAAGAGGTACTTTGAAAAGGTTTGGCACAAAAAAGGCACTAATATATCCAGGCATTTTAACTATTTTGTGCTCCATGAAAATGCACTTAAATTCTTAAAAACAAAAATGCTGTAAATGCTGATAAAATGAATGCTATTCCAAGTACTTACTACAGGTGTAAATGCAAACAGCACTACAGTATGCTTTAAAACAACAATTGTTATTGGTTGAATTGGATGGATTTGTGTCTTTTTTCAACTTGACTATATAACTGCAAATAATGCAAATAGAAAATGGTATAAAACACCTATGATTCTACAAAATGCTAATAAATGCCCATGCATTTTAAGGACTTCCGGTGTAAACAAGCCTTTGGGCAACAGGCTGGTTGGTCTTACTCTGCAAAAGGGCTCATGGCAGGGAGGACTCTGGGAATGCATCCTATCTGCGCAGAAATGTCAGGAGGGAGTACATTTCTCAGTGAAAGACTAGCGACAAGAACTTATAGCCTGCAGCTTGCAAAAAGGCTGCACCAGTGAGACATGGAATGAAACAAAAGCAGAGACAGATTAAGATGCAGTTCCCAATTTCTCATATAGCTGCAATATTAGTGGTGTAATAGTCTCACGGTTATCAGATGTTATCTAGATCCTTGATGAACCCTTACTTAGCTGAAAGCGTAAATGCCTAATTAAAACTTCAGTTATACCAATGTTTTCGCAAACCGTGGCTCTTTCAAGAAGCTGTAAAAATACAAGTTTCTGCATGACTGACAAGACACACTGGGACTTGTAATTTCACAACAGCTGCAAAGGCACAATAGCCAAACTAGTGTAAACTACACATATCGTTTACTTCATTGTAAGATATGACACAGTGGTAAGCTTCATTTCATTTGATTAAATACCATATTTTCACAAATCACAGTAAATTATTTTGGTTGTAAAATTTCAATTTGTGTACACTGGCTATTAAATACAAGTCATCTGTAACCAGTGACATGGCTAAAATAGAAATCTATCTATCATGATTCGCAAATCATTGTTTTTTATCCTTATTCTCCTTCCTTTTATTAAGGAAATCAGCTAGACAAAACAAATATGACACTTGCCTGTTTAGGGCAAGCATGGGACAGGGTTCATTCATCCCTGAAATTAGTCCAAATGTTCTGTAATGGTCATTGAGGGCATATTTTAAGTAAATGGAGAAGTAAATGCTATAATCTGAAAAGGGGAAATACAAATGGGTGGCTGTGCATGCAGATAAATTCTTTTCTAGGTACCTTGTGCATTTCTGAGTATTTAATGGTTATATCACTTAGTTGTGGACACTGTTGCTCTTTTAAGCTTAGATTGCAGTAATTGGCGTCAAGTTAGTGGGTGGGCTGCTACATGTTTCAGGGGCTCCACCACCTTTGTTGTTTGGCTTTATTTTGGAAAGAATACCCAATCACGTGCAAGGAAGATAAAAAAAAACAGCATTTTCGCTTGCACATGAATGGATGATGGAAGTCAGCAGAGTTTCTGCTCATTTACTAACTTCTAGAGCAACAGCCATTTTCACTTTAGTAACTCTTCCCCTTTGTGTCACTATTGAAATTAAAATTAGGCATAGCTTAACCACTTGCCGACCGATGTCAGCACATACACATCGGCAGAATGGCACAGCTGGGCAACGTAACTTAGAATTTCCTGCCGTGCACGCACGTGTGCGCTTGCCGCAAGCTCCTTGACCGCGCCCGCGGGTCCCCCGGACTCGATCGCCGTGGGGATACCCGCGATCGTGTCACGGAGCTGAAGAACAGGGAGATGCAGGTGTAAACAGCATCTCCCCGTTCTGCCTAGTGACAGCACACTGACGTCTGCTCCCTGTCATCTGGAGCAGCGATCAGCGTGGTGTCACACACAGCCACACCCCCAGACAGTTAAACACACGCCCCTAGGATACACTTAACCCCTCCCCACCCCCTAGTGGTTAACCCCTTCACTGCCAGTGACATTTTTACAGTAATAAAAGCAATTTTATAGCATTGGTCGCTGTATTAATGCTAATGGTCCCAAAAAATGTGTCAAAATTGTCCGATGTGTCCGCCATAATGTCGCAGTCACGATAAAAATAGCTGATCGTCGTCATTACTAGTAAAAAAAAATGATTAATAAAAATGTCATAAAACTATCCCCTATTTTGTAGACGCTATAACTTTTGCGCAAACCAATAAATAAACGCTTATTGCTAATTTTTTTTACCAAAAATATGTAGAAGAATACGTATCAGCCTAAACTGAGGTAAAACATTTTTTTAATATATTTTTGGGGGATATTTATTATAGCAAAAAATAAAAAATAATGCTTCTATTTGTGGGGAAAAAAGGATGCCAATTTTGTTTGGGAGCCACGTCACACGTTAAAGCGACACAGTGCCGAATCACAAAAAAATTTCTGGTCAGGAAGGGGGTAAAGATTAGGTCACATTCAAGAATCAATGTTATTGATTTGATTCTGCAATCTGACTTTTTTAATACACTTCACATAGCTTTGTTCTTCTTTATACATTTAGGATTTTGTTTCCTTTCTACCCACATACATTTAAAAAAAAAATTCTGTATAATATATGTCTGTACGTTATACAAAATATTCTGTTATCTAAGCTGATTTGCTTTGTGTGTATTACATAAACCATTTTGGAGCATCAGGATCAACAAGCCTCCAGTAATCTGTATTTTTAAAGTGAATGAGATTATGTAATCAAGGCAACAATAATGTAAAATAATACAAAATCCTGGGTAAAATAAATATATGGTTATACATTTTACCCAAAGCACTATGTATAGTGCTATAGTGATCTATGTTTAATGTTGTCTACAAATAGAGACATATTCACTAGCTTTGGAAACTATTGACAATGTTAAATTTGATTATCCCCTGCTTTCTAGTGTCTAGGATGTAAATATTTTTTCACCATAGATACAAATTCTATATTTATAGTTTTATATATTTTTATATTGAAGTCATTTATAAAGCAAGGTACAGATTAGATGGACAATGGGGTTTTATATGATATGATAGATTGTGGTTCGTTGATCTCACTCTCCCTCACCCTCCAACTGTTCCAACCTAGAACTGTATCCACATAAAACATGCCCCGGACCAGTTCTTACTAGGGATGGGCCCGGTGCTCGATGCGAAACCACGTTCGCATCGAGCACCGGGCGTTCGCTCGCTCGGCGAGCCCAGAACTATTTTGGCAGCTCGCATCACGTTCGTGTGATGCGAGCGGCCCCGCAATGCATTGCGGCCGGCGCGGCCGGCGCAGTGCATTGCTGGCTGATGATTGGCCAAGCATGCACTGTGACCCCGCATGCTTGGCCAATCACAGCCCCGGAAACTCGAAGAGCCATAATTGGCTACAGGCAGGACGCCTGTAGCCAATTACAGCTCAGGGGCTGTAGTACACGCCCCCCCCCTATAAAAGGCCGCCACGCCGTCTGCGCCGGTCACATGCTGTTCCGGCGCAGATTGAGCAGGCTGATTCTGTGACACTCTGCTGGATTTAGTTAGGTAGAGAGATTCACTTACAGAGATTGAGTTAGATAGATTCAGTTACAAAGATTGATTGAGAAAGAGGGGCTTGTAGTGTGTTCGTGGCAGGCAGGCAGAGCTCCTATATTTTGTTACCAGAAGCACCTATAGGACTTGTAGTGTGTTCGTGGCAGGCAGGCAGAGCTCCTATATTTTGTTACCAGAAGCACCTATAGGACTTGTAGTGTGTTCGTGGCAGGCAGGCAGAGCTCCTATATTTTGTTACCAGAAGCACCTATAGGACTTGTAGTGTGTTCGTGGCAGGCAGGCAGAGCTCCTATATTTTGTTACCAGAAGCACCTATAGGACTTGTAGTGTGTTCGTGGCAGGCAGGCAGAGCTCCTATATTTTGTTCCCAGAAGCACCTATAGGACTTGTAGTGTGTTTGTGGCAGGCAGGCAGAGCTCCTATATTTTGTTCCCAGAAGCACCTATAGGACTTGTAGTGTGTTAGTCCCATCACACACACAGAGCTATATTTTGTTCCCAGAAGCACCTATAGGACTTGAAGTGTGTTAGTCCCATCACACACACAGAGCTATATTTTGTTCCCAGAAGCACCTATAGGACTTGAAGTGTGTTAGTCCCATCACACACACAGAGCTATATTTTGTTCCCAGAAGCACCTATAGGACTTGAAGTGTGTTAGTCCCATCACACACACAGAGCTATATTTTCTTCCCAGAAGCACCTATAGGACTTGAAGTGTGTTAGTCCCATCACACACACAGAGCTATATTTCTTTCCCAGAAGCACCTATAGGACTTGAAGTGTGTTAGTCCCATCACACACACAGAGCTATATTTTCTTCCCAGAAGCACCTATAGGACTTGAAGTGTGTTAGTCCCATCACACAGACCTTTATTTCCTTCCCAGAAGCACCTATAGGACTTGAAGTGTGTTAGTCCCATCGCACACACAGAGCTATATTTTGTTCCCAGAAGCACCTATAGGACTTGAAGTGTGTTAGTCCCATCACACACACAGAGCTATATTTTGTTCCCAGAAGCACCTATAGGACTTGAAGTGTGTTAGTCCCATCACACACACAGAGCTATATTTTCTTCCCAGAAGCACCTATAGGACTTGAAGTGTGTTAGTCCCATCACACACACAGAGCTATATTTTGTTCCCAGAGGCACCTATAGGACTTGAAGTGTGTTAGTCCCATCACACACACAGAGCTATATTTTCTTCCCAGAAGCACCTATAGGACTTGAAGTGTGTTAGTCCCATCACACACACAGAGCTATATTTCTTTCCCAGAAGCACCTATAGGACTTGAAGTGTGTTAGTCCCATCACACACACAGAGCTATATTTTCTTCCCAGAAGCACCTATAGGACTTGAAGTGTGTTAGTCCCATCACACAGACCTTTATTTCCTTCCCAGAAGCACCTATAGGACTTGAAGTGTGTTAGTCCCATCACACACACAGAGCTATATTTCTTTCCCAGAAGCACCTATAGGACTTGAAGTGTGTTAGTCCCATCACACACACAGAGCTATATTTTGTTCCCAGAAGCACCTATAGGACTTGAAGTGTGTTAGTCCCATCACACACACAGAGCTATATTTCTTTCCCAGAAGCACCTATAGGACTTGAAGTGTGTTAGTCCCATCACACACACAGAGCTATATTTTCTTCCCAGAAGCACCTATAGGACTTGAAGTGTGTTAGTCCCATCACACAGACCTTTATTTCCTTCCCAGAAGCACCTATAGGACTTGAAGTGTGTTAGTCCCATCACACACACAGAGCTATATTTTGTTCCCAGAAGCACCTATAGGACTTGAAGTGTGTTAGTCCCATCACACACACAGAGCTATATTTTGTTCCCAGAAGCACCTATAGGACTTGAAGTGTGTTAGTCCCATCACACACACAGAGCTATATTTTGTTCCCAGAAGAACCTATAGGACTTGAAGTGTGTTAGTCCCATCACACACACAGAGCTATATTTTGTTCCCAGAAGCACCTATAGGACTTGAAGTGTGTTAGTCCCATCACACACACAGAGCTATATTTTGTTCCCAGAAGCACCTATAGGACTTGAAGTGTGTTAGTCCCATCACACACACAGAGCTATATTTTGTTCCCAGAAGCACCTATAGGACTTGAAGTGTGTTAGTCCCATCACACATACAGAGCTATATTTTGTTCCCAGAAGCACCTATAGGACTTGAAGTGTGTTAGTCCCATCACACACACAGAGCTATATTTTGTTCCCAGAGGCACCTATAGGACTTGAAGTGTGTTAGTCCCATCACACACACAGAGCTATATTTTGTTCCCAGAAGCACCTATAGGACTTGAAGTGTGTTAGTCCCATCACACACACAGAGCTATATTTTGTTCCCAGAAGCACCTATAGGACTTGAAGTGTGTTAGTCCCATCACACACACAGAGCTATATTTTGTTCCCAGAAGCACCTATAGGACTTGAAGTGTGTTAGTCCCATCACACACACAGACCTTTATTTCCTTCCCAGAAGCACCTATAGGACTTGAAGTGTGTTAGTCCCATCACACACACAGAGCTATATTTTCTTCCCAGAAGCACCTATAGGACTTGAAGTGTGTTAGTCCCATCACACACACAGAGCTCTATTTTGTTCCCAGAAGCACCTATAGGACTTGAAGTGTGTTAGTCCCATCACACACACAGAGCTATATTTTGTTCCCAGAAGCACCTATAGGACTTGAAGTGTGTTAGTCCCATCACACACACAGAGCTATATTTTGTTCCCAGAAGCACCTATAGGACTTGAAGTGTGTTAGTCCCATCACACAGACCTTTATTTCCTTCCCAGAAGCACCTATAGGACTTGAATGTGTTAGTCCCATCACACACACAGAGCTATATTTTGTTCCCAGAAGCACCTATAGGACTTGAAGTGTGTTAGTCCCATCACACACACAGAGCTATATTTTGTTCCCAGAAGAACCTATAGGACTTGAAGTGTGTTAGTCCCATCACACACACAGAGCTATATTTTCTTCCCAGAAGCACCTATAGGACTTGAAGTGTGTTAGTCCCATCACACACACAGAGCTATATTTTGTTCCCAGAAGCACCTATAGGACTTGAAGTGTGTTAGTCCCATCACACACACAGAGCTATATTTTGTTCCCAGAAGCACCTATAGGACTTGAAGTGTGTTAGTCCCATCACACACACAGAGCTATATTTTGTTCCCAGAAGCACCTATAGGACTTGAAGTGTGTTAGTCCCATCACACACACAGACCTTTATTTCCTTCCCAGAAGCACCTATAGGACTTGAAGTGTGTTAGTCCCATCACACACACAGAGCTATATTTTCTTCCCAGAAGCACCTATAGGACTTGAAGTGTGTTAGTCCCATCACACACACAGAGCTCTATTTTGTTCCCAGAAGCACCTATAGGACTTGAAGTGTGTTAGTCCCATCACACACACAGAGCTATATTTTGTTCCCAGAAGCACCTATAGGACTTGAAGTGTGTTAGTCCCATCACACACACAGAGCTATATTTTGTTCCCAGAAGCACCTATAGGACTTGAAGTGTGTTAGTCCCATCACACACACAGACCTTTATTTCCTTCCCAGAAGCACCTATAGGACTTGAAGTGTGTTAGTCCCATCACACACACAGAGCTATATTTTCTTCCCAGAAGCACCTATAGGACTTGAAGTGTGTTAGTCCCATCACACACACAGAGCTCTATTTTGTTCCCAGAAGCACCTATAGGACTTGAAGTGTGTTAGTCCCATCACACACACAGAGCTATATTTTGTTCCCAGAAGCACCTATAGGACTTGAAGTGTGTTAGTCCCATCACACACACAGAGCTATATTTTGTTCCCAGAAGCACCTATAGGACTTGAAGTGTGTTAGTCCCATCACACAGACCTTTATTTCCTTCCCAGAAGCACCTATAGGACTTGAAGTGTGTTAGTCCCATCACACACACAGAGCTATATTTTGTTCCCAGAAGCACCTATAGGACTTGAAGTGTGTTAGTCCCATCACACACACAGAGCTATATTTTGTTCCCAGAAGCACCTATAGGACTTGAAGTGTGTTAGTCCCATCACACACACAGAGCTATATTTTGTTCCCAGAAGCACCTATAGGACTTGAAGTGTGTTAGTCCCATCACACACACAGAGCTATATTTTCTTCCCAGAAGCACCTATAGGACTTGAAGTGTGTTAGTCCCATCACACACACAGAGCTATATTTTGTTCCCAGAGGCACCTATAGGACTTGAAGTGTGTTAGTCCCATCACACACACAGAGCTATATTTTCTTCCCAGAAGCACCTATAGGACTTGAAGTGTGTTAGTCCCATCACACACACAGAGCTATATTTTGTTCCCAGAAGCACCTATAGGACTTGAAGTGTGTTAGTCCCATCACACACACAGAGCTATATTTTGTTCCCAGAAGCACCTATAGGACTTGAAGTGTGTTAGTCCCATCACACAGAGATCCTATATTTTGTTCCCAGAAGCAACTATAGGACTTGAAGTGTGTTAGTCCCATCACACAGACCTTTATTTTCTTCCCAGAAGCACCTATAGGACTTGAAGTGTGTTAGTCCCATCACACAGAGCTCCTCTATTTTCTTTGCAGAAGCACCCATAGGACTTCTAGTGTGTTAGTGGCATCACACAGAGCTCCTATATATTCTTCTCAGCAGCACCCACAGGACTTCTAGTGTGTTAGTGGCATCACACAGAGCTCCTCTATTTTCTTTGCAGAAGCACCCACAGGACTTCTAGTGTGTTAGTGGCATCACACAGAGCTCCTCTATTTTCTTTGCAGAAGCACCCATAGGACTTCTAGTGTGTTAGTGGCATCACACAGAGCTCCTATATATTCTTCTCAGCAGCACCCACAGGACTTCTAGTGTGTTAGTGGCATCACACAGAGCTCCTCTAGTTTCTTTGCATAAGCACCCACAGGACTTCTAGTGTGTTAGTGGCATCACACAGAGCTCCTCTATTTTCTTTGCAGAAGCACCCATAGGACTTCTAGTGTGTTAGTGGCATCACACAGAGCTCCTATATATTCTTCTCAGCAGCACCCACAGGACTTCTAGTGTGTTAGTGGCATCACACAGAGCTCCTCTATTTTCTTTGCAGAAGCACCCATAGGACTTCTAGTGTGTTAGTGGCATCACACAGAGCTCCTATATATTCTTCTCAGCAGCACCCACAGGACTACCGACTACAATGGCTGGAAGACCGCCAAGGGGAGGCAGAGCGTGCAGAGCCAAGAACACAGGGCAGGCAGGCTCTGTTTCTAGTGGACGTGGCCGTGGACGTGGACGTGGTCGTGCATCGTCATCAGCACGTGGCCATGGGACACGCGTGTCTTTGTTTTCGGCAGCTGGACATGTGGAGCCGCATCATGCTGAAGGCTTGGTAGAATGGATGACCAAGCCCTCCTCATCCTCCTCATCCTCTCTCACCCAGGCTCAGGGTACTGACAGAGCATCATCAGCCACCCCTTCCCTAGACCCACCATGTCCTCCTGAGGAGTCCCCCGAACTCTTTGAGCACAGTGTTGGGTACATGCTCCAGGAGGATGCCCAACGATTCGAAGGCTCGGATGACGATACCCAGCTTGAGGAATCTGGCAGTACTGGTCCACCAGCTGCAGCTTACTGCCAGGTTTGCTCTAGTGGTGAAGAGGGAGGGGATGATGAGGTCACTGACTCCACGTGGGTGCCTCAAGGGAGAGAGGATGAGGAGGAGGACGAGGAGGAGGAGGATGCGGCGTCACATGTCCAACGAGGCAGGATGCCCCCTGGAGGCCAGGTAGAGGCCAGCACAGCAACTGTACAACACCGCAGAGCTCCGCCTGTGCAGGGCGCTGCCTCTGCACGTTATCAGAAAAGTTCTTTGGTGTGGGCCTTTTTTGAGACGAGTGCAGCAGATCGCACCACTGCTATTTGCAATATTTGTCTCAAGCGTATCTCGCGTGGCCAAAACATCAGCCGCTTGGGCACGACAAGCATGACCAGACATATGGCGACCTGCCATGCAGCTCGTTGGCAGGCACACATAAAAGACCCACACCAAAGAACTAAGCGGACCTCTCCTTGCTCCTCCTCAGCTGGGATCTCCATCCCCACTACACCTTCAGTCCTCTCTGAAAGCTGCTCTGAGAGGACTGAAGGTGTAGAATTAGGTGTGTCACAACCAAGTACTTGCAGTACACCGACGTCCGATTGCAGCAGGCAAATTTCCCTGCCCCAGCTGCTGGACCGTAGAAAGAAGTACACTCCCAGCCATCCACATGCCCAGCGGTTGAATGCTAGCCTTGCTAAATTGCTAGCACTTCAACTGCTGCCTTTTCAGTTGGTAGACTCGGCCCCCTTCCGTGAGTTTGTTCAATGTGCGGTTCCTCAGTGGCAGGTTCCCAAACGCCACTTTTTCTCGCGGAAGGCGATTCCGTCTCTCTACCGGCATGTGGAGGGCAATGTCCATGCCTCGCTGGACAGGGCGGTCAGCGGTAAGGTGCATATTACCGCTGACTCATGGTCCAGCAGGCATGGACAGGGACGGTACCTTTCTTTCACGGCCCATTGGGTCACTCTATTGGCAGCTGGGAGGGATGCAGGACAAGGTGCAGTAGTGTTGGAGGTTGTTCCGCCACCACGCCTCCAAAACGCGACTACTGCTACTGGTTGTGACACACCTCTCTCCTCCACCCCCTCCTCTTCTTCTTCCTCCAGTGCTCTGTCCTTGGAACCAGCGGTGCTCCGTAGGCGTACAAGGGGCTACGCAAGTACGCAGGCAAAAAGATGCCATGCCGTGCTTGCGCTGGTGTGTTTGGGGGACAGGAGCCACACTGGGCCAGAGGTTCTGGCAGCTCTGCAGGGGCAGGCCGAGAGGTGGTTGACGCCACGTCAGCTTAAGCCAGGAATGGTCGTTTCTGACAATGGCACCAACCTCCTCTCCGCCCTGCGACAGGGGCAGCTCACCCATGTGCCCTGCATGGCTCACGTCCTCAACCTGGTGGTGCAGCGGTTCTTGGGCAGGTTCCCAGGCTTACAGGATGTCCTGAGGCAGGCCAGGAAAGTCTGTGTGCATTTCCGCCGATCTTATAATGCCAGTGCTCGGCTGACTGAGCTGCAAAAGGAGCTGAACCTGCCCAAGAACCGCCTAATATGTGACATGCCCACCAGGTGGAACTCAACGTTGGCCATGCTGCAGCGACTGCACACGCAGCAGAGGGCCATCAATGAGTACCTTTGCGACTACGGCACCAGGACAGGGTCAGGGGAGCTTGGTTTTTTTTCCCCACGTCAGTGGAGCATGATCAGGGATGCATGCACTGTCCTCTCACCATTTGAGGAGGCCACGAGGATGGTGAGCAGTGACAGTGCATGCATCAGTGACACTGTCCCTCTTGTCCACCTGTTGGAGCATACGCTGCGTGGGATAATGGACAGGGCACTTGAGGCAGAACAGAGGCAGGAAGAGGAGGACTTCCTTGCCTCTCAAGGCCCCCTTTATCCGGACAGTGTTCCTTCTGTCCCACCCATCACACAGGAAGAGGATGAGGAGGAGGAGGAGGAGGAGGAGGATTGTGTGAGCATGGAGGTGGAGCCTGGCACTCAGCATCAGCAGCAGCAGTCTTTTAGGGATGGTGTACAGTCCCAACAAACCAGTGGACTTGTACGTGGCTGGGAGGAGGTGGCTGGCGATCATGTCATCCTCAGTGACCCAGAAGACTCCGGACCGAATGCCTCAGCTAACCTACGCTGCATGGCCTCCCTGATCCTGCAAAGCCTGCGGAAGGATCCTCGTGTTCTTCGGATCAAGGAGAGGGACCATTACTGGCTGGCCACTCTCCTTGATCCGCGGTACAAGGGTAAGGTTGCGGACCTTATCTTGCCGTCGCAGAGGGAGCAGAGGATGAGACATCTCAGGGAGGCCTTGCAGAAAGGTCTGTGCAACGCGTTCCCAGAAACTGGGAGGCTACAAACTCCTGGTCCTGGGCGACGAGTTGCTGAGGCTTCGGTCAGTGGCAGAAGGAGCGGTGGGGAAGGTGGACGTCTGACCGATGCGTTCAGACAATTTTTTAGTCCGCAGCCCCAAGGTATGATCGGTTCCAGCAACCATCGCCAGCGTCTGATATACATGGTGCAGGAATACCTTGGGGCAAGGTCAGACTTGGACACCTTTCCCACCGAAAATCCTCTGGCTTACTGGGTCCTGAGGATGGATCACTGGCCAGAGCTTGCACAGTATGCAATTGAGCTACTGGCCTGTCCTGCCTCCAGCGTTCTTTCCGAACGCACATTCAGTGCTGCTGGAGGATTTGTGACTGATCATATGGTGCGCCTGTCCACCGCCTCGGTTGATCGACTGACATTCATCAAAATGAATCAGTCTTGGATCACCACCAGCTACCAGGCACCTGAGGCGGATATAACCGAATAATTTTTAATGTCACATCCCTTCAAGACTGCCTATGCTGATGCTGAGTGACTGTCCTCTTATGTTCACTGACTATCCTCTTCCTCCTCCTCAATGATCCATGCCACCACACCAGTGCCTAAGGCACAATTTTTCAGCCCCTGTTTAACAGGGGCGTGTACTTCCAATTTTTTAAAAAAAATGCTTCGCAACACGTGTGACTGCTGTGCTCCAAGTACAGTCTCTGTGAGGGGTTGCAGTGTTGTGGCACCAGCACCAGTGCCTAAGGCACAATTTTTCAGCCCCTGTTTAACAGGGGCGGGTACTTACAATTTTTTAAAAAAATGCTTCGCAACACGTGTGACTGCTGTGCTCCAAGTACAGTATCTGTGAGGGCCGGGTTGCAGTGTTGTGGCACCAGCACCAGTGCCTAAGGCACAATTTTTCAGCCCCTGTTTAACAGGGGCGGGTACTTACAATTTTTAAAAAAAATGCTTCGCAACACGTGTGACTGCTGTGCTCCAAGTACAGTATCTGTGAGGGCCGGGTTGCAGTGTTGTGGCACCAGCACCAGTGCCTAAGGCACAATTTTTCAGCCCCTGTTTAACAGGGGCGAGTACTTACAATTTTTTAAAAAAAAATGCTTTGCAACACGTGTGACTGCTGTGCTCCAAGTACAGTATCTGTGAGGGCCGGGTTGCAGTGTTGTGGCACCAGCACCAGTGCCTAAGGCACAATTTTTCAGCCCCTGTTTAACAGGGGCGGGTACTTACAATTTTTTTAAAAAATGCTTCGCAACACGTGTGACTGCTGTGCTCCAAGTACAGTCTCTGTGAGGGGTTGCAGTGTTGTGGCACCAGCACCAGTGCCTAAGGCACAATTTTTCAGCCCCTGTTTAACAGGGGCGGGTACTTACAATTTTTTAAAAAAATGCTTCGCAACACGTGTGACTGCTGTGCTCCAAGTACAGTATCTGTGAGGGCCGGGTTGCAGTGTTGTGGCACCAGCACCAGTGCCTAAGGCACAATTTTTCAGCCCCTGTTTAACAGGGGCGTGTACTTCCAATTTTTTAAAAAAATGCTTCGCAACACGTGTGACTGCTGTGCTCCAAGTACAGTCTCTGTGAGGGGTTGCAGTGTTGTGGCACCAGCACCAGTACCTAAGGCACAATTTTTCAGCCCCTGTTTAACAGGGGCGGGTAATTACAAATCTTGATCTAATAGTTCACAGCAGGGCCCATTCCTGCGCCCACCAAGAGTAACTATGAGGGCCTGCAGTCTTGTGGCAACACCGTCCACCACCACCGCCAAAGGCCCAATTTTTCTGCCCTGTTCATCAGGTGCTTGCAATTACAAATCTTGATCTAATAACTCACAACAGGGCCCATTCCTGCGCCCACCAAGAGTAACTGTGAGGGCCTACAGTCTTGTGGCAACACCGTCCACCACCACCGCCAAAGGCCCAATTTTTCTGCCCTGTTCATCAGGTGCTTGCAATTACAAATCTTGATCTAATAACTCACAGCAGGGCCCATTCCTGCGCCCACCAAGAGTAACTATGAGGGCCTACAGTCTTGTGGCAACACCGTCCACCACCACCGCCAAAGGCCCAATTTTTCTGCCCTGTTCATCAGGTGCTTGCAATTACAAATCTTGATCTAATAACTCACAGCAGGGCCCATTCCTGCGCCCACCAAGAGTAACTATGAGGGCCTACAGTCTTGTGGCAACACCGTCCACCACCACCGCCAAAGGCCCAATTTTTCTGCCCTGTTCATCAGGTGCTTGCAATTACAAATCTTGATCTAATAACTCACAGCAGGGCCCATTCCTGCGCCCACCAAGAGTAACTGTGAGAGCTTACAGTCTTGTGGCAACACCGTCCACCACCACCACCACCCCCAATTTTTCTGCCCTGTTCAACAGGTGCATGCAATTACAAATCTTGATCTATTAACTCATAGCAGGGCCCATTCCTGTGCCCACCAGTCTTGTGGCTACACCAACATCTAATAGGGCAAATTTCTGCAGAGTATATACGCCAGGCCCCTACTTTCAAACATCCAACTTACAAACGACTCCTACTTGCAAATGGAAAGAGAAAACAGGAAGTGAGAGGAAATCTACCCCTAGGAAGGGAAATTCTATCCTGTTAGATTTAATTTGGGAAAAAGGTATCTCCTCTCTACTGATACTTTATCACCAATCCTTGTTTCAATTAAAACCCCACTTTTCCAAAAACATTTGTCATTGGGACGGAAAGTGAGGTGACATGTTCTGAACAGATGTGCAAAGACAGCAAATGTTACAGGGGTGATAACCCCTCCCTATGTTCTCCAAAAGCTTAAAAATAGATTTTTTTTGGGATGGAGCTACACTTCATAATGTACCTGTTCAGATTCTACTTAAGAACAAACCTAAAGCCGCAAGTGGTTTTAAATGGCTTCTTTTTTTCCTTTACAAATGTCATTTTGTGCAAGGACAGTTCTAAACACGGGAAACACATGCCACTTCACAGGCATACTTTAGACACCCCCCAGGTACCATATTTAAAGGAAAATTTCACTTTTTTTTTTTCACTTTATGCATCATTAAAATGACTGCTCCCGAAAAAACGTTAGTTTTTAAAAGTTCTTTTTGCATTGATATATGTCCCCTGGGGCAGGACCCGGGTCCCCAAACCTGTTTTATGACATTAACATGCATATTGGCCGTTGTAATTAGCACTTTTGATTTCGAACGTTCGCGTCCATTATAACGTATAGGGTTCGAAAATTCGCGCGAACTTTCGGTCCGTTCGAAGGTTCTGGTTCGAACCGAACCCGGGGGTGTTCGGCTCATCCCTAGTTCTTACATATGTTCTAGGTAACAAAATATCAACAAGTAAAGTGAAAAATGTTGAATAAATAAAGCAAGACTTTTTGTTTTGGGATATTAGCTAGTTGGGAAGTATAACCACAGTTACACACACCATTGCATATGTATTGTTTTTAACTACTTCCGTATATGTACAGTGGCCGGGTGGGAGCCGTCTACTTCTAAATGGACGTTCCGTGTGCCCGCGCAGCCGGTTGCTAGACAATTGGCTCTCCTCTCCTCACGCGGAAGTCGTCGGTGAGGAGAGGAGGAGAGGAGAGTGGATCGCTGCAGCCGGCTGGTGATCAGTGAGTATTTTTTTTACAGCTTTTTACTCACTGATCACCAGTGTAGTGTCCCCACAGTAAAACACACATGTCCCCACAGTAAAACACACATGTCCCCACAGTAAAACACACATGTACCCAAAACACACATGTCCTCAAAACACACATGTCCCCAAATAATAAAAACACATGTCCCTCACATATGTCCCAGTAAAATAACATGTGCCAATGATTATCTGCAAACATATGTCCGTGATCACCTGCACACATATGTACATGATCATTTGCGTACATATGTCCGTGATCACGCGAACCAATTATTATACACTTAACGGAATTTTTTTTTTACAAAAAACATGTAGCAGAATACATTTTGGCTTAAATTTATGACAAAATTTGATTTTATTGGATTTCTTTTAAAAAAGAAAGGAGAAAATATTGTTTTTTTTCAAAATTTCTGCTATGTTTTCGCTTATATCGCAAAAAATAAAAAACGGAGTCGCAAATAAATACCACCAAACTAAAGCTCTATTTGTGCGAACAAAATGATAAAAAATGTATTTGGTTACAGCATTGCATGACCGCGCAATTGTCACTGAAAGTGCGAGAGCACTGAAAGCTGAAAATTGGTCTGGGCAGGAAGGGTGTTTAAGTGCGCAGTAAGCAAGTGGTTAAGATAGCGCCGTACACAATTCTGCATAGGAGCCCATTTATTCTGTGCTTTGCTTAAAAGTTTGCAATAATACAGATAATTATCTGGGCCATCTGAAGCTTTTTATTAAATATTATCAAATTTTCCATACTTTTTCAGTGATCAGTATCTGGTTGTTCATTGACTATGTTATTGTTTTACTAGCACTGTGTACAGATACAAATAATGTACAATTTAAAATGGATGTAAACCCCAATGATGTCATAATGTAGAGAATACAATTTCCTTTCATTTGAGCCCAGTCTTGCCACACAGATTTACTCCAGCCCTGAGAAATCCTCTTTTATTGTTCAGTTAGAAAGATTTTGACAAAGTGCTGAAAACTTTGTAAAAAACGCCCCCTTGCTGTGAGTGACAGGTGATTTACATATCTCATGCACTAGCTTAAAAGAGGCATATCCTGTATAATGTGAGAAATCCACCCCACCCCCACATAACAAATCCTGTGATCAATGTATCCTCAGACACACACACTGCACTATAACAATCATCAGATCACTGCATGTTCTACTCTGCCCAGCTCTGACTACATACATCTCCCCTATATTCTTCTTGCTGTTCACTCGAGAATAAATTTATTTTCACTCTGGTCTGTGGATCTGTGGTCTGTGCCTGTCTCAGGCTAGTGCCTGAGATATGTAAATCACCTGTCACTCACAGCAAGGGGGCGTTTTGACAAAGTTTTCAGCACTTTGTCAAGATCTTTCTAACTGAACAATAAAAGAGGATTTCTCAGGGCTGGGGTAAATCTGTGTGGCAAGACTGGGCTCAAATGAAAAGAAATCATATTCTCTACATTATGACATCCACTTTAACTGTACAATTTTAGACTATATATTGTTGGAACTGTTATGGCTATTTATCATTCTACGAAGCCGGTTTTCTTCAGCTTGTAGTGTGCCAATATTGAGGTCAGGTGAACCCCAAACTAAGAATGGGGATACATACTGAGCATTGTGTCACTTTCATTTTTCCAAAGACAAAACATCATAAATTTCACCAATACAGCTCAAATTTGAGACAAGCAGGCAACCATAAATCTCATTAAACTTCATTAGCAGAAGATTGTAAAACTTCCAGTAGTAATATAAACAGTACTTAGCAGAAGTGTGCAAGCCAGAACACTGATATGCCATTGCAAGACAGCATTAAGCAGAGAGTTTTAATTAAGGCTGTCATAAATTTGCTAGGCCACAAAAGAACCTGAACAGGTCGTTATGTCTTTCATAAATAAAATAGATGGCAGTTAGGGGAATCTACTTTCCTATCTGATTTTGTTAACTAGTAGCTTTAAAATTACAGTCGTATTCCTTTAAATCTGATAAAATGAAATTTATAACAAATGTCTACACAATTGTTTTATAGAAGAACAATTTGTTTGATATCAGACATGCATATGCTATAATGTACATCAGGTGAAATAGTAACATTACATCTCCTAAGGGGACATTCATACCATGTCGGATGTCTATCAAATTGTGATTTCATGCTGTGCAATAATATGTTGGTTATCAGACTGTAAAACTTGGTCCTATGAAATAATGGACACATTTAGAAATATGTCCTAAGGGAAGGGTCTGCTGAAAATATCATACACACTTTAATACTTCTACCTCCCACCCCTCAGACCCTTTGATTGGGTATATCATTTCTGTATACTCCCGCCTCAGAGACCAGAACAGATGGCTGCATCTGCAGCTTTATGAGCTCTCATTTTTCATGAAAACTATGCATGAATGCCAAGAGTCATTTTAAAGGCCTGTAAATGTCAGATATTAGAATCATGCTGTAATTAATTGGATCCAAAGACCAGTCTAATTTAATTAACCACATGCTTACTGGGCACTTATACCCCCTTCCTGCCCAGGCCAATTTTCAGCTTTCAGTGCTCTCACACTTTGAATGACAATTGCACAGTCCTGTAACACTGTACCCATATAACATTTTGATATTTTTTCACACAAATAGAGCTTTCTTTTGGTGGTATTAAATCACCTCTGGGTTTTAAATGTTTTGCTAAACAAACAAAAAAAGACCAAAAATTTGGAAAAATAAAATTTATTTGCAAACAAGTCATTTTTCTCCTTCACTAATGGGCACTGAAGAGGTAGCACTGATGGGCACTGATAGGCTGCACTTATGGGCACTGATGAGGTGGCACTGATGGGCACTGATAGGTGGCACTGATGGGCACTGATGAGACGGCACTAGTGGGGGGCACTGATAGGTAGCATGTATGGGCACTGATAGGCAGCACAAAGAGGTGGCACTGATAGGTGGCACTAATAGGCGGCACTGATAGGCACTGGTAGGCGGCACTGATAGGCAACACTGATGGGCACTGATAAGCAGCACTGATGAGCTCTGATAGGTGGCACTGATGGACACTGATAGATGGCACTGGTGGGCATTGATTAGCAGCACTGGAGGTCACTGATTAGCAGCACTGACAGGCACTAAGGGGACAATGTCCCTCTAACAGAAGCTGACAGCATGATGAAAAAATAGCCGATTACCGGCTTCTATTTACTTCCGTTGTGATTGGCCCTTTACCCCGATCTGTGATCACCCAAGTCCCAAGGAATTAAATTACTGAAATAAATTAACTTTTTGATGATATTCACATTTTTTGACATGCACCTGTAAGTACATTGTACAGCAGGCACATACAGTTGTGCTCATAAGTTTACATACCCTGGTGGCAGCACCCAACCCCCTTCCCCCCAGGATGCAGATATGTGTGATTTACAGGTTTCAGAATGCAGTTATGCATGATTTACAGGTTGCAGAATGCAGATATGTGCAATGTACAGAATGCAGATATGTGTGATTTACAGGTTGCAGAATGCAGTTATGCGTGATTTACAGGTTGCAGAATGCAGATATGTGCAATTTACATAATGCAGATATGTGCGATTTACAGGTTGCAGAATGCAGTTATGTGCGATTTACAGAATGCAGATATGTACAATTTACAGGTTGCAGAATGCAGTTATGTGTGATTTACAGGTTGCAGAATGCAGATATGTATGATTTACAGGTTGCAGAATGCAGATATGTGCGATTTGCAGGTTGCTTTAGTAGAGCCCTGTGTATAAGGTGCAGCCTGGTATATGATGTGTAGAGCCCTGTGTATAATGTGCAGCCTGGTATATGATGTGCAGAGCCCTGTGTATAATGTGCAGCCTGGTATATGATTTGCAGAGCCCTGTGTATAATGTACAGCCTGGTATATGATGTACAGAGCCCTGTGTATAATGTACAGCCTGGTATATGATGTGCAGAGCCCTGTGTATAATGTGAAGCCTGGTATATGATGTGGATTCTATAATGGGTGTGGCTTATGGGAAGTGGGATGGGCCAAATGTGGAGGGCATGGTCTTGCACCCCCCATCCTAAAACTTCACCAGCTGCCACTGCACTTGACTATGCAAATGCCACAAAGTATCCCACTTACAATACGCCAAACAGCACAGAGACAAGCCTAAAACCTTCTGGCACAAAGTCAATTGGAGTGATGAGACCTTTTTGCCCACAACCATAAACACTACATTTGGAGAGGAGTCAACAAGGATGAAAGGTACACCATTCCTACTGTGACACACGGAGGAGGATCGCTGATGTTTTGGGGATGTTTGAGCTACAAAGGCACAGGAAATTTGGTCAAAATTGATGGCAAGATGAATTCAGTATGTTATCAAAAAATACTGGAGGAACATTTGCGTTCATCAGCCAGGAAGCTGCGCATGAGACGTACTTGTACATTCCAACATGACAATGATCCAATACACAAGGCCAAGTTGACTTTGAATAAAGTGAAGGTTCTGGAGTGGCCATCTCAGTCTCCTGACCTCAATATCATTGAGCCACTCTGGGGAGATTTCAAAACGTGCAGTTCATGCAAAACAGCCCAAGAATTTACAGGAACTGAAGGTTTTTTGCCAAGAGCAAAGGGCAGCTTTACCATCTGAGAAGATAAAGAGCCTCATCCACAAGTACCATAAAAGACTTCAAGCTGTCATTGATGTTAAAGGGGGCAACACACGGTATTAAGAACTGGGTATGTAAACACAGTTGATTTGATAATAAATGGCTTCAGCCAAACATTAACCATGAGTGAAAGAAAAGTTTTTGTGTTATCATTCATATTCTCTGAAAAATGGCCAAGAAATCATAAATTCTGCAAGGGTATGTAAACTTATGAGCACAACTGTATCAGGAATTAGACATGTGCGATTAGTTTCGTACAAAATGAAAATTCATACGAATTTACGGAAATTTGTATATTCGTATCTGAAATACAAATTTTTATGCATACAAATTCCGTACGAAATACAAAATTGCGTTTATGAATTTCGGATCCAAATTCATAATGAAAATTCGTAATTGTTACGAAAAGTTAACGAACCTAAAAGTTAAAAACCCAGGAAGTCAGCACAGCACAGGGATGGAGCCCATCATAATGATAAATCCATCATAACAAAAATTCGTAATTGTTATGACAAGTTAACAAACCTAAAAGTTAAAACCGCAGAAAGTCAGCACAGGGATGGTGGGAACCCTTTGGGAATTTCTATGCTTATGAATTTTATAAGAAATGTAATTACCGAATTTCGGAATTTCGGATCCAAATTAACAGAAACATGACTGATGTTTTGTTCACCAATCAGAGGAAGTCAGCATAGCACAGGGATGGTGGTAACCCCTCATAATGGGCACAGCGGGTTTGCACTCAGACCCGGGAACTCAGCACAGGGATGGTGGGAACCCTATGGGAATTTCTATGCTTACGAATTTCATACGAAATACAAAATTTCGTTAACGAATTTCGGATCCAAATTAACAGAAACATGAGCACAGGGATTGTGGGAACCCCTCATAATGGACACAGCAGGTGTACAGACCTAGGAACTCAGCACAGGAACGATGGGGACCCCTCATAATGATAAATTCATCATAACGAACAATTGTAATTGTTACGAAAAGTTAACAAACCTAAAAGTTAAAAACCCAGGAAGTCAGCACAGCACAGGGATTGTGGGAACCCCTCATAATGATAAATTCATCATAACGAACTTTCGTTATTTTTACAAAAAGTTAACGAAACTAAAGGTTAAAACCCCAGGAAGTCAGCACAGCACAGGGATGGTGGGAGCCCCTCATAATGATAAATTCATCATAATGAACTTTCATTATTTTAACGAAAAGTTTACGAATCTAACGAAAATAAGATTTTTTTTCATACGAAACTAAATCGGAACGAAACTAAACACATTTTTTGATTGCGCCAATGTCTATCAGGAATATGAAATGCTTGGGTTACATACTCTTTAAGTACTGTATTTATCAGCGTATAACACGCACAGGCGTATAACATGCACCCTAATTTTAGGTGGGAAATCATAAAAAAAATATATTTTTTAAATAAACATCTTTGAATTAAAATAAGGGTCAGTGTCCATAAATGCAGCCTGTTTAGTGCCCATCTCCAGCCTCCTAATCTCCTATAAATGCAGCCTGAACAATGCCCATCCATCTGCAGCACATCTCATCAATGCAGCCTGATCAATGCCCATCTGCAGCACACCTCATCATTGCAGCCTGATCAATGCCCCTTTTTATCCTCAATGCTCATCTGCAGCCTCACCATCGATCCAGCCTGGACAGTGCAGGAAATCACTGAGCCATCATCTCCTGTTTACTCGGCTCTCCCTCGGCTCTCAGTCGGCTCTCAAACACACACAGTCCCGCCTCTGCCATCGGCATTGGACCAGCTCCTGTGATAGACAGAACACTGGCGGAGGTGGGACTGTGTGTGTGACGTGGGAGCTGAGACCGAGTAAACAGGAGATGCCGGCCCGTGAATTCCGGCGGCGTTTGTTCCCCTCTGAGTTACTCTGTCGGCGTATAACACGCATCCGTGATTTGTCCCCTATTTTCATGGGAAAAAGTGCATGTTATACCTGATAAATACGGTACTTTTTATTTCCCTTTATTTTGCTGTTGCTATTGTCTATTTTTAATATAATTTTCCTGCATCATTTTTCTTATCATCTTATCAACAATATTTAAAAAACGTTAAGCTGATTCTCTAAATGCTGTAAACAAGAACTTTTAGAAGTCCTGCCTCTTTGAATTTTTTTTTACAATAGTTTAAACTCTGTTATTGCCTTGTCTACATGACAGCACAGACACTAAAAATCACAATTGTTGCAGTAGATTATGTGAACAAAGAGTGTTTCCTTTAACACACTCAGTGGCAGATATTGATATGTGTGGTAAATTTAATTATCATATAACTGGTGTGGTAGTGATCAGGGACACTGACTGGTGATAGTATGTAAAAAAAAAAAAATTATTTTTATTACATGTTATTTATTTTTTTAATGGATTTTTTAACACTGTGACCAAAGCAATACAGTCTTATCATATTAACACTGTACTACTCTGGGAAGGTGACCATGATTTTTTTTTTTTTACACATTATGATTGCTTGTACCAGTGAATTTCACTGTTATAAGTAATCAATTTTACTGAATGAAATTGATTCATTCAGTGTGTATTGTTGTGATTAGCTGTAACACATCATCACATAATCACATTTTACAGATGGTCTCTGATTGGCCCTGTCTGTACCATGCGATCACTTTGACCAATCACAGCTAGCAACATAATTATACACAATGAATGGCATGAAAGGAAGGCTTCCACTGTTTACAATTGTTATGTGATCTGCTGTGATTGGTGACAGGGATCACGTGGTACCAGCAGCATGAGTCAAATGACGTCCACCCGGAATGATAAAGGTCCTGCCCGGCTGTCATTTGACTATAGGCTGGGTGGGAACTGGTTAATGACTTTATTCTTAAGCCAGCTCCAAATGGTTGTAGTAATCATGTGGATATGAGGCCCTTGCCCCCATCAAAGCACCCTCCCCATGTTAAGGGCATGTGGCCTGGTCCAGTTCAGGAGGGGGGCGCTCTCTCTTCCCCCCTCTTTTCCTGTGGCCTGCCAGGTTGCATGCTCAGATAAGGGTCTGGTATAGATTTTTGGGGGACCCCTACGCCATTTTAAAAAAAAGGTGCAGGGTTCCCCTTAATATCCATACCAGAACTGAAGGGCCTGGTATGGAATTTGGGGGGACCCCCACGCAATTTTTTTTTACATTTTGGTTTGGTGTTCCCCTTAATATTCATACCAGACCCAAAGGGCCTGGTATAGATCTTTGGGGGACCCCCATGCTGTTTTTTTTCAATGACTTTTATCTGTATTGCCGAGACCCAACAATTCATTATAGTAGTAGTAGTTTTAAATGACTTTTTTTCCTTTAGAAATGTCATTTTGTGCAGGGACTGTTCTAAACACGGGGAAAATTTGCCACTTTACAGGCATACTATAGACACCCCCCAGGTAAGAAATTTGAAGGAATATTTCACTTTTATTGTTTCACTTTAGGCATTATTGAAATCACTGCTCCTGAAAAAACAGCCTATTTAAAAACTTTTTTTTGCATTGATACATGTCCCAAGGGGCAGGACCCAGGTCCCCAAACATTTTTATGAAAATAACTTGCATACTAACCCTTAAAATTATCACTTTTGATTTTTCACGTTTGGTGACTTTAACGGTGTTCCCGCGTTCAAAATAATTTTTTGCCTGTTCGCATGCTCTGCTGCAAACCGAACCGGGGGGGGGTTCGACTCATCCGTACTCAGCAGTGAGATTTTCCACCTCTAACACATGTTAACACTAGCTGGGAAACAGGTATTTTTTTTTATTCAACAGAAAAGAGAAATTGTAGGATTCATCGTGGGTATATTTTAACAGAAAATATGTGCCATCATTTGTGCTGCTTATCTTTAGCATGAATCTGTTTTCTCTGACACATCTGTAATCTACCTAATGCTTTTAAGCAGATTGTGCTTTTACAATGCGAAAGAAGCTTTAGAGTAAACAAAAGAAGATTTTTTGGACTTTAATCAAAGAAAAAGTAGAACGTGAATGCTTTCTGTTCTCTCTGTAGTAGAAATGCACTGACTATAATCCTATAACATCAAAAGAATAAAAAATCTGCAGAAATGGACCAGGGGTAAAGTTTTCCTTTAGAAACAAAAGTCCAAGAAATGCATTTACTGTGTGCTATGGTACCTAACCTAAACAAACAGTAAAAATAATAAACAATTGCAGTCATTTAAACTGACCCATTTAATTATGCTCATGCTTTTTGTTTCATGTACTGTAGTGGTGGAACTACGAATCATGGTGGCTCATAGCAAAATTTCTATGCTTCCCCCTTTCTCAACTAGCTCTCTCAATTTTCAAATTCTCTCTCAGCAAAATTTTGATGCTCCCCCCTTTCTTAGTTAATTTTCTAACTCTTCAGCAGAATAGGTGTTAGCATAGTTAGTACACTACTAGGGTCCAGGTATAGATAGCAAACAATTGAGCTACAAGTTTAAAAATGACTTGCTAAGCTATTGCTAGACTTGCCAGGCTTCACAAGTCTGTTGTACAATTGACGTCTGCATTGCATTGCATTGCATCAACTTTCTTAGCAAACATTCTGCAAGTCTGCTGCAAGTTGTCTGCTGCAAGCTCTAGTTCAGTTATGTTGTGCAATAGTCATCCCACCACAGGGGTCACTGTGACTTGCAGAGCTCTTGCTGTAGACTCACCACTGCACATTTGCTCTTGCTAGAGACTTGGCACGCAAATTTGCTACAAATTGAAAAAATGTCAACTAGAACTTGTGCTTCAAGTGCTCTGCAAGTGTACAACTTGCCAGTGAAAATGTGCAGAAAGTTAACAAGACTTACAATTCAACACTGCCACACATTTGTGGCAAGTTATCCTTGCTATCTGGGGTGCTGCAGATAAAAGTTAAAGTTGTAATAATAACTATGATATTATATATAATGACAAAGTTACAAATGGTTTTGTACACAATCACTCTATAACCCTAATACAGGCTTCTTTACACCCTAGCTTCTTTATTATTTTTTTGTAGAACTAAGGTTTTAGCTAAGGTGAAACTCAGGAATTTTTGTATTGCATTATGAATATGGGGTTTGTTTTAGTTTTTAGCAGAAGCTAAATCTGTAATGTATTCTGCTAAGACAGATAAGCAATTGCTTTTCACTGCGGGGGGGGGGGGGGGGTCTGTGACTAGCAACAATCCTGAAGTCTGATTTCTTTCCTTGTACTCTGGTAACTTTAGTTTAGTTTACCTTAACAGGGTCCCTTATGGGGTCCCTCTCCTACCCCAGGCCTCATAGCAGCCACGTGGGATTGCATGGCTATTGTTACACCACAAATGTACTGCTTCAGACTTTTTTCAAATATTTTGCCAATAAATGGAGATAAATGAAAGTCATATAGTATGTAAAAAAAAATAGCATGGAAATACATATAGAAGACACTTATTGTCTGTCATAGTCTTTAGACCAACTCTAATTCTAATTTTAATCTTGAGCCCATGACACTAAAGAGCAAGTGTTCACTGTCCCCAACTTCTGTAATAAATCAGGGAATTATACTGACCCTATTTCTTTGAGGATGCAGGGCCTGGACAGTCCCTGTGGATGTGTTATAGTGTGTCTTTATGTTGTTACTAAGAGGGTTTAAAAAAAACTGTATCAAAAACCTTTAGTAGCAGAGCATATAAAAGCATATTAGGTCATTGCCACCAAATCAGAATTTGAAGTTGTAACTAATTTGTGTTACTATATCCTAGAAAGGACATGAAGTGGATTGAGGACAAAAAAAGAAAAGGGTATGAGGTGGGACATCAAAAAGAAATGCATTAAAAAGAAGGATAGTGTACTAGAAATGAAGAGAAAACCCCACTTAAAGCGGTTGTATACCCAAAATATGAACTTTTACCTACAGGTGAGCCTATAATATGGCTTACCTGTAGGTAAAAAGAATTAAGATAGATATTCCCTTTGCATGCAGCCGCTGACATCAGCGGCACATGCGCTCTGAGTTCCCGGCTGAAGATCCGGCAGACGAGCCGGAGCTTGCCAGAAAGAAGTCTCCCGCGCGGCTCCGGTGCTGTGAGTGGCCGGAGCCGTGATACCTGGAAGACATGCCGAGGCAAAATGTCAGTTCCCTCGGCGTGGATAAGGTGAGATACCAGCGCCTCGTTCTAAGGTAAGTATTTCATAATGAGCTAATATGCACTGCATACTAGCTCATTATGCCTTTGCCTTACAGGTTTTTTTTTTTTTTTTGTCACTTTTTTTTTTCACCTGCGGGTATACAACCGCTTTAAGGTATAGAAAATGTCAATGCATTTTGGGGTCCTTCTTTTTATAGCTAACAAAAATTTACAATGATAGTACAATATCAGTATCAAGCACTTATAATCCAGGGTGATACAATCATATATATAATAAAACTATAAAAACATATTTAAATCTTTAGGTTGTTAATTGAGGAATACAGTAGGTGATGTAAAAAAAAAAAAAAAAAAACATAAACATTGTCAATATAGCCAGACTATTAAAATGATTGTTACAAAGCTAAACATTTGTGTTGTGATATAAAAGAGAAAAGGGTGATTAGTGCAGTTTTGTCTAATTTAAGTTTTTTGTACCTCCCAGATATCCAAAAGAAATAGCTCAGTGTCAAATGTTTTTTTCTCCGTACAGTTTTTGTTTTTTTGTTTTTATATATCTATATATATATAATGCTTGTGTTGATGTGCAAAATACATCTTGGGAAAGAAAAAAATGGAAGCAAATACATCCAATGCATTCTTCATATCATTATTTAAGCAATATGGATAATATAGACATATGGCAATATTGAAATATTATCTGATTGATAAAAAAAAAAGAAAAAAATATTTACTGCAACTTTACCATGATTACAGGATGAGATTTGCTGGGGAAGGAATGACAGACAAGCTGATATAAGAGCAAGATGTTTATGATCTTAAAGGATTATTATAGATTTGGATGTTTATTTTATTAGGAACACTTAACTAAAGCTTATGTTAAATTTAGGTCTCAGTCCTGTACCAGCATTGCACAGTAATACATCTCTATTAGAGCATCTCTATCTGCAGTATTGGCTGCCTGTACTGATGTAACTAAGTACTTATAAAGTGCAAACTTGAGGATTGTAAAATGTGATTTATTGCACTACATCACTTTCCATTTTTCAATGCTTGCCTTTATAACATGTTAAACATTTCTTATGTCATAACTAGTTTTATTTTTTATTTTTGGCGTTATTGTACAGTCTGAAGAGTGACACAAAGCAATTTCTCTGACGGGATGATTATACTTTTCATTCAGCTGATTCTGTTAAAACATCTTCAAATATAGTAATACGAGCCAATACTGCGCTCTATAAAGAATGTAACTATTTGGTCAATTTAATAGCATACTGCAAAGGACAATAGTTTCCACGTTCTGTGGTTAGAAAACATCTTTACTAGCTAAGATGCTGAAATATGATAGGATTTTTGATTAGTTGCTTTGGTCACTGCTCCTTGTGTTAATAAAGAGCAATACAACACAAATATGAATTGCTGCATGGGGTCAATGGTGATTATGCTGTATTTTACAGTGTATTAGACATAAATACAAAAGAAATATTTTGTTTTGGATTTGGTTTTCGTCCGAAAAATAAATTTATTTAGTTACTTCCGAAATTTGTTTTTATTTATTTCATTTCGTTAAAAAATGCATTCGTTCGAAAATCCGAAATAATTAAGGTTGAATCTGTCATTGAAGGCTCATGGTATCTTTCAAATGTTCTAAAAAGATTCGACAGAGCAGCTAAACTGTACGACGCCACAATCGTTCGGTCGAATGTTCCGCCTACAAGCTATAGTGGAATTCTATGTTGTATGACACTAGTAATAATTATATTTATTAATTATTATTACTAGTCAACCAACATTAGAATTCTTCTATAGCCTATGGGCAAAGCATTTGACCATAAATGTCCACTCGGGCCAACTGCTTCGTCAAATCTTCATGTCAAATCTTTTCTCTCTATGTCGAATAATCTTGGACTAATAGAGTTAGGTTAGGCACATTCAACCTTTTTTGCTATTGTCTCTATAATGTTGAATCTTTTCTCTCTATGTCGAATCTTTTCTCTCTATGCCAAATCTTTTCTCTCTATGTAGAATAACCTTGGACTAATAGAGTTAGGTTAGGCACATTCAACCTTTTTTGCTATTGTCTCTATAATGTTGAATCTTTTCTCTCTATGTAGAATAACCTTGCACTAATAGAGCTAAGGTTAGGCACATTCGACCACAGGTTTGATGGACACAGATCGCTATTGTCAGCATCATGTCGAATCTCCTATCTATATTGAACTGTTGCAACGAAAACAAAAATAAAGCATTTGTTTATGTTGGATCTTTCGGTTTTCGGATTCAGCATATTTGTTATTGTTTGTTAAAACAAAAACAAAAATACCCTAAATTCGGACTAAAATGCATTCGGACGAAAATGAATGCACATTTCTACAGTGTATGTAAACTCCAAATCTAATTATCAGACATGCCTCACTGCATACAGTTTTCTTAGGCAAAGTGATTTTGCCTGCCCGTGCCATTTTGCCGCAGTATATTTGCGTTAGGCGGTTAAAAAGTCACAGATCAATAATGCTGCTAAAATGCAAGGGATTATTTGCTGAAAGTAGTAACACACAAGCAGCATGCAGCAACAAACAGTCAGATTAGGTTACTTAACCACTTTCAGACCCGACCATTTTGCTGGCTTAAGACCAGACCACTTTTTGCGATTCGGCACTGCGTCGGTTTAACTGACAATTGCGCGGTCGTGCGACATGGCTCCCAAACAAAATTGGCATCCTTTTTCCCCACAAATAGAGCTTTCTTTTGGTGGTATTTGATCCCCCTTTTTTTTGCGCTATAAACAAAAAAAGAGCGTCAATTTTGAAAAAAAACGCATTATTTTTTACTTTTTGCTATAATAAATATCCCCAAAAATATATGAAAACATTTTTTTTTCCTCAGTTTAGGCCGATACGTATGCTTCTACATCGCAATAAGCGATTATTGATTGTTGATTGATTTGCGCAGAAGTTATAGTGTTTACAAAATAGGGGATAGTTTTATAGCATTTTTATTAATATTTTTTTTTGACTGCGACATTACGGCGGACACATCAGACATTTTTGACACATTTTTGGGACCATTGTCATTTATACAGCAATCAGTGCTATTTAAATGCACTGATTCCTGTGTAAATGACACTGGCAGTGAAAGGGTTAACCACTAGGTGGCAGTGTAGGGGTTAAGTGTACCTAGAGGTGTGTTTCTAACTGTGGGGGGGCGTGGCTTTGAGCTAGTGAATGCTGATCTCTGCTCCAATCACAGGGAGCAGAGATCGGTGTCACTAGTTGCTAGGCAGAACGGGGAGATGCTTTTTATTTCCGCATCTCCCCGTTCAGCCTTCCCGTGAGACGATCGCAGGTATTCCCGCGTCGATCAACTCACGGGGGTCCCGACTGGCGGCGCGCGCTCGATGGCATGGCGGTATTTTAAAGGAGACGTACCTGTACGCCCTTCTGCCTGTCCGTGCCATTCTGTCGACGTACATCGTCGTGCGCCGGTTGGGAAGCGGTTAAAGAGATTCAGTAATCAAAATAATGAAAAACAAATCACATTATTCACTTAGTGAAGTAACTATTTACTCTGATGTGTAAACATCCTCTACTTCCAAGGAACGTATGTACTTTTTTTTTTACATAATGCCTATCACTGTGTGCATGTTTATGCATTACTTTGTGTTTCAGGCGCATCTTGAATGTCACAGGGCATATTAGAAGTCAAATTTGTGCATCTAATAATATTGGCCTCTTGAAAGAGATAAATCCTGGCAAGAATAATAGCATTTTACAGGCCCCTTGGGTACATATGCTACATTCCAATGTGCATTAAAGTTGACCCGCTTTGAATAAAACAATATTATGCAAAAAATTCATTAGGAAGAACTTTTAGAAACATTTGAATGTGCACTTATGACCATATCAGGGTAATTTCCCTGAACATTTCATGATACAGTTAAGTCTTTGAAGTTCTTACAAATATATTATGCTGCATTAGCACAAAATAAACTTCACAGAAAATATATTGCATCAGAATATAGAAGTACTGAGAAAAGACCTCTGGTTGCCGACTGCAGGAAAGTAAAATTATACTCAAAAGGCACAATTCAATTGCCTTAATGGAAAGAAAGCATCCAGTATTCCACATTCCTTGATGTCTGAAATTAACATACTGTAAATTTTTGTTAAACGTACAAATTTCCCTCCATACATCATTATTTTATTACAGTTGATAAAATGTGGTATAATGTACTGTATATGTGTTGGAGTTGGGGCTTGGCAAAGACATTAACCATGAACTAAAATCACAGGCCCAAACTACTAATTTACATTTTTCAAATTACTGCAACTGCCACCTGACAACATTGGCATGAGGATTTTCTTTAGCAATGTCTGATATTATAAGGTGTACAACACCACAACCAATATCACCATTTTTCAATGTAGCTAGACCAGCTGACCACCAGAACTGAGACTTAAACAAATAATTCTATGATTGTGAATGAATAAATAATAGATGATGATTAGTAGAGGCGTACCACAGAGAACCATGATTAAAGTAGGATTTACATTTTTTGAATGTCATGCATTAGTTAAAGCCCAGCCGGTGGGCAATTGAAAACCTTAATCTCCACTGCAAGAGTAAATGCTTGTTTAGGTCTAGGGGATGGGGAAAGTAGTTTTGCCTACCCAATCAATTTTTCTGCAGTGAACTGTTCCTTGGCATCCTCGTCTGTGTAGGGTTTTGGACACTGCATTAAACTTGATGAAGTTGGAGAACCTGCAAACACTGAAGCATAGAAAAATAGAAGCTGTGGGGATCAGCCTTTCAGAGTGGAGGGAACCTGCAGGAATGGGCAATCATCAAATTTTTTGTTACTCTAGACCTAAACCAACATTTATCTTTTGCAGTGCATGGGCAACCCCATTCCAAGGGAGCATTTTTACTTTCCGTGGTGCTCAGCTTTAAAATGTATCTGAATTCAAGAAAAAAAGATATAATATATATCAGTGTCCTTCAAAGCAAATGTTTTATTTTTCCAAGCTTTTTTCTTCTATTTTCACCTGGTGATGCTGCCAGTAATATCCCTTCTGTCCTAAGGTGACAACACTCACTTACGGTACTGTGTCTATGGAGGAGTAGCATTGTAACTCTTGGATAGAAGGTGTGTTTGGAGTATAGAACACCCCCTTCTCCCCATCTCCAGAATATGAGAGGAATTGTTTTCACAGATGTGAACCAAGCGGGAATGATAACACTGTTATGGATTTTATTGCAGCACAGGTATATTGAACAAGAACTCATGAATTTGCTAGATCAAATGGAGAAGATCATTGTTAAAGCGGGAGACCCGCAAATTTTTTTTTTTAAAGTCAGCAGCTACAAATACTGCAGCTGCTGACTTTTAAAATAAGGACACTTACCTGTCACAGGGTCGAGCAATGTCGGCACCCGAGGCCGAACCGTCCCTTGGTCATTGGATGCTGCCACCACCATCTTCGTTATGGGAATCAGGAAATGAAGCCTAGCCTGACAATTTTTTCTTAATTTCTGTCAGTAAATTTTGTAAATAAGTAATTTTTCTCCTTCACTGATGGGCGCTGATGAGGCAGCACTGATGGGCACCGATGAGGCAGCACTGATTGGTACTGATGAGGTGGCACTGATGAGGAGGCACGAAATATACCACACTGATGAGCACTGATAGGTGGCACTAGTGGGCACAGATAAATGGCACTGGTGGTCACAGATAGGTGGCACTGGTGGACACAGATAGGCAAAACGGATGGGCAGCACGGATGGGTGGCACTGATGGGCATTGATGGGCAGCACTGATAGCCAGCACTGACTGGCATCACTGATGGCCACTGATTGCTGGCACTTGTGCTCACAGATTGGTGCCAATTGTGGGCACTGTTTGCTGGCAGTGGCATTGCTGGCACTGTTTGGCACTTAATTGTAATCAGGGCACTGATTACATCCCTAGATGTCCTCTGTGAGGAGATGCCGCTGATCGGCTTGCCTCTCCTCACACTCTGTCAGTGTGAGGCGAGGAGCATCGATTACTGGTATCTCTGTGTTTACACGTGACTGGCTGTGATCGGACACAGCCGATCACATGGTTAAAGAGCTGTGGCTCTTTACACAGATCAGGGTTGCGGCTTGTCCTAGCAACACAGCGCGACCGTGATCGCTGTGCTGCATTCCCTGGGGGGCGCACAAGATCGGTAGTTCTGGAGGGCCGTCATATGATGTCCACCCAGAACAAGAGCCGCGCCCCCCCCAGCCGTCATTTGATGGCCGGCGGGTGGAAAGAGGTTAAGCAATTAGAGTAACATTTTTTTTCTTTTGGGATAAAGGTTTTATATAAATAAATAAAATCTGACCATTGTAAGCATTCCTGTCTGTCAGTGTTAAATGGTTTGTCTCAACCCTCTATTTTCAATAGATTTTTATTGAGTTTTTTAGGAACAAAAAATGAAGAATGTAATTCCAATACATGTATCAGTATCACAAAATAATAACAGAGATATCAAAAACGATCAACTAGTAATGTGTTATAAACTAGGTATGTAATACGCGGTCTGCGAGACACATCCAGGATGAGCTAGAAAGTTAAGAGAGGACACCTCCACAGTACGGCACCCCGAACGGGAACTAACTGTGCCGATCTACGGAAAACGTCCCCCCCTAAGTGGGGTCCTGTAACCTTGAACTGTTCATGAAGTGCAGAAAGTGCTTCAATCAAGCTATATATAGCAACTAAAACCAAAAAATAGCATATAAAAGAGGAAGTCTAATACACCTTCTATCAATGCAGCAAGCCTGAAAATCAAACTCCTAGTTTAAGTGATAAAGATCATATGATATCGTACCTAGACATATGTGATAGAGATAGAAAATAAACACACTCGATATGGAGCATTCGTTCAGAGTGATAAAATAATAAGAAATGAAATGAAAAAGGAAAATAAAGAAATTAAATAATAATAGGTGGGCTAACAGATCAACCAGTGGGAAGCATCGACATTTATATATGTAAAATAAGCTCAGGCGACAATCCCACACCTTGTTAAATCAAGTCCTGTATGTTAGACCCAAGGAAAAAATCTGTAAAGGGGATAGAGAGAGAAAGAGCGAAGAAAGAGAAGAAGAAGAAGGAGAAGGAGGAGCTAGAGAATAACAGAGCGAATCTTGTTCACCAGCGGCACCCAGTGTAGATTCAATCAATGGTTGGTATAGATAAATATCTAGTCCAAGGAGACCATATAGCATCATGTTTAGCTGTGGAGTTAAGAAGAATACTAGCCGTTTTTTCCTGAGTCATGATCGAAGAGATCTTCCGTTTAACCATAAAAAAAGAGACAGTTGGTGTTTTCCATGCCCTCGCTATCGTGAGTTTAGCTCCTAGAAGCATGAACTGAATGAGTCGTTGGGACAGTTTGGGAGCATCAGAGCAAGTGAAATTTAACAGGGCTATGTGAGGCGATTGTTGGACAGGAACCCCAGTAATTTTCCTAATGATGTGGAATGTTTTATTCCATAAACTTCTGATCTTGGGACAATCCCACCATACATGTAACATAGATCCCACATGTCCGCAGTTGCGGAAACATAGAGGAGAAGCATCAGGGTATATTTTGGAGAGTCGCAATGGGACCATATACCATCTCATGAGTGTTTTCAGATTAGCTTCCATCAAAGTGACATTCAGAATTCCCTTTGAGGCTGTCAAAGAGGCTCTATGCCATTCTGCTACACTCCAAGTATGCTGCAGATCATTTTCCCATTCTCTCATATAGAGTGTTTTGGTATCAGCATGGGCAAGTGATTGGTAAATTATAGTAATGCCACCCCTCTGCTTCTCAGTTTGACCACACCATCTTTCATAATCCGTGACTGCGAGAGTATTGGAACTAGGAGGGAGAAGAGACCGGATAAAGTGGGCAATTTGTCTGTATCGGAACCGTTCCACATTTGGCATGTCAAGTTTACTAACGCAATGGGCCATGGTGAGAGGGCCCGCGGTGTTAGTGAAGTGTCCTATCCTATACATCCCTTTGTCCAGCCACCATTGAAATGCTTTAATGTCCATTCCAGGAGGGAATATAGGATTATGGAACAGGTGGGACAAAGGTTTCCAATGTGAGACCAACCGTGGGTTGAATTTGAGCGAGTCCCACAATGCTAGTGAGTGAGATAGTGTGGGAACCATGACGGCAGGTCTAGATTTGGCAGAGGCCCATAGGATATAATCCAGAGTGTGTTGAGGGATAGCTTGGCGCTCCATATGAACCCAATCTGGATGTTCATATTTGGAGTATATGGTGGACAATTGTGCAAGTTGCGCCGCCTGGTGATACCAAAGAAGGTTGGGAACTCCCAGACCCCCCTGATTCCTGTGTCTATGTAGAGTGCTTTTAGCCAGTCTATGTCCCTTTTTGCCCCATATGAATTTGATAAGTTTGGACTGAAACTTCCGTAGGTGATCTTTTAGGATGGGAATAGGTAGGGATCGAAAAAAATAGAGGATACGGGGACGGATGGTCATTTTTATTGAGTTAATTCTACCCAGCCAGGAGAGTCCAAGTGTATCCCAGTTCTTTAAGTCTGCTTCTAGTTTAAGATATAGAGGGGGGAAGTTAGCCTTATAAAGAGTGTCTATGGATGACGTGAGGTTAATACCCAGGTAAGGTATCATAGCAGTCCCCCAACTAAATCTAAAATTTTCCCTGAGTTGCACCATAAGGGGGTCCGGTAAATTTACGTTCAAAGCCATAGACTTTGAGAAGTTTACTGTAAGCCCAGAGACTTTGCCAAAGTCATCAAGAACCCTGCATAAGTTAGGTAGTGAGACTAAAGGAGAAGTGATGAAAAGAAGCATGTCATCAGCAAAAAGAGCGCATTTATGGGTTTTCGGGCCACAACGCACTCCATTTATATCAGGATTGTCCCGTATGGCGATAGCAAGTGTCTCGATGACCATGGCAAAGATCAAGGGGGATAAGGGACATCCCTGCCTAGTGCCCCTGGAGATTCGAAAAGGCTGAGAATAATGTCCTTGCATTTTGATTTGCGCGCTTGGTGAGGAGTATAACGCTTTAATCAAATTGAGGAAGGAATTGCCAAAGCCCCATTTTTGAAGGATTGGGAACAGAAAGGACCAGGAGACAGAGTCAAAGGCCTTCATTAGATCCAACGAGAGTAAAAAGCCCTGTTGTAATGGTCCTTTGTCCCAGCCAGATTGTAGGAGCGATATTACATCAACGGCTCTTCTGATCTGGTCTGGACCCTGTCTCCCGGGAATAAAACCCACTTGGTCCTTGTGGATATACAAGCCTATAAATGAGGATATTCTGTTTGCGAGGATTTTCGTTAAAATTTTAAGGTCATTATTTATTAATGATATTGGGCGATAGTTAGCGGTGCAGCTAGTGTCTTTGCCAGGTTTTGGTATTACCGTGACAAAAGCTGAGTTAATAGAAGAGTCTAGAGGGGTGCCTTCGCGAAGCAGGTTAAAGAATCTGGCTAAATAGGGAGAAAGTAAAGGGGTGAAGGATTTATAATATGGGACGGAAAATCCATCCGGCCCTGGGGCAGAGTTATTTTTAAGATTTCGAACCACTTGAGCTATTTCCTCCGTTGAGATAGGGTCCTCAAGACTGATCCTATGGTGTACTTTGAGTTTGGGGATACGTAGTGAGTTGAGGTAGGAGTCTATAAAGGAGGAAGAGGGTTCTGAGGTGCGTTCACTGTATAAAGATCGGAAGAAGTCATGAAAGGTTTCCATAATCTTCTGTGGGTTTTTGGTTAGAGATCCGTTGTGAAGGCGTATTTTGGGAAAGGTACGTGTTCTCACCTTGGGAGTGAGTCTACGTGCCAGCATGGTCCCTAGTTTATCTGTTTGGTGATAGAATCTCCCATCATCCCAGCGAATGCTTTTCTCAGCTAATGCCGTTAGAGATAAATTAAGAGCCGTGCGAGCAGTTTCCAGTTTTGTTTTGGAACTAGGAGATGGGTTGTGTTTGTGTTGTTTGCTGAGAAAATGAAACTCTTTTTCCAACCTAGCAATGTCTAGTTTGCGTGCTTTGCGTATCCTTGAGGAAATTTGTATAAGCTTGCCACGTATAAAGGTTTTGTGAGCTGCCCACAAAGTCGATGCCGAGATATTATCGACATCGTTAAGAGTAAAATATTCTCGGAGATCCTTTTCAATCTCATTAACATGAGTGGGATTACTGAGAATGGAGGCATTCAGTCTCCAATGAAAAGTACGTTGGTGAGAAGATGGTTTGTGAAGTATTAAGAGAAGGAAAGAGTGATCCGACCAGGCAGAGTCTCTGATGACTACTTTCTGTATCAACGGGACGTGTTTTTGCAGAATAAAGAAGTGGTCAATTCTAGCGAACGTGTTGTGAGGGTTCGAGTAATGTGTGTAGTCCCGAGTCCCAGGATTAGATTCCCTCCAGGCGTCAATTAATCCTTGTTGGAATAACTGTCTGGCAACTTCTAGACTCTGTCTGGTGGGACGCACTCCATCCTTACCTGGGGGTCTAGACTTATCCTTCCCCGTGTCAAATGCAATATTGGAGTCACCTCCATAAAGTATCGTGCCTTCCAATAGGGGGGTGAGAGAGCGAAAGAGAGATTGAAAGAATTTGGACTGGCCGCGATTTGGCGCGTAGTAGGATATCAGGGAATAAAGTTGATCATCAATGGTTCCTTTGATCAAAATAAACCTGCCGTCAGGGTCCTTGTATTCAGAAATCAATGAGAATTGGGTATTCCGGGAGAAAAATATGCCCACTCCTTTGGTCTTAGTATCGGAATTAGCAAGATAGAATGTAGGGAATTTTGCGTGTATGAAAGAGGGGACATAGGATTTCGGGAAATGTGTTTCCTGTAAGAACAACACGTCTATTTTTTTGTCATGGTAGTATTGAAATATCTTCCGACGCTTTACAGGGGAATTAATTCCCTGTACATTGTGGGAAGCAAAACGCAGCTTCTGTGTGGGAGTGGTGTGGTCAGCCATAGGATAAGAGAGGATGAGATGCCAGCAATTCACAATCACTTACCTCAGCTCGGGGTGGAGGTCCACCGTAGTCCGGTCTTGGATAGCTTGAAGCATCAAGGTACCGGGAGCCGCCGGTGAAGGAGACCGCATCTGTCACTGAAAGAGAAGTAATCATAGAAAAGGGTGAGAAAGAGAGAGAAGGGACAGAAGAGAGAGAACAAAAAATCAAAAAGATCCAGGAGTATGGTGAAAAAGTGTACACCATATTCCGAGGTGTCAAAAATGGTCCCCCCAACCAGTGGGGGTGATCCTAACCAGAAGCAGGGAAAAAATTTTGTTTTCCCGGCTTCAAGCGTAGGATGGGGCGCAAGGTCACCGCTCCAAACACGGCGCCCTTTACTGTAGTGTCGTAATTGAAAAAATGGTAGTGGTTGGAGACCAACTCCCCCCCCCCCCCAGGAACAGCGAATAAGGGAATATAAAAAAAAAAAAAAAAAGGGGGGTTACTAGTGGAAACAATTTAAAATGCAATACCTAGGACGGTGGACATAACGGATATAGTAACGAACCCAGGATACCCTGCAGTAAGATTTACCAGAATATACTTTAAAAAAAAAAAAAAAAAAAGGGGAAGTAAAAATCTGCAAAATAGACTTAGGGTCTATAGGGGTTCAGGTAGTCAAGCAAATGGGAACAAAAGCAATGTGAAAGGCATTGGAGCATACGGGCTATTCATGCCCTAAAGTCCCGGAAAGAGTGAAAAATAAGAGAACAAAAATGATGAATAGTCTGCAGTTCATGTAGCAGCGGATTCCTTGCTTTTCTTGTATTTCGGTTTTTGCCACGCCGGGGTGAGAGGGCTCTGAGGAGGAGGTCGTTTGGACATGTTGAAGGAGGTCGCTTGCATCGGTGAAGTTGGTTCAGAAGGTATCAGACCCAGTGTCTTCAGCAAATGTTCCCCTTCCGCCATCGTGGCGAATCTGTATTGTTTGCCATTAAAGTCAAATTTCAGACTTAGAGGGAATAGCCACCAGTATGTCTCAACCCTCTAAATACCACTTTTGCTAGACAGTTTTGTCTGTTAAAGGAAGTTTAAAATTAACAGACTTAGTGGCAGGATCAAGAGGAAAAAAAAAGGGACAACTCATGCAGCCACTACATTTCAGGATTGGCAAGCTGCAATGTAATATATACATATTTTTTGTTATAGGGTAATAAATGCATCATACTTTAGTAGAAAAGACGGCACACCATGATCTCGAAACAAGCCTGCACTAAGGGCAGTCACCTTCGGCCAGATGTGCCTTAAATGAATAGTGCACATTTTCAGGTCTAAATTTGCAGATACTCTGTCTTTCCCACAAGTTAAAAATGAATTACCCATGACTGTTGCTTTTTATATTCTATTTTATGTCCTTTCTTTCAGTGTTCTATCAATCTCATGTTATAACCTATGTTTTTTGAACATATAAAGAGCTTTTAACATGCAAAATACAAATAGTCTTTTCCTATTGTTGATAGCCTGGTGTTAGTTATCCTGTTGAGAGAAAAATACAACCCTTTGATAAATTAATTTCTGTATAACAATGAATCGTATTGATTTCTTAGATGATAACTAAAAGAAAAACTGATATCTGGCTTGCTAACTTTTGTACTTTGGAATTCTGTTGAAACTTATTGCCCACAAGTGAAACATTCCTCACCATGACTATGGAATCTTTCTATAGGCAGTTGGAAATGCCTGAGGCTTGGCCTGTGGGTTGGTAAGACCTTGCCATCTCTTGTCTTAACTCACAGTAACACACACGCATGCTGCCTGCAATCTAATTTTGAAAGTAGATTTTAAGCTGTAATGTGCCACTGGGCATTCTGATCAGGAATTCTAGCCTAGGATAATATGTATTTTAAGTTCACATTTGTAGTCACAATAAATTAAATTATTTTTAAGCACACATGGTGATCCCATTCATTTGTGGCTGGATTAGTATGCACTTCTAAGCATCCCATTACATTTAGGCAATCACATATTTCGGCTGATATTTCAGCACATCAGTCTTCTATTGCAAATTGTATGCTTATGATTTATTGGATGTATTTGGTTTCTTTACATCAGGATGCTATAATTGTAAGGATAAATTATGCTACTCTTTACTCCTACTTTTCATTTTCACATAGAACCATTATGATAGCTACACAGCTACAACTTTTTAATTTTATTTCTTATCTGCTTGGAATGTCTTCTGAAGCTGAGCATGATCCCCTCCCTTCGATGACTGGGCCGCAGGGCAGTATTCCAGCATGATAACGACCCCAAACACACCTCCAAGAGGACCACAACCTTGCTAAAGAAGCTGAGGGTAAAGGTGATGGACTGGCCAAGCATGTCTCCAGACCTAAACTCTATTGATGATCTGTGGGGTATCCTTAAACGCAAGGTGGAGGAGCGCAAGGTCTCTAACATTCACCAGCTCTGTGATGTCGTCATGGAGTAGTGGAAGAGGACTCCAGTGGCAACCTGTGAAGCTCTGGTAAACTCCATGCCCAAGAGGGTTAAGGCAGTGCTGGAGAATAATGGTGGCCACACAAAATATTGACACTTTGGGCCCAATTTGAACATTTTGCATAACCGATAATGTGAGGGGTGTACTCACTATTGTTGCTAGCGGTTTAGACATTAATGGAGTTCTCACTTTTATGAGATACTGTAGAAACAGAAGAGTGATGGCAGAAAAAGAACAAGTGATCCATCAAGGCTGTCTTGTTCTTGTTTTGTTTATTTATTTTTTATCTTTCTAAGTATAGATTGATGCATGTCCCAGATTGCAATCATTTGAAAAAAGGCACTCCCAAATCTATTTCCTTTGTAGTTCTGGTTAACACATTACCCCCAATATTGTACTCCATTAGAGGATTATTTTTCCTTATGTTCATTTAGATACTTTGAACTGCAATTTTAACTGCTTTAACAAATTTTCAGGCAATGCCGAATGATGTTTCATGTTACATGTTACAAACACCTTCAGGAATAATATTCCTATTGCAAACCTTTGTGTCATTAGCAACAAAACATATCTTGCCCACCAAACCTTTGGTTATCTCACTTAAAAATTAATTAATTAATGAAAATTTAGCCAACTGCATTTGAACCACCCAATGTTTAATTCGTATCTTGTATAATATTTTTATGAGATCATTATGTAAAACTGTATCAAATGCTTTGCTGAAATCAAAGTTAGCTATGTCTTTAACACCATCCTGTTCCAAAAAAAGGAAACCTTTCGCTGCCAGAGCCGTTTTTGCACACATGTTTAAAAAATAATTTTCAGCCTGAAGATTACACAAAACCCACAAACATTATATATTTTCTGTAAGCAGACACCCTAGAGAATAAAATAGTGGTATTTACATTATATTTATATTTATATTTTTTATGCCACACAATATTACCGCAAAGGTCTAGAAAACACAAAGTTTCAGTAAAAAACACACTAATGTGAATTTTAGGGCAAACAAATGCAATAAATTACCCATATTTTTTGATAAAATATAAAAGACGAGGTTGCACCGAGTGCCAACATGACAAACCTTAAATTTTTGTGTGCTTGAGAAATGACGTCAAACTTTTTTTACAGTATATGATTTTTCATCTTTTTTGTTTTAAAATCAAATCCAAGGCATTGGTGATTACTTGATGTCAAATTTTTTCTTACTTCAACATCAGTCAACCCCCATTTGTCAGTAACATTTCTATAATTTGATCTCCTCTAATTATTACTAACTGTTTTAGAGCAGTGCCTTTCAATCCCCCAAACATGTTTCTGCTGCTGCTTGTAAGTACATTTTGAAAATTACAGTTAATGTCCAGCATGTTGTCAAGTCGTCCACAAATAATTCTGATTGGTCAGCACCGGCACATAGCATTATTCTGATCTGTCCTGGAAGTGCTGCAGAAAATAGAGGGAGAAGAGTGGGGATTTCGAATCCCTGGACTGCTGCATCAGCTATGTGGGCACTGACAGCTCAGCATCCATGGAAGACCAGGGAGTGGGGGGTGGGGAAGATGTAAGGTGTTGGTTCACTTTTCCATTATTTCTGAAAAGGTAAACTAAAACTTTAAAATGGTTGTAAAGCCCCCCTCCATCCCCCCTAAAACTTACCTTAGCCCCATCCCAATCCAGCAAAGTGCATGAGAGAAGCCTCTCTACCATGTCTCTTCCCCCTCATTGGCTGAGAAAACAGCGGTAGCCATTGGCTCCTACTCCTGTCAATCTCAGTCAGTGAGCCAATGAGGCATGAGCGGGGCTGAGCTGCACTCCATTTGTGAATAGACACACAGAGCAGGGACTCAGGAGTAGGGATGAGCACAATGTTCGGGTGTCCACCTGTTCTCCGAACAGCAAACATAATTCGGTGTTCACGGCAAATTTGAAAGCTGCGGAACACCGTTAAAGTCTATGGGACACTAAAATGAAAAACCAAAAGTGCTAATTTTAAAGGCTTATGGTATATGCAAGTTATTGTCATAAAAAGTGTTTGAGGACATGGGTCCTGCCCCAGAGGACATGTATCAATGCAACAAAAAGTTTTAAAAAACAACAGTTTTTTCGAGAGCAGTGATTTTAACAATGCTTAAAGTGAAACAATAAAAATTAAATATTCCTTTAAATATCGTGTCTGGTGGTGTCTATAGTATGCCTGTAAAGTGGCACAGTTTTCCCATGTTTAGAACAATACCACAGCAAAATGAAATTTCTAAAGGAAAAAAAGTAATTTAAAACTGATCGCGGCTGTAATGAATTGTTGGGTCTCGGCAATATAGATAAAACCCATTGAAAAAACGGCATGCCCCCCCCCAATCCCTTTGGGTCTGGCATGAATATTAAGGGGAACCTGAAACAATTTTTGTTTTTCAAATTACGTGGGGGTCCCCCCAAAATCAGGTCTGGTATGGATATTAAGGAGAACCCTGCACCAAATAAAAAAAATGGTGTAGGGGTCCCCCCCAAAATCCATACCAGACCTAATTTTAAGGGGAACCCTCCACCAAAATTTTAAAAACAATTGCCTAGGGGTCCTCCCCAAAATCCACACCAGACCCTTAGCTGAGCACGCAACCTGGCAAGCCACAGGAAAAGAGGGGGGGACTAGTGAGCACTCCCCCCTCCTGAACCGTACCAGGCTACATGCCCTCAACATGGGGAGGGTGTTTTGGAGTAGCCCCCCAAACCACGTTGTCCCCATGTTGACGGGGCAAGGGCCTTATCCTCACACCCTTGCCTGATGGTTTTTGGGGTCTGTGGGTTGGAGGCTTATCAGAATCTGGAAGCCCCCTTTAACAAGGGGGCCCCCAGATCCCACTCCCCATGTGAATTGGTAACGGGTACATTGTACCCCCACCAATTCACAAATAAAGTGTCAAAAATTGTAAAAAAGACAGGAGACACTTTGGGACAAGTCCTTTATTAAAAAATAAAAATGTCCAGCGATGTCCATTCATCTTCTATCATGCCACCCGACAAACCGAAAAAAGAAAAAAAAACATGGGAGGCTCCCACCGAGTGATGCTTCCTCTTGGTGACAGCTGTTATATAGGTGAGGGTGGGGCCATCTGGTGATCTAAACGGGTGACCCCGCCCCTCTGGACGCCTCGTGACATCAGAGGAAGGCGGGGTCACCCGTTTACATCACCGAGTGGCCCCATCCTCAGCTATATAACAGCTGTCACAGAGAAGAAGCGTTCAGTTTTAAATTACTTTTTTCCTTTAGAAATGTCATTTTTGCAGTGGTACTGTTCTAAACACGGGAAAAACCGTGTGTTCGTCACAATTTTTTGCCTGATCACAAGTTCTGGTACAATCCAAACCGGGGGTGTTCGGCTCATCCTTACTCAGGAGCGAGCTTGCTCAGTTGCACCCATAGTAATTGCTAGGGGGCACTCGGCAGAAAGGAGGGGCCAGGAGCCCTGGCGGGGAACCCAAGAAGAGGATGATCGTGCTGCTCTGTGCAAAACCACGGCGTGTTTGTTATTTGGAAAAAAAATCTGCCTTTAATATCACTTTAAGTATATGTTGCTGAGAATAGGGGGATGAATGTAGACTTGCTGCTTGGGGATTCATGCAAACACAGGTTTATTTAAGCTGAAGTTTTTTTTTAGTTATTTATTTTGGAGTGTACTGTAATATCACAGACCTTATTCTGTAAGTACAAATGTTATGATGCTTTGCAAAATGCAGAAGAACAATTAAGGTTTTATAATTTCTTATTAATGGTTGTGGGTCACTGCATTTTGGATAACATCACTGAGCTTTGCAATGCTCTATTTAATAAACTCAGATTTCCTATGACGATATAGACATTTTTAATTCTGTGCAGTAAAGTAACAGCACTATCTATGCATTTGTACCCTGACATATGATATTATCAGTATTTTGGGGGGATGGGAGTGCTGTGTAATTAAAATGACCACGTGTAAGGTTTACCAGTTTGCGTATTGCTGTGCAAAAATATGATGCACAGTTGCAACTCTAACAGCCGCCTTTCCATTAGGGTAGAACCAGTATGCTCCCCAGCAACCCAGAGAGAGTGTAACGTGTCATGTCAGATAGATTCAAGATGTGAAAAAGGTACAAAGTTGATATGGAATTAAGGAGAGACAAGGGCTAGTAACTGGCTGAACACCAAGCATGCAGTCCATATCCAAGCAAAGGTCTGGGCACGTGGCAATCAGTAGTGTGCGTGCAATCCAGGCAAGAGGTCATGGTTGGCTGCAGTCAGACAGGAAACATGGGCCGTGACAGATGGCAATCAGAGAGTGATCCATTATCCTGACAAGGAGTCAGCAGCAGGAGAATCCACAAAAAGACCAGACATGGGTACAGAGCCTGAAAGTAGAATGCTATTACAAGCCCACTGCTCAAATAGAGCACCACAGCACTGCAGCTAATCAGAGGAGAGAAGCATAAAGCATAACTGATAGTGTGAGGCCATTGGGCCAATCAGTAAGCTGAAGGGTAAGCAGATGGAGCCGATACACCCAGAGTGGTAAAGCCATCAGCCAATGGAAGCAGAAGGCCATTTCTACCAAAGCCGTGATTGTTGTCCAGCAACAGTTGATGCACCAGAGTGACTGAACAGCAGCTGCGGGGAGGGAGGCAGAAGGAGTTGCTGCATTTTTTAACTGAATGATTGCTTTGCAGGAAGTAGTAATTTCTAAGATTTGGAAATCGTATGTTGTAGTACTGCATGCCATTTACAGCAGATTCATTTTGTATAGATTAATATTCTCTGCTTAGGACACAAGTAGAGTAACAAATTCATCTGTAACTTATGGAGACACTTGTAATGGCTAAACTGCATTAATCAGTTCAGAGCTGGCAAATCCATACTTTTACATTACATTTAATGTATTTCAATTTACTATTTAGTGTGTGTAATTTTGCAGTAGTTTCATTACCTAAGCTGCCATCATTCAAGCTGCAAAGGTTATTTTCATAATATTGGGTTTAGGTTAACAAGTGAGTTTATAATATAGAAGCTAAAACATAGGTTTTAGTGATAATATCTCTCCGTGATCAATGGCTCTTGTATAAAATTTCATGTAGCCTGAACATTTATTACAGTGGTGTTGTGCTGAGAAAAAAGACACATATGATTTGCTTGAGGACTTTTCATACATTTTAGAATCCCTGCATTGTTCTGGGTATGCCAAGGACTGTCAAAGTAGGAAATCTCAATTATCTGTCAAAGTCAAACCCAAATATCAGTCAACCAAAAGGCCCACTCAGGAGCAGTATGCAAGACAAGTTAAAATATGGTTGTGACGCTCAGCTTGGAACTTCTTTGCATGTGCAGTTCCAATCCGGAGGCAGCCGGGACCATCAGAGTGCCTTATACAGTGTGTTTGGGTGGTGCCGGAAAGGAGCCGGGTCTGGCAGAGGCATTGTCTGAGGGTGTCATGCAATGTCATGGTGCAAGGGAGCCAAGTGGAGAGGCCGGAACCTCATGTGCAAGTCTGTGGGGCAGGAGCAAAGTCTGTATAATGTACTTTATTTTTTCCTTAGTTTATTTTGTGGAACACTTTACAGGACTGTTTGGTCACCACATCACTGGATTGGTATCTGTGCCTGAAAGTGTGCTCACCCTACGGAGCTTTGTCTGTGCTACCTCTCCCCATCTCACAACAGTATGTGTGTTACCCATGTTAGATTTATGATTATATCAATCACATTTACATGTATATTATATTATGTTGTAGCCTTGATGAGGAAGGAGTTTCTTCTGACCCCCAAAACACACTGGCTGTTGTTTGGTCTCTTTCATCATTTGGTCTGGTGCTCCTTCCATTGGCACATAAAGGCCTCTATGTATAGAATGCTCCTAACTCTAGTTTATGAAAACCTCTGTGTTGGAGCATTTATAGCAATTAATAAATTAAGGGCATAGTGGATATGATTGGAAGCAGTCAATTCCTCTGTAAAGGTGCAGGGACATTTTAGAAACCCAGCAGAGCACAATGGCAGCTGAAGGAGTCCAGCATTCCCCTATGCTAATTTTAGCAAGCCGAATAAAAATGGCAACTGCCCCAATTTATAATTAGCTTTTAAGAGGGTGCCTTGCAAAGGATGGTGGCAAGGCCTTTGCAAGACACCTTTTCTCCAATGTTGAGGGGACAAGGGCTTCATTTACATCAACCTGTCCCTCAAAATGTGTGTGGGTGTCTGTGGGGGGGGGGGTTATTGGTATCTGGAAGCTCCCTTTAGAATAAAGGGGCCGTGGATATCCAGTACACCCAAGTGAAATAATATGGGTACTCATGGTACACATTCAATAAAAAATTGATATAGTAAATAAAAGTACACACACAGTGAAAAATTATTTTGTAAGAAAAAAAAAAACAATGTCCCCTGATGTAAATGCAATATAATTCATGTCATACAGCAATGTAGATCCACATCAATCACAACTGAGATCATCTGACAGAGCGACAGGCTTCTCAATGATCTTCACCTGCTGCTACTCCCATCTCAATTTACAGATCCCCATCCAGCTTCTGTATGTAAACAAACGGGATGGAGATACTAAGTAAATCATTAACCAGTTCCTGCCTGCCCACAGAACATTTATGTGACCCACAATTTGTTTAGTGTGCCACTCAGGCTTGATCACTATGGGGATTAGTGTGGGTGATGCTGAAACCACTGCAGGAGTGCCAGCATGTGATGGAGCTTGTCCCAGCTCCTGTAGTCACTGGAAGGAAGAGAGGAATGATCCCTGGTGCCACTCATACACGGAGTCCTATGGTGGTATGAGAGAAACTACCCCAGCCTAGTCTCCCACCAGGCCACACCCCCAATGTGTTTCACTCTGCCCCCAAAGCTTAGTCATGACTAAGCTCCGGGGGCCGGAGTGAAACGCTTTGGGAGCATGACCTGGTGGGAGTCCAGGCTGAGGTTGTCATTCTCATACCACCATAGGATCTTTCCTCTCTTCCTTCCAGTTAATTTATGTGGGTGGGCAGCACTGGCAGGCTGAATCATGTACATATATGTCATCAGCCAGGCACAGCGGATTGCAGCTCCTGGTATCCGGCCTCTCAAAGCTATGCGATCACATGATCACAATGTAAACACAACTGTTACGAATGGGTTTATTCATAACAGGTGTGTTTAGTATAGCTATCACATGGCACCTGGGCCAATCACAGCACCCTGTACCATGTGATAGCTGTGGGCCAATCACAGCACACAATAGTAATCACCATTGTTATGAATAACATTCATGACATTTCAAAACATTGTTGTTACATTGATTATCACTGTAACAGCAATCAAAAAAAAATCATAATAAATCCTTATGGTGACACTGAACTACTAAAAGTATGTAAAAAAAATAGCAAAACAGTTAATGGAAAAAAAAGCTTAAAAATTGAAAAAAACTTATTTAAAAAAACTATCACCAGTCAGTATCCCTGATCACCACCATACCAGTCATATGATGACACTATACTTCACTGTTGACAGTATGTTAAAAAAAAAAAAGTGAAAAAGAAACAAATGTTATTTTATTTCTTAATTTTCAAAAGGATTGTGACAAAAAAAAAAAAAAAAAACTCACCATGCCTCTTACTAAATACTTCAGACTGTTTACTTTCTAAAAAGTGGTCATTTGGTGGATATTTGTATTGTCCTTGCCTTAATAAATGAGATAGGCCCTCAGTACATCCGGATTGATCAATTTTCAAAAAAACAAAAAAACTAAAAAAACATATATATATATATATATATATATATATATATATATACATCCACATATACACACAGTATATACCATAGTTTGTAGACACTATAACTTCCACACACACCAATTAATATACACTTATTGGGATTTTTTTATTTTTTTTGCATTGGTACATGTCCACCCAAGTAATCTTTTTTTAATAAATCCCGCAAAATTGGCCTTAAAAATGCCAGAAAAAATACAAGATTTGGCTCCCATAGATTTTATTGGGGTTTGGAGCTAAGTTCAAACTTCTTGCTTGATTCATTACCTGTCCAGTGCCCCATACCTTGGCCAGTTCACTTATCGCTATTAATAATGTTACCTGGCTGTGAAAAATTGAAAGTACTGTATGCTGCTTTTCATAATATACCGATGCAGTTTCCATTGTATTCCATATCTCCCATCCATTTTTTTTTTTCATTTTTATCTCCCATCCATTTCAGGGGACAAATTGATAGATATGTACTGCATATATCCATTTAATGACACTTTACCTCTTTTGTGCACACTTTTTGTTTGATATTCATGAGCAAAGTTAAAAAAAAATTATAAAAAAAACAATAAAAATGATTGCTCACAATTAATTATAGTATTCCTATACTTTTCAGTTATGTCAGCATTACTCTACTTCACCCGTGCTCCTTCTGAAACCCAGCAAGCTTCACAGCTCTCGATCAATAATGCACATGTAAGACTTTCCCATTAAGAAACAAAAATCCAATAAATTAGCTTTTTAAAACTGGATGGTGGATTAAATGTACGTGTCATTTGGCATCTCATTAACCTTAGTGCATTTACAGGATAGTGGATAGCAAAAAGCCACTAGACTGGAGGACTCTGTACCTACATTAAGTGACTTGTGACTCCTTTCTAAAGAAATAACATGCTGTACACACAGTTTTTCTATATGCAGCTATGTATCAGAAATACAACTTTTTTTTATATTTGTCTTAATTTCTTTTATAGAAATGATGGGAAATTAAATGATGGGGCTCAGGTATGTTAATGTACAGGGGTTGACATGTTTTGCGGGGTCATCTGCTTCCTCAGGGCCTCTTGACCTAAAATGTGTTCAAATATATATAAAACAAGGCTGTAAGGACATACTGGAATCTACACACTTTGTGAACTGTGACACGGTGGGTGTTGTCTATCTGTTAACTGCTTGCCGTTCATAGCACGGCTGGACAAATGGGCGTACCTGCACGTCCCCTTTAGGACACGGCTTAGTGGGCGCATGCGCCGCATACTCCGTGAGCGTGCCCGCGGGTCCCGCAGACTCGATGTCCGCCGGGGGCCAGCGTTCGTGACACGGAGCGGCAGAACGGGGAGATACCTATGTAAACAAGGAATTTCCCTGTTCTGCCTAGCAACATGACAGGGATCCACTGCTCCCTGTCATCCGGAGCAGTGATCTCTGTCATGTTGTAGTGAGCCCATCCCCCTAACAGTTAGAATCACTCCCTGTGACACACTTAACCCCTTGATCGCTACCTAGTGTTTAACCCCTTCCCTGCCAGTGTCATTTATACAGTAATCAACGCATTTTTATAGCACTGATCTCTGTATAAATGTTCCAAAATAGTGTCAAAAGTTTCCGATGTGTCCGCTGCAATGTCGCAGTCACGATAAAAATCACAGATCGCCGCCATTACTAATAAAAAAATTAATAATAAAAATTCCATAAATCTATCCCCTATTTTGCAGACGCTATAACTTTTGCACAAACCCATCAATATATGCTTATTGCGATTTTTTTTACCAAAAATATGTGAAAGAATACATATTGGCCTAAACTGAGAAAGAAATTTGTTTTTTTATATTTTTTTGGGGGATATTTATTATCGTAAAAAGTAAATATAGCTTTTTTACAAAATTGTTGCTCTTTTTTGTTTATAGCGCAAAAAATAAAAACCGCAGAGGTAATCAAAAAAAGGACGTCAATTTTGTTTGGGTACAAAGTCGCATGGCCACGCAATTGTCAGTTAAATCGATGCAGTGCCGTACCGCAAAAAGTGCTCTGGTCAGGAAGGGGGTAAACTCTTCTGGGGCTGAAGTGGTTAACATGTGGAGATGGAATTAATTACGTAGGCAAAACTAAATGTAATTTTTGGAGGCAAATTAAGGATCATGTATCAGACATTCAATGTGGCATCCTAAACAGTCTGGTAGCTAGAAATTTCACTACTAAAGTTGATTCACTCCAGTTTCAGGCACTGAAAATAACATCAGGGAGGGGACTTTGATAATAAAATCCTGCAAGTAGAATCCAAATGGATCTCTAAATTAAAGGCTACCATACCACCAGGGCTCAATGAAACTTTGTTTTGCCCCCTTTTTGAAAGATGATTAGATGGCAAAATTTTCAGAATAAATGTAATCATAATTCACATGTTGTTTTTATTACTCTTTGAATGGTTTTGTATTTTATGTTATAATGTGTATATATTTTTTGTAGATTGTAAGCCCCCCAAGGAATGGTTGCTGTGGTGTTTTTTTTCTCATTGTTATTTTTTATTGCATTTATTAATTTTTTTTTGCATTCTCTGATCCTCTTGTTCTAGTTTCCTTTGTTTTTTTGATGTGGGGGTCGAGCGCCGGTTGTGGTCCTCTCCGGCCCATGCCCCTCCTGTGCATTGGCTCATTCCCCCCACTACCCGCTGTGAGCATGTCACATTCCTATGTGTTCCAGGTTGGGGTGCATTAGGCAGAGACTTCTAGGGGTGATGTTCCGGTCTTCTGTGTCACTTCAGGTCCACCGTCTGTTGTGGCGGCAGAGCAGATCAGGCATGTCTTTCCAGGTTTTAATGCCTCCCCATCCGTGGTGTTCCCTTTGGTGATTCCAAAGATCTGGGACTTGCGAGGGGAGGAGCTCGCCCATATGCTCCGGATATACTAAGATTCAGGTTCATGGTTTTCAGTCAGACATGTGGGTGGCCTTTGGGAAGGGCTACCGGTTATTTATACCAGACATGCAGGCACAAGTAGTAAGACACCATTTTCAAGCATCCAATAATAGGGGGAGGACATACTGCTGCTTTTGGTAAGCCTGGTATTTATTTCATATATCCCTTTTTTGTCTTGTGGATTTTTGCATAGTTTTGACTTTGAGGTTTTTTTTATATTCCCTATTTTTAGAATGTGATATCATCCCACTAGTTAATGGTCTATCTTCATATATACTGTGAAACAGCTTTCCTTTATAACATTTGGTAAGGACTGCCTTTTTTATTTTATTATATTGGAGTTTATGCTGGACTTTTCAAAGTCCAGAATGTACTCAATGGGATAGTACCAGGTTGACTTTCTTACTGTGTTAACTGCTGTTAGAATGGTTTTAGATCCTTTTATGTTCCTCCTTCTTTTCTTTTTCATTTTAGTCTGGCTGGTCGGTGGGGGGCTTGAAATGACAACAATGTCCTCCTTATTTTTAAATTTATACTACTTCTAATAGCGGAGGTGAAGTTGTATATTTTTAAAAAAAAATGTCTTCATTCCTCTTCTTCTTCGGAAGGATGATTTATCCTTGTGGATTGTTAATATTGGATTATGCAAAAAAAATCCTTTTTTCCTCTAGTTGATTATATTCATATCTTTGTATATGCCCTTACGGCTCTGTTTATATTTTTGAACACATTAGAGGTCAAGAGGTCCTGAAGAAACAGGTGATCCCACGAAACGGGTCAACCCATATACATACACTTAAATTGAGAACACTTGATAGAGTTGATTGGTGTTTTTTTTTACCTCTGGATGTGCCAATTATGGAAACTTGCTTTTAAATTATTGATCCTATGAGATATGTTTTAACTGTTGCGTGGCTCCTTTCTATTGCACAGGCCTTTCTTTGGTGCCGATAACAGGTACAAATTAATGTAAGCATTATACCTATGTTTTTATTATATACAGTTATATAAAAATTCAACAGTATATTAGTTTTTCTCCCTGGTTTCTGTATCATGGTGGAGTGATTGACAGTAAGATTTCAAATTTGAGGCACAACTAACCCCTCATAAACAAGCTCAAGTGAACTTTTTTTAAAGAAATGCAAACTGGCATGGAAATGTCATTTTCTTTGTAAATGAACTTTTGCTGCAGTACATTGTATACATCATACATGTGTGCCACTTCACAAGCAGGTGTAACACTTTTACTGCGATTGACATATGTCTTGTCATGCGTTGGCAGCAGTAGGGGGGTTTACACACATTGGGGTTTATTTACTAAAGCTGGAGGGTGCAAAATCAGGCTCACTTCTGCATAAAAAACAATCAGCTTCTAGCCTCAGCTTGTTCAATTAAGCTTTGCCAATGAAACCTGGAAGCTGATTGGTTTCTATACAGAAGTGTGCCTAATTTTGCATTTTCCAGCTTTAGTAAATAAACCCCACTATGTACATCTGACAAGTCGACTCTGCAGCGGTACAGCCCTCAGTTTTTTTCCAAGCACACCTGGTACAGCCCCCCCCCCCACTGCCCTTGTAATGTTTCCCAGGCTCCGCTCTCCCACCTGTGGGCCTGGGAACCTCATGGTGGGTGCCTGTGCGGAAAGGTGAAGGAACAGATGTTTGCTGGTCTCCCCTACCTAGTAAGAGTCTTGAAGTGATGTGTATTACATCACATCCAGATTTGGATGTCACGTTCACCATAGTGGCCAGGGAAGAAGCTAATATAGCATGATCTGCACTCCATTAACTTTAATGAAGGGCATCAGGGGTCTAATAATTGTATCACATAGGGAACTTTTGGTCCCCTATGTGGTAATAATAAAATTGAAAAAAAAAAAAAAAAGGGAAAACAAAGCACTTAAAAACACCCACCAAATTGTGAGTCCATCCCGCCCCCATGTACATGCACATACAAATGTAAATTCATGCGTCAGTGACCCGTTTCATGCCATTTTTTTGACAAATCCTTGCCTTGAAAATGGTCAGAATTGATTTAAAAGATTTATATTCAGAACTTGATAGTTCAGCAAAATATCACCAAACCCAGTTATGTTTGGCTCATCCTTGGATACATATGAAGAATGGGTTGTATTTTGGAATATTCTTTCAATATTGATGGGAAGGTAGACTCTGAATCATTTGTCCATCTGTGCTTGGCTCTTGGTTTCTTATAATCCTGCCATTAATATATCAGAAAGCTCTATTATGTTATTTGTGTTATACAATGTTCTGTTGGCACCATTTCATTTTGATTTATTTGATTGGTTGTTTGGCAATGAGCTAACACTTCCTCTGTCTAATGAGATATGATTATGTCAGTGCAGTATATGTCTGCCTGCTCTATGTGCTTTTACAGTTAATAATTTGCAGTCTGTTTATAGTATGCACTAAAGGAGAATTTAATGCTACAAGCAGGTATAAAAACAATACTGATACCAAATATATAATTATTAAACCATCATTGAATGTATACACATTACTAGGAAATGTACCTGAATCTTTCTTAACATCAGCCCACCACATTTAATTGTACTCATATAAAGACATGTGGAGTATGGGGGATCAGAAATCAGCAGAGCTCAACTGGTTTGCACAGTGATATCATTCATACTTGATTACAGGTGGAGAAAGCACATGGGGGAGAGGGAGCTCTGGGGGGAGAGAAGGGATGTTAGTGCTCAGTGAGGGGGTTGGGAAGAAAGGGAGAACATTTGAGCTTGGGGGGGGGACCTATGCTCTGTGTGTGTGTAGTGTATCATATGTTAGTGTCTTTGCTTGAGTGTAGTGTGCACATTGTGTTGTACTGCACATGCTCAGTGTTACATACCATAAAGTGGGGTCCTGGTGTACTTGTGGAGGTTTCAGCCACCCTTTCATTGTTCACCTATTGCCAGTGATTGCAAGGGGTGGACGTTGGAGGAAAGTTTCTCGAGCTATCCAGGTACAGGACGGACTTGTTTCATATACGTGAGGTGTACAGTTTACACCGAGCCTCAGCATAGTGGGGGAGCAGAGCTGTAAGAAATGCATGGACTGGAGGAACCAATAGCCAATGGGAAGCCAGGAAAGGGTGTCTGTCTTGTGGGGAAAGAAGCACAGCGTACATTGCATCACATTGATAGTGTCTGCAGAGTGCAGGACAAGCTGTTATATGAACAAATTAGGAGACATTTGATAGGAGACAGAAGTCAGTGTTCTTGCTCAGAATAGTGTTATTTATCCCCAATACACATTGTACAGTGTGAGAGAGTACAATGGGCCCCATCCTATTAGGCCACGTGAGTCCTGTATACACAAAGGAGACATCACTGTTCAGAAATCACCCTAAAAGACAGCAAACACCCTCTACTCAGTCTGAAATTGCTAATACAAAAAAAAAGACGCTGTGTTACATAGTATCTCAAGACTTGTCAAATTGTGCAAAACTTTTTTTTTTAATTTGAGGACATTATTATCAGCTTCTTTATGAAAAGTAAATGTCAACTGTTGCTGCAGCTGTTGATTTTGTTTGACACTCTGATTATTATTTTCTGAATGCTGTTATTCCTTATCGGTCATATAAACATTTTCCAACACGCTTTACATTTTGGACAGTTAGCATACCATTCTAACAAATTCAGATATTTGATACATTTATTTATTAGGGTGGCATTAATAATATATTAAAATAAAATGCTCTACCTTTATCATGGACAAACATGTGCTCTTCTCAAATAGATTTTTAGGGGGTTCTCTCCATGTTTAGCTATGCGGCAAAGTGAACAAAGCTAAATTTTTTATTTAGAAGAACTGTTTACCCTATGTGATGTTATATCATAGCACACAAAGGTAAACTTCATCTGTTTGTGTAAATTGTTATTGGGACATTATCATGAGATCAAGTCAGGTTTGCACAGACAGAAATTAGCATGGCAAAGACATTTTCACAGGGTTGCAATCATTAAATTTCTGCTTGACATTGTGCTCTCTTGTTTTATGCTTACATAGTAAAAGGTAGTAAAAGCAAATGTCATTCAGAACATCCATTATATTTGTTAGAACCAAAGGATGAATGGAGAGAGTTGATATTTGAATATTTTTTATGAGCTTTTCATGTTATAAATTTGAATTATATTTTTGCTTTTTTTCCTAATACGGGGGTCTAGTTTATGTTAGGGAAGACCTGGTTTGGGTTGCAGCAGGATGTACGCTGCCCTCTGGCAGACTACATTTGGCTCAAATGCTTCACTTTGGTCATTGCGAGTCTACCAGATGGTTAACATTACTTTTCACTGCTTTTTTTCTGGTTTAAAAAAAATGCATGGCGGTTTTCCACTTGCTGGCTTTTTTATTTTCACCTGGCAGTCAATAAAAGTCAATGAACAATGCAGGGTCTATTTTCATTTTGTTTTTCATCTGTCTTTTTCAATCTTTCATTCTTAGCTTTGTGCAGTGATCAGTGAAACAGCAAACAGAAAAGTGACTGAAAATTGAATGGGTACTGAATGAAATTGCAAGCACTATTTAATGGAAAGTTTAAAGGGAAGTTTAATGGTTATGGGATTAATTTATTTTAATATGCAATTATATGTTTTATTATATTTAAAATACATTCTAAAGGGGTAGCACAGAAAAAAAAATATTTACTTTTAGACACATGCCTGAAAATGTAAATAGGAAATATTTATAAGCAATATATTTCATATTTATTTAGCAAAAAAAAAAAAGATTATGTTGAAAATTTTGTTGGATATAATAAGTAAAGAAATTATTTACAAAAATATTATATAATGCCTTTGATTTGAGCATATTTTCACAAGGGCCAGCTCACAATAATTTCTCTGTAATTAATTTCACTAGATTTTCCATCAGAACAAAATAAAACATTGCCTGACCCTTCATTCATCTCACCTCCATCCTTTCATTTTTTTTAATAAAAAAAAGCTTAAAAAACAGTTTCATCTCACCTGTGCTCTGCTTTGTTAATGACACAGCAGATGGAGGGAAAAGAGGTACAACACCAGAAAAGTTGTCTATTCTAGACAAATATCTATATAATATGGTAAATATCCAAATAAGCGTATTGTACAAATGTGGATATGTATATACCACTGTTTCATATGAGTGCATAAGGGCATCAGATTCCGATTAGGAAGTAAGGGCAAAAGTGGATTTTCCATGCATTCAGCTATGAGAAGTAATGGCAAATTATGTAGGCAGTGGCTTGTATTTAAAGAGCACCTCTGGCCTTTCACATTCCGAGTAAGTCACATTATGAAACACTTAGACCGGAGGTGACATCACACGGAACCCAGTGTAAACATACAGATCCATGGTCCTGTCAGAGGAGAGGAGCCGATGGTGTGTTCTCTGTACAGAGAAACACTGATCGGTCTCCTCCCCTTGTAAATCCCCTCCCCCCACAGTAAGAATCACTCCCAGGGAACATATTAACCCCTTCAGCGCCCTCTAGTGGTTAACCCCTTCCCTGCCATTCACATTTATACAGTAATCAATGCATTTTTATAGCACAGATCGCTGTATAAATGTGAATGGTCCCAAAAATGTGTAAAAAGTGTCCTATATGTCCGTCACAATATCGCAGTCACGATAAAAATCGCAGATCGCTGCCATTACTAGTTAAAAAAAAAAACAATAAAAATGCTATAAATCTATCCCCTATTTTGAAGACGCTATAACTTTTGCGCAAACCAATTAATATACGCTTATTGCGATTTTTTCAAAAATATGTAGAAGAATACGTATCAGCCTAAACTGAGGAAAATAAATGTTTTTTTATATATTTTTTGGGGATATTTAGTATAGCAAAAAGTAAAAAATATTGTTTTTTTTAAAACTTGTCCCTCTTCTTTTGTTTATAGCGCAAAAAATAAAAACCGCAGAGGTGATCAAATACCACCAAAAGAAAGCTCTATTTGTGGGGACAAAATTACAACAATTTCATCTGGGTACAGTGTGACCGCGCAATTGTCATTCAAAATGTGACAGCGCTGAAAGCTGAAAAATGGCTTGGTCAGGAAGGGGGTGAAAATGCACTGTACTGAGGTGGTTAAGCAAATAAGCAGATAAAACATTTTAACATCATTCCTACATTCTAATCTACATGCTTGTTACAGGTCAATGATTAAAGCCATAAATAGGGATGAGCCGAACACCCCCCCCGGTTCGGTTCGCACCAGAACCCGCGAACGGACCTAAAGTCCATGCGAGCATAAGAACCCTATTAGTTACAATGGATGCGAACGGTCGAAATCAAAAGTGCTAATTTTAAAGGCTAATATGCATGTTAATGTCATAAAAAGTGTTTGGGGACCTGGGTCCCCACAACCCTGGCCATTGGTTGTGGGGGTCTGCGGGCGGGGGGGGGCTTATCGGAATCTGGAAGCCCCCTTTAACAAGGGGACCCCCAGATCCCAGCCCCCCCTGTGTGAAATGGTAAGGGGTACAAAAGTACCCCTACCATTTCACCAAAAAAGTGTCAAAAATTGTAAAAATTACAGGAGACGGTCTTTGACAATATCTTTATTAAAATCTTCTTTCTTCTGGTCTTCTTCCTTCTTCCTTTATTCATCCTTCGGTTTCTTCATCTTCTCCTTCCGGCATCTTCTTCCATCTTCTTCTTCCATCATCTTCTTCCTCCGATCCTCTTCTTCTTGCTCTGGTCTTCTCGTCTGGCATCTTCTTCCACGGCGTCCGGGTCTCTTCTTGGGCCACTCTGCTCAATGGGAGGCTCCTGCTGTATGAGGCTTCGCTGCGTCTGACAGGTCTGTTATAATGGAGGGCGGGGCCACCTGGTGACCCCGCCCCCCTCTGACCTCATGGGGAAAGCCATAGGGAATTCCCCATGACGTCCCCGTGCGTCAGAGGGGAGCGGGGTTACCAGGTGGCCCCGCCCTCCGTTATAAAAGACCTGTCAGACGCAGCGAAGCCTCACACAGCAGGAGCCTCCCATTGCACGGAGCGGCCCAGAAGAGACACTGACGCCATGGAAGAAGATGCCGGACGAGAAGACCAGAGCAAGAAGAAGCGGATCGGAGGAAGAAGATGATGGAAGAAGAAGATGGAAGAAGATGCCGGAAGGAGAAGATGAAGAAACCGAAGGATGAAGAGAGGAAGAAGGAAGACCAGAAGAAAGAAGATTTTAATAAAGGAATTGTTAAAGACCGTCTCCTGTAATTTTTTACCATTTTTTGACACTTTTTTGGTGAAATGGTAGGGGTACTTTTGTACCCCTTACCATTTCACACAGGGGGGGGCGGGATCTGGGGGTCCCCTTGTTAAAGGGGGCTTCCAGATTCCGATAAGCCCCCCGCCCGCAGACCCCCACAACCAATGGCCAGGGTTGTGGGGATGAGGCCCTTGTCCTCATCAACATGGGGACAAGGTGCTTTGGGGGTCTCAGACCCCCAAAGCACCCTCCCAATGTTGAGGGCATGTGGCCTGGTACGGTTCAGAAGGGAGGGGGGGCGCTCTCGCCCTCTTTTCCTGCGGCCTGCCAGGTTGCGTGCTCGGATAAGGTCTGGTATGGATTTTGAGGGAGACCCCACGCCATTTTTAAAAAAATTTTGGCCGGGGTTCCCCTTAAAATCCATCCCAGACCTCAAGGGCCTGGTTATTGAATTTAGGGGGGACCCCCACGCTTTTTTTTTTAATTTTTTTTATTTTTATCAATGACTTTTTTTTATCCATGGCTTTCAATGAATGACTGTTCTCTGTGTTACGGGAGCCGTCAATTCATTAGCCGAGTGATTTTAAATAGCTTTTTTTCTGCAAAAATTACACTTTTTGCAGGGACAGTTCTAAGCACAGGAAACATGCGCCCCTTCACAGGCCTACTATAGACACCCCCCCAGATATGATACTGCAATGCTGTACTAACAGCACGCACACACTAATCCCCAGAATCACAGCACATAATGTCAGCAGTCAGCAGCACATAACACCGACATGCTGACACTGACAACACAATATGTGAGGCCGCCGTCGCGGCGGCCTTTTATACTGTGGGGTGTGTACTAAACCCCCTGAGCTATATTTGGCCACAGACATCCTGCCTGTGGCCAATTATGGCTCTCCTCGCCGATGGCTCTTTGATTGGCCAAGCATGCGGGTCACAGTGCATGCTTGGCCAATCATCAGCCAGCAATGCACTGTGACTGGCGCAGTGCATTGCGGGCCTCTCGCATCACACGAATTTGATGCTAGCGGCCCAAATAGTTCTGGGCTCGCCGAGCGGGCGAACACCAGATGTTCGATTCAATCATGGGTTTGAATCGAACACCGGGCTCATCCCTAGCCATAAATAACCAGAGACAGCCAGGTAGGTAGTATTCTGAGAAGCAGCTAAGAAATAGCAGCCATTGTATTTATTGAAGTACAAGTTTCCTTTAAGATACAAGATACAGTACTTTTGCTCAAAGCCAAATCCATTTTTCCAAGTTAGTGCTTAAATGCTAACTACATGCCTTGCAGTGTGTGTTTTACTAATGAAGTTCATAAAAGATGTTGTAACAAAAGAATTAATGATTAAGTGGAAGTGTTTAATGATTATTGCTATGGTGGTATGCATACTGATAATTCTCCATGTGACTGGAAGCCTCTGTTTATCCTTGCAGGCATTTCCTCTTCAAGCATGGATCTGGTACATCTCCCATCTTCAGTGCTGCTAGCCAGAACTACCCTCTGACTTCAAATACAGTGTACTCTCCTCCTCCGAGACCTTTGCCCAGGAGCACTTTCTCCAGGCCTGCCTTCACGTTCAACAAATCATATCGCTGCTGTAACTGGAAGTGTACTGCCTTGAGTGCTACAGCAATTACAGTGACATTGGCTCTGCTGCTAGCCTACGTTATTGGTAAGAGTTTTGTTCCCTTTCATTAAAACTATCTGGTATCAATTATACACTCCTTCTAAACAAGTTTGATTTGTGTACAAGAGGCTTAAATAACATTAATAGATCCGTTTCATAAACTTATCCTAATTGAATATATTTAAATTAGAAACATACTGAAGAATAATATTTTCAAAATAAGCTCACATACAGTATTCAGCTGTGCAAAAGTTCACAAATGTCAAAAATATTTTATGCTTTTTTAAATATCAGATCTTTGTATACATATTTATAAAGTGTATTAGCATATTTATAAAAAGACATTTATTTGACAGGGAATAATATTTTTTTAACAATTACCAACTCCTTTTCCACTGCACCTCAATATTACTAATACTTATTGCTACTGGACTTCCAGATTGTTTTTTCCACAGGGATAATATGGGATCTTGTAGCTGGTTTTTGGTAGCCTTTGTTGATGAAACATGTTGCAGTTTTATTAGTCTACATAGAATTTTCTGCTTTTGTTAACAGTTTAAATGTTCTAACTCAATAATAATAGTTTCTATTGCAATAAGTTGTAGGCACATGGCTTGATAGAGGGAGAGAGAGACAGTGATAAAGAGATACAAATAGATAGATAGATAGATAGATAGATAGATAGATAGATAGATAGATAGATAGATAGATAGATAGATAGATAGATAGAGAGAGAGAGAGAAAGAGATAAAAATAGATAGATAGATAGATAGATAGATAGATAGATAGATAGATAGATAGACAGACAGACAGACAGACGTACTTGATTGAGGTTACAATTATATATTATATAATTATCTCAAACAACCTATCCACTCAAAATGTTACATTTTATAGGTAGACGATGATGAACTATCAACCATCATCCCTCCTGTTCTTAAAGTCCAACTCCAGGAAACTTAAAAAATACTCCTTGCAGTAAGGGCACAGCCCTACTGTAAGGACCAATTGCTCATTTAGCTCTGGATGACATAGAAAAGATGAGCTACTTACCAAATTTTCTGAACTGCTAGACCGGTCCGGCAACATCTTCTTTCCATTGCTTTGGTGACCTAAGGTCCTGTGCCACTAGGATGAATGCATGGTTCATAGCTCTGCAAGGGACACGAGGGATAGTCAGGCGACACAGCTTGCTGGGGTGTCATCTGCCAGGGAAATTAAGGATCAGGAACGTTAACGTGCTTCTCCCCTCCCTTAGACTAAATAAACTGTTTATGCATGCAGTGCCAAAGCAGCCCAAGCAAGGGATCATTTTTTAGTTTCCCGGAATTTGGCTCCTTCTACTGATTTCCCAGTTCCACTCTTTAGCAGTAGCCATTACCAATAGGTGTCGTGGTGCATGTTGCCATTCCAATTTATTTTAAATGAAGGAAGATTATGAAATTAGAGCCTCATCCTAGTACGCTAGTCAGGTTTTAAGAATGGGAAAAATGCTGAGCTGTGAACCTAGGCAGTGACAGTATCCCTCAAATGCTATAAGTGTTCTGTGATTCAGCCCACCTGTGTCTAGCCATAATAGAAATACCTGTTTTTTGAGGACTGCTTTATTAGCTTCTTATATAAATGATGGTGCCATGAAAGAAAACACTACCTTAAAGTGTGAGACCAGATATTTAAATGAGGATTTGCCTGATTATTTAGCACACTATAATCTTGTTTAATGATTAACAGTTCGGATTCACCGGATTAGAGGCATCAGGCAGAATACTGCGTTCCGCGGGAGCTATCATTTATTTACCCAGCACCACATTACATTCATCATGTGTAATAATTTACATAGGCTGTACAATGCAGTGTCATAGAGGCTATAGTATCACAGACCAATTCATCATGTGGAGCCAATTTATCTCTGTGGAAGAAAAAGTAGACTAATTAGATGTCTTTACGTTCTTTTGATTAAAATCAAATCCACTCTGTGTTATTATCTGCCGATACCGTTACATCTCAATTTGTAAAAGAATTATAGAGACACAGCAGGACTGTTTGAATGGACTGTAAACAGGCTGTCCTAAGTGATAAGCAGCTCAAGATTATTAACACTAATTATTGAGAGTACCTATTTTGTTTTTTATGCCAAATATTAGAGATATTACAAAGAGGGAATAGTCAGAAAATAAATGTGTTGGGAAGCTTTGCTAGACATTTTAATTAGTGCTTAATATAGCATATCATTAAATTGTTCATAGCTGTAACATTATTATTATATTTCCAGCAGTCTGTTATACACATTTAATCATCATCTAGCATGAAGTGGCTCCTATATAATCATGTATGGTAATAGCAGACTTAGAGACTGGTTGAATGGGTTCATACATAATGGTCAGTGTACACAGGCATTTGTGTTTTGCATCTGGCATTGCTTTGTGAAACATTTGTGAAAGATTGAAACATAGCATTTGAATTTTTAATTGGATCTTAATGCATACTCTTTGCAAATTGCACTGGTGGTCGGGAATATCAAAGTAATGCTTATAGGTGCAGGTAATGTGTATACATATTCTGTACAATTATTTTGAAGGAAACCTTTACTGGGTACTACAAAGGCTGCTGTAACTGGGCGGATGCTTCTTGAGTACACTAGGCAGGGATAATTAATAACACCAGTTATACAGCGAATACGATTAACCATCCATGTAAAATATTAATTTTACATGGAAGGCTAAATGTACACTGGCAATTTAGGCCGGTGTGAATTGTAGCAGAGGGAAACTTCTGATTCCTGCTGCAGCTCTGAGCAGCTAGGTGCGGCCTCTGGCCCTGTTGACTATAATGACAGGTCCCGGCCTTTGTGTGCGTCCAGCAGAGATCACTGCAGGTAATCACTGGCTGTGCATACAGCTGTGGACACCTGCAGCTGCCAGCGCCCTGTCATTATAGCGAATGGGGCTGGCGGCCACACCTAGCTGCTCAGAGCCACAGCAGATATCAGAAGATTCCTGCAGCTACAATTCTCACCAGCCTAAATCGCTGTGAACGTAGGCTAAAACTCAACTCTGGGTTCTAACTTCAGAGTAGTGGCCAACTTTCCCCTAGTACTGTAAATATCAGAAAATCTGAAATTCTTCAAAACCACTCACAATCTTAGGACCTTTGAGGTGTGTGACAAGTTGGAAAATTTGTAGCTCATTGATAGCGCCAAACAGTGAGTTTACTCCATGCCAGAAGTACATTTAGGGCCTTTTGTGCCCACTTTTATATAAATCAAAGCAAAAAGTTCACACTTGAATAGTTTCCCAAGCGGGGGGTTCTGACTTTCAAAGCTCTCTCATTGCAGCTTCACTCCTCAGGCCTCATGCCTTGGTCCTCCAGATTGTCAAACACACAGTCCCAGTGCTCATGCTCAAAATGCTGTACCTTTGTCAGCTGAACTGTTTCTCCTGCAGCTCCCAGCTGCTACATCCTCACAGGTTCTGGCCATTTTTGTCTGTCCTGACCTGGACAGTACAATGCAATGTGCTCCCTTCACAGACTGGAGGGTGGGGCCATTGACCTCTAACTCTGTCTCTAATAAGTATGCCGCACACACCTGCATCATTAGTGTGCCTGTTTCCTGCAAAATCTGGCCTAGACTGCCATTTTAAGCAGTGGCACGGGCTTGACCTGCCACAGGTGGTTAAAGCTTTCCTTCCATAGTGATGTAATGTATCTAAATTTGAAACACAAAAAGAAGGCGCTTCTAAGTGCAGTAAGTCAAGATTTTAATATGGCAAATAATGGTTAAAAACCCTTACAAGAACTGAGAGGTTAACCAAGCTCATCAATATACAAAGAGGACATTCAGCAAGCACCCAGGAATGACATAAAAGGGGGTGGCTGCCCGACACTGCTGGCCAGTGGTTAGATACAAGGCTAGGATTGCTATAGGAGATCTTTTACCTGGATGTCCTCTTTGTAAACTGATGAGCTTGTTTAACCTCTTGTCTCTTGTAAGTGTTTTTAACTGCTCTTTGGTATAAAAAAAATTGACGCACTACACTTAGAAGTGCCTTGTTTTTGTGTTTCATATCTCTATCTGAGTCTGCTTTTCTCCCATGGAGAGCTGCTGAAGTGCATCCCAAGTTACCTGCCCATTGACTCCTTGCCCATACTCTGATTATTATTTTGAACTTCACAATCATTAAAGGTCTCACCTGCCAAAAGTGCCCTAAATAAAACTATTATCTTTCAATGTATCTAAATTAGTTGACTCCTCCAGGTATTCATCACACACAGAAGCAATCATTTCTCAGCCCCATCTCTCAGCAAGGGTGAGATCTCTTTTGACTAGAGAAATGTAGCCAGTCCTAAAAGAGGGGGAACAGTGGTCACTAAGGACTTGAAAACAGGTTAACTTTCCTTTATTAAAGCACTAGCATTGCTGACCTACTTCTACAAAGAAATCCTAAGACTTGTAAAACGAAATATGACTTATTATTAACAGGACTGAGGTGCAGTGGCCTTCTAAAGTCTTGGGCCCCAGGCAGCTGCCTTTTACAAAGCAGGGCAGGTGCCAGTCTTTCCCTCACACATGTCTTAAAGCGGAGCTGCACCCGCACAAACAATATTAAAAGTCAGCAGCTACAAATAGTGGAGCTGCTGACTTTTAATAAATGGACACTTACCTGTTCCTGGTTCCAGCGGTGTAGGCAGAATGTGACGAGAGACCGCTCGTCTCTCGCTGCCCCGCCGCCATCCTCTGTCAGGGAATCAGGAAGGGAAGACGCAACATCTTCACTGCCCGGTTCCCTACTGCGAATGCGTGAGTCGCGCTGCGCGCCTCTATTGGTCCCCGCTGTGTCCTGGGAACTGTGTTTCCCAAGACACAATGGGGCAGCTCCGGATAGGGGCGGGGCAGCTATACGGAAGTGGGTGCAGATACCATTATTATACAGGTATCTGCACCCCCCTCCCCCCTGAAAGGTGCCAATTGTGGCACTGGAGGGGGGGAGGAATCCGATAAGCGGAAGTTCCACTTTAGGGTGGAACTCCGCTTTAACAGTCACTTTGTTTATGCTACTCATCCCAAAGTTAACCCCCATGTTCCTCCCAAGAGCCTCCTGCTATCAACTAAGATGAGGGAGATTTCCGTAAATTCCAAGGAAATAATTTTAGACTATATAATCTCCTTAATTCGATATGTTAAGTAGAAGTACTTTTTTAAGGGATAGTTGTACAACGATAGATATGATTAAGGATAAAAAGACTTATAGTACATAATATACCAGCAATCTGTACTGGATAAAAGTATACTGAAATGTGATATAAAGTACTCACTCATTATTAACCTAATTGGAGGCTGTTCATGAATAATACTGGGAAAGATAAGTATACAGGGCTGAAAAAATGGTCTAAGCACCACATCCTCAAATACA